>OX439000.1:57614719-58057219 GCA_949316495.1 Amphiduros pacificus
TACAAACCCTACGTAACAATAAAACCTGTTCTAGTCAAGGCATTTTTCAGTTGTATTAGAATAGGACATAGTTGTTTGACACATTGTTATCTTCTTTAAGGTGAAGATCAGCCTCAGGTTGTTAAAGGGCTTATTATTTATTGAGTGTTTCTATGTTGATAGTATTAGGACACAATATTTTGCTGTGCAATATTTACATAATGTTATTTGATACTGTAGATACTTCTGTGATAGTATCGTCATTAAACCAAATAAGGTCAATTAAAAGGTTTGAGCTCTTGGTTATATTGGGCATTGGTTTGTTTGTTGATATTTTGTGTAAGGATGTATGGCCAAAACGGTTGATGTGTCTTTAAGCCACCATTCACTCATTACTAAACTAAATAAATATTGAAGTTTTGAAAAACATTGGAAATGTAATATTGCATGAGAGGCACAATTCTCAGCTCAATTGCAGTTGGTACAGCAAGGTTTGCGACATGTTTGACTGAGATAAAAATGTTCGAGTTTCAACTGCTGGTTTCGTACTCTTGCTGGTCACTGCATAAAACAAATGGAACGTTGAATATTTGGTACAGAAAGGTTTGAATGAATTGTACAAATGAACTGTTTTAACACTCAGCCATGATTCAATTTGAGTCTCGTGTTCAGATTTTGTATGAAGAATTTAAATGGATGCACAGTGATAAGACTGACTTGTCATTTTTTGGAGAAAAGAACATGCGTCGAGCATCTTGTGATTCCTTTATGTATATGCCTTGTGCTCCTCATAAATGTACTCCCGTCCCCAGTATTGCACATATATTATCAGCTGTAAATGATTAGCAAAGAGGCCACGGGCTGTGGCGCAGTTGGTTATAGCGCCAGCTTTTTAGCACCAGTTCCTCTGTGGTGATCCAAGGGTCGTGGGTTCGATCTCCGGCCGTGCCGAGATTGAGCTCATGATACAATTTCCCATATGAGCTGAGGCCCGTGCCCTTTGTCCTTGTAAATCTGTGACCGGGTGGGTTGTCATGTCAAGGACCTGCGACATGACAATTCAGTGAGGCAGCACTATATCTGCTACAAGTAGGTCTCATCACGAAATGACTGAAATAATGTTGAAAGTGATGTAAAACCCCAAACAAACAAACAAATTAGCAAAGACCAAAATGCGCGAAAAGGAGGACATTTCGTTCTACACTTTTTTCTGGTTTAATAGGTCACTCAAATTTCTTTTCAAAAGGGTTATTTTCTCTGGTTTGATAGGTCACTCAAATTTCTTTTCAAAAGGGCTATTTCTTGCATATTTCATTTCAGTTTCATTCTCAACTCTTGTAGATATGCTCATTTGTGTGAGCATGTTATGGATGGGAGAGCTCTGAATGGTGCCAGAAAGTAATTGCAGCTTCAGGGATGGGGAAGTTTTACCGGACTAAAAATATCTTAACCATCCATACATTTAAGCTATTCTAGAAGTTCACAACAAAACCAGAGTAAAATCGCATCAGTTCTGCAAGCTCAGGATATAGCCAGACCAAAAATAATAATAATAATAATAATAATAATAATAATAATAATAATAATAATAATAATAATAATAATAATAATAATAATAATAATAATAATAATAGTAATAATAATAATAATAGATAATAGATAATAGATAATGAGTAAAGTAACCAAGCGGAAATACAAATATCCATAAAATGCATTTCGAAGACTCTGCTTGTGTTTTAAATTGTACTTGTTCCTGATGCTTCAAAAACTGGCTCTTTCGAACATGCTTTTGGGGGATATTCTTTTGGCGAGCGAAACGAGGCCAATTTTTTATGGTTGCCTTCTGGCCACTGACGTTGACTTCTTTTTTTCCCTTTAATAAATGACATCCTTCGCCCTTCCACCCCTGAATGGATATTGGTCCATCCCTTAAGCGTTGTGACATTAAACCGTTGTTCTGAACCGATCGATACAAATTCTGAATAAATAAGAGTGACTATTTTGTAATGGTTTTTTGACAAATTTCATAACCCAGCTTTACAAGGCCTCTTCAATGCAGGTGTTATATACTGAGCCCGATGCAAAGGAGAGTAAAATCGCATCAAAATCTCCACAAAATTTTGTTTGTTAAAGTTGAGTATGTCTAGATTATGATGTAAATTTTATAGTAAACTTTCTAAGTTTTGAGTTTTTTTCTCTTCCCCCATGTCTGGATTATTCCTCGATATGCAGAGTTAAACTGAGACACCTTTCTGTATTAAACTTCAGGAAAAATCTCGTTAAAATTCAGTTTCAGATGATCATATACTTTTATTAAATATTAGCTGAGGAATGTGTTAATACCTCGAGAATTTGGATTTGACAGTTGAAATATAAAGATTAAAGAAACAACTTTTCAATCAAGCCATTGCAAGGCACTGCCCAAATTTTCATTCGATTGTGCCCCGGTTTGTGAGGGTCCGGAATAATGTGAACTGTATGGATTAGTTAATATTTTTATTCCGGCTCCAACCAAAACTCTCCCACGCCTGGGTAATTTGGAGTAATAAAATAAGCCAGCCTTAGTGAAACTGCACGTGGTTCTGTTTTCGTAGGGGGGACATTCTAGGACATCATATCTCTATACAAACACACTGACGAGTCCAGCTCCTATTTATGGAAGTTTGCATGTGTACATTGTATGAGTGGTTTAAATCATTATGTTTAAAATGGGGGAAATTCTTGCAAAAATATTGGCTCTTTCCATGCAGAGCTGTTTTGTTCTTTACATACTCGAAATTGGTGAATTCAAGTTTGGGGTGAACTGTCTCTGACAGATCTGGTGGAACACTCAATAATTCACCTCGTGTCCCCTGATGCAAATTGGCCATGATCATATATTGAGAGAAACACGTGAATTTACTGGATGTTGTTGGGTTGTGGGTGTGTCATCGCCTGCCACTCAAATACACCTTACAGAATGCACATAAATAAATAGAAGTAAGAACAAAGTTTATTTTTATTCTTGTCTACTTTACTACAGAGCTTTGACAGACACAATATTGCAACCAGTTTGAGTTATCCAAGGAAAGTGAGACAATTAATATCAGACTGCAAAATGGAAGAGAAAATTGCTTTGGTGATTATTACTCTAACTGCAGTGTTAATACCAACAATATCAGCTGGCAAAATACTCATGTACCCCTTTGGACACTGTTTCAACTCACATTTGATCAATTTTGAGAGACTTGGCGAAATTTTACTACAAGATGGTCATGAAGTCAGCATGCTTATCAACTCTCAGTACTGGAACTTCATACCGGATGGAGCCCTCATCAAGAATACCTCAGCGGGAGGTACTCAGGAACGTGTTGGGGGATTGCATCTCATTGTGTTTGAGGCACCTTCTGACATGACTCCAATATGTGAGTATGACACTATAGACTGGATGCTACACACTCCAATCAGTGAGAGATTTGACGGCTTTATAGAAACCACCTCCAGATACTGTGAGAACATTCTTAAAGACACTAACATCATGAGCCAGCTCAAGTCACTCCGATTTGATCTGTTCATCATGGAAGCTTTGGATCCATGTAGTCGCATATTGGCTGATTATATAGATGTAAAGTTTATGACATTTTTCACTGCTGGTCTGGGGCACTTCGATGGCAACCCTCGTCCACCCTCGTATGTCCCAGCTCCTATTGCCCCATACACCTCTCAGATGTCCTTTCCGCAGAGAATGGGCAATTTCCTCATGAAGACTCTATATGAATCTATGCCAATGATTGTGGGTTTTGATCATTCTTTTGAACTGATGAAGATAAAGTATAACATCAACACAAGTGTGTCTCTGGCCAACACCATGAGCAGAGCATCTCTTAAACTTATCAACTCAGATTTTGCCATGGAGTATCCAACTCCAATTGAGCCAGACAGCATATTGGTCGGGGGATTTGGCATCAGATCACCAGAAGCATTAGATAGCAAGTTTGCAAGCTTTGTGGCTGGAGCAGGAGATGATGGAATCATTCTGTTTAGCTTCGGAACTCTGGTAAAACAATTTGATAGTAAATGGGCTAGTATGTTCATTAGCACCTTCTCCAGATTAAAACAGAGAGTGCTTTGGAGAGCCGTTGGTATGGAGAACGCCACAGGGGAACACACACCAATGAGTCATAACATTCTGGCCCTTCCCTGGCTACCCCAAACAGACCTGCTTGCTCATCCCAAGACCAGACTGCTGATCACACACTGTGGCCTGAACAGTGCAATGGAGGCTGCCACATTTGGGGTGCCAGTTATTGCCTTGCCCATGTCTGGAGACCATTTCAACCAGGCTAGCAAGCTCACAGAACATATGGGAATGGGAATGAATCTGGACATCACAACCTTAACTAGCGATAAACTCTTCAATGCCATAACAACAGTCCTGAATGACCCTCAATATATGAAGAATGCCAAGAACGTTGCAGAACGTATTGCTGACCAACCCATACCCAAATCTGACCAAATAAACTACTGGGTGAACTACATCTTGAAACACAGTGGAGCCAAGCACCTCAAGTCTGTTGCACACAGATTGTCATGGTTCCAGTATTTCTCACTAGATGTCATCCTAGTACTTCTGTTGGGAGTCACTTGTGTCATCAGCCTTTTCCTGGCATTTCTCATCAAAACACTAAGTATCATCTGGCAACACATCAAGGTACCTGAACCAAGGAAATCTAAATTGACATGAAAATACTATCTATAAGATAAGATCTCTATAAAGGGGAAACAGTTTAAACCTTTTTTGATGTGATGTATATTTGTTTTGGATGTTGTGAATACATTGCTGTGTATGATATTTATCAAAATCTAAAAAATAGTAACTTATGTTGATACATTAATCATATTTTAGAGTTATTTGATTTTTAGTTTTAAATGGAATGCGTGAAACAGCACTGCCTAATAAGTATAGATTTAGGGGTTGAAAAAGCACACCTTAAGGGTGTTTAGTTTCTCAAATAGTTTAGCAAGTAATGATTAAGAATAAACTTGAAATGTTGCTGCAACTAGATCTGATATTGGAAGAGTGTAATGGATTGCTGCAGTTTGGTGAAAATATTTGCCTTTTGATATTTCAAATTAATTTTAAGGGAAAATACTACTGCAGGCAGTGGTTTGGAAATGCGTAAAAGTATTTAAGTTGAATTTAAAATAATGTACAGGTATTTACTATATTTTTAATACAAATGATTAAGAATAATATATTACGAAGAATTGTTTTAAGAAGAATATATTTGCAGAAGTCACAAAAAACTTGATCGTTTTTTTGAGCTGTTGTGTTCTTTTCAAGACTACATTTAAAATAAAATACTAAACAACGGATTATTTTTATAATATATTTTCAAGTAAACATATTTCAATTTTATGTAATTTGTTCTTTGGGGAGCTAAATTTCATAGATTATATTTCTTTTTATTATGAATATGATTGCAACATTGTAATTAAATTTGTTTTATCTTGTGTAATAAAATTTACAAGCCGAAACAGTGTTTTGTATTTGATGCCAATGACATATCAACAAGTTTTAATTTTAAAAAAAAGTGCATTCGATTAAAAATGACGTACCTTGTAAGTCTTGGTTGAGACAAGATTACAAACAAACAATATATTCCATATTATAAAAGTAGGTTAAAGAATTGAAACAAACTGACATAACTAACATCACAGCTCCACGTTCATTGTTTGTTCTTGATTGAATTAATCTCGAAATGTGCGTTGGGAGTAAATCTCAACACATACACATCCTTTGAGGGGATTGTATGTAGCAGGACCAACCCACCAGAAACGCGCTATTGTCTCCCCGCATTCTTCGCAACGCGAAAAGTGGGGGGACATTAAACTTAGCTGCATCCGTCCGTGATTCCGTGGTAAATTACTTGTGTGCATAATACAACCAGAACGGTTTGATATTTAGCTGAGATATTGCACACATGCACTCCTTGGGACCTTTCCCCAATCTGATTAGGTTATGGCAGTGATTGGTTGTGTTTTGTTGCCATGGTGACTGTCCGATCATAAACATCTATTGTGTCCAAAATAAAAGACCTGTGACCTGACACCTCGGTGAGGCAACACAATACAAAATACAATACAAATTTTTATTCTCAAGAGAGCCCTCTGGTGAGGTATGGGAGAGAAAGACAGGTGGGATATGAAAGTACAGTGTGTATATCCACCAGGGGTACAAATTTGTATAGTTGTTACAATGGTCTTGTCATGAAGCGACTGAACTAATGTCGAAAGTGACGTTTAAGCCCAAACAAATTACACTTGTCAAGTTTGGCATACAGTGCTCAATATATTGCCTTAATGTTATAGTTTTTTCACTGCCAAATTGCAAGAAAACTCTGGCACCAAATTTCAGAAAGTTGTTGACATTAACCTACAACATCACAATTCGATGAGGCAGCACTACTGTATCTACTACATATTGGGTCACAGGGTGATTCAGCAAGTGGGGGAGGAAGTCTTTATTTCTTTATATTGTGTTTTGCGTCAGCTTTCTGTGTCAGTCATGAACCTTTATAATGAAATATAGAAAAAAGTCCACATTTCCAAGACCATGAAAAGAATTCCTTTGAAATAGTCCAATGAAAAGAATCCCATTTCCCTTTCCAAGAAACGAGTGTTCTGCACTGTTCAATTTGTGTATGCACTTTAAGACATTCTTTATACATTCAACATTATTTCACTCATTTCATGATGAGACCTACTTGAAGCAGATATAGTGCTGCCTCACTGAATTGTCATTCCGCAGGTCCCGTCCGGTCACAGATTTACAAGGACAACGGATTAACCCTTTAGACACGGACCTAAGCTCATATGGGAAATTGTATCATGATTTCAATCTCGGCATGGCCGGGGATCGAACACACGACCTATTAATCGCCATAGTGGAAATGGTGCTAAAAAGCTGACGCTCTGACCAACTGCGCAACGGCCAATGGCCTTTGATATTTGTGATCACCTTTTCAAGTATCATGAAATATCATACTTTTATAAAATGTAATACAAGGCTTACCTTTTTTATTGCTTTTTTATTGCTTTATCCATTTAAAATAAAATACTAAACAACGGATTATTTTTATAATATATTTTCAAGTAAACATATTTCAATTTTATGTAATTTGTTCTTTGGGGAGCTAAATTTCATAGATTATATTTCTTTTTATTATGAATATGATTGCAACATTGTAATTAAATTTGTTTTATCTTGTGTAATAAAATTTACAAGCCGAAACAGTGTTTTGTATTTGATGCCAATGACATATCAACAAGTTTTAATTTTTTTTTAAAAGTGCATTCGATTAAAAATGACGTACCTTGTAAGTCTTGGTTGAGACAAGATTACAAACAAACAATATATTCCATATTATAAAAGTAGGTTAAAGAATTGAAACAAACTGACATCACTAACATCACAGCTCCACGTTCATTGTTTGTTCTTGATTGAATTAATCTCGGAATGTGCGTTGGGAGTAAATCTCAACACACATACACATCCTTTGAGGGGATTGTATGTAGCAGGACCAACCCACCAGAAACGCGCTATTGTCTCCCCGCATTCTTCGCAACGCGAAAAGTGGGGGGACATTAAACTTAGCTGCATCCGTCCGTGATTCCGTGGTAAATTACTTGTGTGCATAATACAACCAGAACGGTTTGATATTTAGCTGAGATATTGCACACATGCACTCCTTGGGACCTTTCCCCAATCTGATTAGGTTATGGCAGTGATTGGTTGTGTTTTGTTGCCATGGTGACCGTCCGATCATAAACATCTATTGTGTCCAAATAAAAGACCTGTGACCTGACACCTCGGTGAGGCAACACAATACAAAATACAATACAAATGTTTATTCTCAAGAGAGCCCTCTGGTGAGGTATGGGAGAGAAAGACAGGTGGGATATGATAGTACAGTGTGTATATCCACCAGGGGTACAAATTTGTATAGTTCTTACAATATGGTCTTGTCATGAAGTGACTGAACTAATGTCGAAAGTGACGTTTAAGCCCAAACACGCAAACAAATTACACTTGTCAAGGTTGGCATACAGTGCTCAATATATTGCCTTAATGTTATAGTTTTTTCACTTACCAAATTGCAAGAAAACTCTGGCACCAAATTTCAGAAAGTTGTTGACATTAACCTACAACATCACAATTCGATGAGGCAGCACTACTGTATCTACTACATATTGGGTCACAGGGTGATTCAGCAAGTGGGGGAGGAAGTCTTTATTTCTTTATATTGTGTTTTGCGTCAGCTTTCTGTGTCAGTCATGAACCTTTATAATGAAATATAGAAAAAAGTCCACATTTCCAAGGCCATGAAAAGAATTCCTTTGAAATAGTCCAATGAAAAGAATCCAATTTCTCTTTCCAAGAAACGAGTGTTCTGCACTGTTCAATTTGTGTATGCACTTTAAAGCCATTCTTTTTATACATTCAACATTATTTCACTCATTTCATGATGAGACCTACTTGAAGCAGATATAGTGCTGCCTCACTGAATTGTCATTCCTCAGGTCCCGCCCGGTCACAGATTTACAAGGACAACGGATTAACCCTTTAGACACGGACCTAAGCTCATATGGGAAATTGTATCATGATTTCAATCTCGGCATGGCCGGGGATCAAACACACGACCTATTAATCGCCATAGTGGAAATGGTGCTAAAAAGCTGACGCTCTGACCAACTGCGCCACGGCCAATGGCCTTTGATATTTGTGATCACCTTTTCAAGTATCATGAAATATAATACTTTTATAAAATGTAATACAAGGCTTACCTTTTTTATTGCTTTATCCTTTAAAACAGGTATTTTTCAAAGCCTGAATACATTTTCGTGTAACCAGGGCTAACATCGAGTACATCTTACGAATCACTGTTTCTGTCCATCGTCCCTGACCTGAGTCCTTTCAGGTCCCAATCTATAATCAATCATTAATCTGTGATCCAAACCTCAAGTCCCAATCTTTGATCTTTGATATATTCTCTTACGCAATATGTTAACTAATTCATATATATCCATTAATTCCTAATATATCTTCTAATTTATATTAACAACATAATTGATGTTATCGACATTATCGAGATATATATATTAATAAATATAATATTAATAAATATTATATATATATATATATATATACATATATATATATATCTCGATAATGTCGATAATATATATATATATATATATATGGATATATATCCATTAGTTCCTAATATATATAATAATTTATATTAACAACATAATTGATGTTATCGACATAACAATACAATTAATTTTATCAATTTTCGCTGAACAAGACTTCAATGAGTAAAGAAGTAAAATTAAACTAGTTTCGCTTTGAACATAATTGATGTTATCGACATAACAATACAATTAATTTTATCGATTTTCGCTGAACAAGACTTCAATGAGTAAAGAAGTAAAATTAAACTAGTTTCGCTTTGCCATTTTCACCACACCCCCAGACAAAGGAAAAAGTAATTTGGTGTTTACGATTTCAAAGAAACTGGAAGAAAACATTTTTTACGGTTTTCAAGCAGCAGACACGATGTTTTATTGTGCCTACCATTCCAAGCAAGACTAAGCAAAGATTTGGTTTCACACTGCCTTGTACCTTTGCTTCCCCTTTTACCATTTAAGCTGTTATTTAAGTTGTACGTGCACAATGTCAGGTTGCTGTATGCAGGTACTTATTGACAAGAATCCAGTATATTAATCCACCAAAAGTTTCCCCTTGCCCCCCCACCCCCTTTTACCATTTAAACTGTTATTTGAGTTGTACGTGCACCCTGTCAGGCTTCTGAATGCATGTACTTATTGACAAGTATCCAGTGTATTTCTCCTTGTGATGACAACTGTGAATTCTTGCATGTGGTGAACGTTACAGATTTAATTTTAATTCCATTCTATCAAATCAACTGGTGTCCATCATTACACATCTTGCACCAGATGGCACTGCTTATCATATGAACAATACCAAACCATCAGTTTACTTATCTTCGTTCTGGGAAGAAATTTTCTCTTGTCTTCATTTCTTTTCAAACTACCAATGTCTATACACCGGTTTATGCCTCTTAATAAGTAAAGGCATTATTTAATAATGTATGTTTTCAATTTACTGTAGATATCATAATTCTTTTGTCATCAATTTTGCAATGGAAAAAAATAGGAATATAAGGTACAAGATAGTATGCAAACCTAAAAGTTACAGTTCCTTCTTTTGGTTTGTGGTTTATTTGGATTTACTCCACTATAGCACACAATTGGTCTTGCGGAAATTGCCACTTGCACACGATCGTGTACAGCAGGGCAGGTCGGCGGATTTCCCAAGTAGCACACAAAGTAGAAACAGTGTTGTGAGCACGTAGAAATAAGGTTTAGTTGTCTTTCTATGTTTTCTCAATGTGCCGATCATGTAGAAGGATAACATTGTGGTTTGACCTGATAACAACATTGCCCTACTATGTGCTCACAATGTTTTCAATATATAGAAGGAAATTTGTGTTGGTTAAATTGGCCAATACATAGCTGCAGTACCACAGAAAATGGCAACCTGTAACAACTTAGTTGTCAGGTAATTCAAAGTTTTCAAAGTGATTATTGTTATTATCAACTGCAATATATACACTGTCAAAATTAATGTGTCAAATAAAACACAATGTTTGTCGCAATTTGGAAACACTATGTATGTATGTATATTTTATTGCATAAGTGTATAATTAAATAAATTTTGGTAAACGGCCTACATGCATGGAGAGGGGGTGCACAATATCAGTTATCATTAAATAATAGAACGTTTCTAACATTCGTTACATCAAATACATATCTTCTAAATCTGTTTACAACATCTTTCTTGAAAAGCATATTTAGTGTTTCAGTATCACAGTGGTTAAGGAAAGCGGGTAATATATTTGATACATCATGAAACAATAGTTCTCTCTTATATGCATTACAAAGAGAAACAAAGTGGATTTCATCTTCAACGTGTTCATTGTTACACCCTACATAATCTATCTTTAACATCTGTGCTATTCCATCAACCAGTCTCAATATGAATTGGTAATATACCACATCGTAGTCGTGCTAAATAGGATCTGTATCCTCTGTTGGTAATATACCACATGGTAGTCGTGCTAAGTAGGATCTGTATCCTCTGTTGGTAATATACCACATCGTAGTCGTGCTAAGTAGGATCTGTATCCTCTGTTGGTAATATATCACATCGTAGTTGTGCTAAGTAGGATCACTATCCTCTGTTGGTAATATACCACATCGTAATCGTGCTAAGTAGGATCTGTATCCTCTGTTGGTAATATACCACATCGTAGTTGTGCTAAGTAGGATCTGTATCCTCTGTTGGTAATATACCACATCGTAATCGTGCTAAGTAGGATCTGTATCCTCTGTTGGTAATATACCACATTGTATTTGTGCTAAATAGGATCTGTATCCTCTGTTGGTAATATATCACATCGTATTTGTGCTAAATAGGATCAGTATCCTCTGTTGGTAATATAGCCCTTTCTTTAGGTAAGATACCTGGAATGCCCTCTCATACAGAATGCCCTTGTATAGAATAGGTAAAACAGATACTCTGTTGTGTAAAATGGACAAAAATGGTTGTTTCATTCTCGCTCTTACCATGTAAGATGTTAAAATTTTATTTCATAAATTAAAATCACATAAAATTTTTGAAAAATTAAGAAAATGTTACATTTTATAGAATAAAGGATATGTACATACCATATTTGTTGAATAGTGTCATGAATAGATAGATATTTACTTCATAATAATGCAATCCTTGTACTGTACTGACCAGTGCCCAACTGTCAACATTGACCCGCAGCCTGAGCCCGCCATCTGCTGGCACATAGTGACTGAAGTCCACACCAAGCAGTACCAGCAAAGGCAGCAGAAGTTGATCTCTGAGCTTAAAGACTATGATGTGGCATGTTGTAGTGATGTCATGTGTGAGAGTGGTGCACATAGAGATCAGATAGACAGTTGGTGTTCAGAGCTTATAGACTGTTGCCTCAGTGCAGATGCTGTGTTCCCACGTGTCAAGAAGCAGTCGAGGAACTGGCCTGGGTGGAGTGAGGATGTGAAACCATACAAAGATGAGTGTTTATGGTGGCATAATGTATGGGTTGGCTGTGGCAAGCCCTCGGTAGGAATGATATATGATTGTATGAGAGATGCTAAAAGACAATTTATGTATGCCAATAGAAGAAACAAGAGGAGAGAGGCCCAGCTGAGAGATGAGAAGATGGTAGTGGCAGTGGCTGAAAGCAGGTCGAGAGATTTCTTTAAGGAAGTGAGGAAGATGCACCCAAGGGACAGGCTGCCGGATACTGTGGATGGCCAATCAGATCCCGCAGTCATTGCTGAGAACTTTGCCTCCAAATACAGACAGCTGTATAACTCTGTGCCCCCGAGTGCTGAAGGTATGGAGAGAGTGAACATACATGTACGGCAGCAGTGTGTGCAGTATGAGGAGGAGGATAGGGTAGTCACAGCGGAGAACATCAATGATGCTGTAGACTATCTGAAGGCCAACAAGTCTGATGGTGATAGAGGCCTCATCTCCAACCATCTGATCATGAGTGGAGCAGGTATGAGGGAGCAACTCTCGAAGCTGGTGACGGCCATAATAAATCATGGTTACCAGCCGAAGGATGTTCTGATAGGAACCATTTCCTCGATCCCAAAAAGTAAGAAGGAGAGCCTGTGTACTAGTACAAATTACCGGGGCATCACTCTGTGCTCGTCCATTGCCAAGCTCATAGACGTCATCATGATCATGAGGTATCAGAAGCTGCTGAGCACCAGTGAGATGCAGTATGCTTTTAAGAAGGACCATAGCACCACTATGTGTACGCTGATGCTGAAAGAAGTGGTCAACTACTACCTTGACAACAAGTCCGAAGTGTATGCCTGCTTCATCGATGCCACCAAAGCGTTTGACCGTGTGAGGCATGACAAGCTTTTCCAACTGCTGATCGATAGAGGGGTTCCAGGATTGGCATTGCGGTCTATGCTTGACCTATACCAGAGACAGGTAATGAGGACTGTTTGGAGAGGGCATCATTCAACTGTGTTTGAGACATGCAACGGCATCCGTCAGGGGGGAATTATTTCAGCTCTCATGTTTTGTGTGTACATGGATGAGCTGCTCAACAGGTTGGAGGCTGGTGGAGTTGGTTGCTGGGTGGGTAGGCACTACTACGGTGCTCTAGGTTACGCAGATGACCTTACCCTACTTGAACCCAGTGTATCTGGTCTGAGAACAATGGTCGCCTCTTGTGAAGGTTTTGGGGAGGAGTACAGTGTCGGGTATAACCCAGTCAAGACCAAGTGTATGCTTTTCAGTCGACTGGCAGTAACGGCGAAACCACTGGTCGAGCTGAACGGAAGTGCGCTGGCATGGGTGGACAGCACAGAGCACCTTGGCAATCACTTAGAATCTACGTTGTCGGAGAAGAAGGAGATACGTGAGAAGAAGGGTGATCTGATAGGCCGAGTGAACACAGTGTTAGCCACATTGGCGAGGAGTAGTGACCTGGTATTGGCAAGTGTCTTTAACTCTCAGTGTGCTAACTTCTATGGTGCCCAGTCCTGGGACCTCACGGACAGAGAAGTGGAGAGTTTTCAGAGAACCTGGAATCGGTGTGTGAGAAGACTACTGAGGCTGCCATACAGGACACACACAAGGTACCTCCCACATCTACTAGGCACATGTAGCACCATGGATCAAATCTATAGACGCTCTCTCAAGATGATCCGAACTATGATCAAGAGTGATAATAGCAGAACAGCATTTATGGCGAGCCTATGTGCTGGAACAGCGAAAAGTGTGATTGGCAGGAATGTGAGAGTGATTGCTAAGAGACTGAAGGCAGAGGTCAGTGAAGTGATGACAAGTGGGCATGGGATGCTCAAGCATGCATACATCCATGAGTGTACGGATCATGATCACATAGCGCTTTCTCTTATAATGGAAATGAGAGAATGTATTTGTGGTAGCAAGATGATAGCTGGTTTTAATGTTTCAAATATGGAAGACATTTTAAATGAAGTCTGTGAAAACTAAGGTGAATAATTTTTAACCGTATTTAATGTAAACAATACTCTATTCCATTTTAATGTGAAATGTGAATGAATAAAATAATTTATATATATATAATCACTATCCCTTGTGTAAATATTCTAACTTCATATGTTTAAAGAGAGGCACACAACTTCTTAATCCTTTAGAGACCTTGTCACTGGCAATTAATAGTTGTGATTTTAGAAAACACCTTACAATGATTTTAATCTTTATAATACCATATATTTTACAAAAAATAAAACATTTTAGTAAACAAAATTATTGGCTAAAATGTTTTACAAATATCACATTAAGTTATTAAATAGTTACAGTCAGTGTGGGCCAAATACAAAGATTGTGTTTCACAAAAACATACGTAGTATGTGTGTAAAGTGTTTTCTTAGCATATGGTGTGTCGCCAACACACAATATCCATGTACAAACACAATATAGGGCCACGGGCTGTGGCGCAGTTGGTTAGAGCGCCAGCTTATTAGCACCAGTTTCTCTTTGGTGATCCAAAGGTCATGGGTTCGATCCCCTGCCATGCCGAGATTGAATTCATGATAAAATTTCCCATATGAGGTGAGGCCTGTGCCTGAAGGGTTAACCCATTGTCCTTGTAAACTGTGACTGAGTGGGTTGTCATGTCAAGGCCTTGCGACATGACAATTCAGTGAGGCAGCATTATATCTGCTACAAGTAAGTCACATCACGAAATGACTGAAATAATGTTGAAAGTGATGTAAAACCCCAAACAAACAAACAAACACAATATAATGTGTGAGTGAGACAGGTATTTCTCAGAGTGAATGTTCATATAATTTCAGACTATGTCAACAGTTTAACATAGCATAACAGTTGATATGCCAGAAGAGACTTCAGAAGGATCAGTTCTAACTGAGTAACTGGATTTGGCATAACGCAACCGAATTCGTTCACAGCTGAATGTATATGTACCAAAAAGTGCTTGCACCATGCTGAGCACATGCTTATAAAGTTTTTTTAACACATGTTTACAACATACCTTATCTGGTGTTCACAGATCTTCCATTCAATGTCAGTTTACAGGCCACGGGCCGTGGCGCAGTTGGTTAGAGTGCCAGCTGATAAGCACCAGTTCCTCTGTGGTGATCTTAAGGTCGTGGGTTCGATCCCCGGCTGTGGCGAGGTTGAATTCATGATACAATTTCACACATGAGCTGAGGCCCCTTGTGCGAAGGGTTAACCCGTTGTCCTTGTAAATCTGTGACTGGGTGAGTTGTCATGTCAAGGACCTGCGACATGACAATTCAGTGAGGCAGCACTATATCTGCTACAAGTAGGTCTCATCACGAAATGACCGAAATAATGTTGAAAGTGATGTAAAGCCCCAAACAAACAAACAAAATCAATATCAGTTTACAACGTGCTCACAACGTTATCTGGTATTCACAGATCTTCATCCATACAACGTTTGGTTACAACATGCAAAATACCAAAATGTGCTTATATCTTAGAAGGAACTGAGTGAGGCGATTTCAAGAAAATGTAGTTGATGCTGACCTGTGATGATGCTGAAGGTGACACAAAACCCCATACAAACATACTACTATATATTTCATGCCGATGTCTTTTACTCACAAGTAGCATTTTTCAAATAACGTTTTTGAAATCTATTTATGCAGGTTGTGAGCAGTGTGACAGTGAGTGTTGTACAGTTATGTTGTATGCTGAGAGATGTCCTGCAGGAAATGTACCCAACACCCCTGGACTCTGTCTGTGTCGCTCTTGTCTTTCTCACGATTGTCACCTGGTTTGCCGTTTTCATCTTCATTCACAAAGAAACTACTTTAGATGAGGTATGCATGTTTATAATAAATGGGTAGTTTTATTAAATTTATACAGCATGTAAGGTCATATTATGTTAATTGGGAACCATTCAGAGGAGAAAAGGATTAAACCTAGAATATTGACTATTGATTGAAGTGTATTGCTCATAAGCTTTTTGAAAGAAGTGCAGTCCAAGACGGAGACAAATTTTAGGTCTATTTCTTTTTCTTGTGTTCTATTCCCATGATTATAGAAGGAACAATATGAGAGAACAGTATGACACAAAAAGGGTGACTCATGGTCAACCCACCACCCCAATTCCCCAATCGTCTCCCTTGTGTCTCACAGTTGATGAGATTTACATAAAAATGTAAATGTAATGGGATGAATCACAGAGTGTTATACACCTTATTAAGTGTCATACATTATATCTAATCAATAATAGGTTGATATTTCAGAGAACCTTAGATACACAGGATTGGATGTTTTTATACATGTTGAATATAATCGTATTTTGCTATGATTTTATTGAAATTTGACCAAAAACGTCAAACATTAAGCTATGAAATCCCTCCAAATGATAAAATCTTTTGGAGGGATATAAATATTGACATGTATTTTTACCCCAAAAGGAACCTCGATCATGAAATTTGGTTTGTGAGTTCATTTCTCACTCCATTTTGAGCCCACACACCAAAATTGGCCGTGTGGTCAGGTCCAAATCTCTCCAGTCAATATCAGTTGGGACAACACAAAATCACCTGTACCCATTCCTGTGCCTCAGGTTTGTCATTCCACACTTTTCAGAATTTGTTTTCTGGAGCATATCAAATTACAAGTTGGAAATAATAATAATAAAAATAATAACAATAATAATATATAAGCTGCTGACATTTTTACATCCAATCTTTCATGTTTTTACATAGTGACACTTTCTGGTTTTACATTATGAAAAGAGAACATACTCGGGGATTGACAATTTTGTTAATAGTGTCAATACTTGGATGACCCATATGCAGTTGTATGGTATTTTCTACATCTTTTTTGTTACCATATCACCAAAATTATCAGGCTTCCCTATTTTATCTGCTGCAGATGAAAAATGATTAATGATTTGGCCATTTTCTTTCAGTGTGATATTTTCAGAAGTTTTACCTTTTGCACTTTTAAGTAAGGCTTGAAGCTTCTCCAAAAGTTTTTTTGATCACCAGTACTAAGGCTTTTGTTTTTAGGAAAAGTGGCTTTGGAGTGTTTGTTGACGATATTAGTCCTATTATTTCTCATTTGCCTGTATTGCTCCCAGTGTTTTGCAGTCCCAGTTTGTGGTACGAAATTGGTTTCTCCTATATTCACTTTCCAAAGTTGAGAATTCATGTGTGGTACACTGTCCTTTTTCAATGTTCTCTGCTTAAGACGAGTATGACAATGTTAATCTGTAAACCCAGGTCATCCCGAAAATGGCGAATATTCGCTCCACCTTTTCCAATAATCTTTCCTGCAAAGTCCGAAGATATAACAGTTGTTTCATCATCCAATATCTTTTCTTGGCTGAAGAAGGCGAGGCAGATTTTGATGGCTTGGCGGATGGTTGGCTTGCCGTAGTGGTCATCATCTCGTTGGGCAGCAGAACAGTATCCTTTGGTGGAGGTATCAGCAACTTTTGCCAGGATGGAAAGTATATTCAGAAGATTTTGCAAGGCCACAATAGATTTCTTCAGGTCATTAGGGTTAAGATAAGAAATTTTTGTCTCGTAAAAGAGCGGCAGGTGTACAAAATCTACACCCGAACTATTCAATGTAGATAGGAGCCCTATGATGGCAAGCCATTTTGAACGAACATTTGCATCCTTGCTGGGCGGTGGAGTGAGAATCGTTATTGTTGGGCCTTTTGAGCAAATAAACTTGATGAGAGCACGAAAGCATGCCTTTCCATTCAAGCCCAGCAGAAAGGCACTCACATCAAGAACCAAACTGATCTACTGGGGCGACCCTGCTCGAGTAATGGGCAAGGTGGTCAAGCATTTCTACGGTGGAGAAGGTAGGAGTCCAGACAAGATTTCAAGTTGTTGCCCATTGTGTGGTAGTATCACCAAGGCAAATTTTCCTATCACAGGCTCATCTTCAGGGGCTGTACTATCAGAAGTGTTCTGATGGACACCTTGGGCTTCGGCACGAACGTGGCAATCCCATCGTCCCATCCGTCACCGCCTTTTTTGCTCGGACTTTGCCACCTCGGCAACGATGACTGCTCTGCTCCCCCAGATGTGTGTTGGTCTAATTTGTAGCATTATCTAATACAGTAAGACGATCATAGGAGTCCTGGAGGACAGCCAATTCATCACCCTTAGGCTGGGCAGGAACGGCTACTGGTGTGTTCTTGGGGTCATCACCATGTGTAGTCATGGCATCTACTCCCTAAATAACTAACGCTTTCCTCGGGACATTTCCTTCTGTCTTTTATTTGCATTTTAAATATTTTTGAGCAGTTTAGGGGCAGTTTTTAGGTCGTGAAGTACTTAAGTAAAACAATCTTCTTTTTTAATTCTCCTGTCTTAGTGGTAATTCACTGTTTGCATAATAATCTTGGAGGGACATTTATTGAAACCCCACCACAAATTTTCCTTACCTATTTTCGAATATGACTGCCCTGTTAGTTAAACTTTTAAAGGTGTACAAGCCTGATAAATCAGGGATGACAATTTTAATTTGATCACAAGAAATTTTCTAAATGTTTGTAGTAAAAGTAAAATTGCAAGGAAACATCAACAGATAAAAACACTCTTGAGACAGTGAAAAATCACTCCCCACAATGAATAAAAAGTGCAGGGTGAAATTTAGTCACATGGTCTAAACCAGTCTTAACATTGGCGGCCATTTCAATTTTGAAGAAGCTGAAATTCTTGTCCATTTAAAAGTATGATAACAGACTTAAACAGAATAAAATTATTGTTTTACAACTGGATATTAAAGAAAACAGATTATACTTTGTAAACAACCAGACCATGTAATCAGTAAGTACACAATTAGGACGCCTGCAGTGTGTGCTCAGTGGGCTGTGCTGGGGCAGATGAAATTTGATGAACTCTCTAGCCGTGAAATGGCCACTGGGCCCAAAATATAAAAAAGGCAAATTCACTGCTAGAGATCCTCGAGCTTCACCATGTGCATATCCTTTGACTGCAGTGCTCCGCAGAGCCGGCCGACAAGTAAGTTCTCCTTACTAGCCATGGTGTGTTATCGCAACAGCTTTCAAACCATGATTGAAATAAAAATAAAAGTGAAATGGTGTTTTTTCACGTGAAGGGGCACAGGCACATGTTTGTAACACATGCTTGTATTCCTCTTGTTCTCACGATGTCATAAATATTTAAAGCATTCATGAAACCTGACTTTCAGACACAATTTCTTTACATAACATGAATGTTTATACACTAAACAGTGCTTTTATGTAGAAGTACCCAAAATATTCCCTGTTAACAACTTTCTGTGGCACTTGAAAGTTGATTAGTTGTCTGCTGAAAACTACACCAGCAATTGAACACTTTGTCAAGAAGCTTTGTTTAGCTGGTCTGTGATCTTGTGTAAACACCTAATGAGTTACCAGTTGTGCACCTGTCCAGCTTGGGAAACAGGTTGGACATGTTTTGTACAATTTATTAATTTATTGCCAGGAGTATACTTTAGAACAACATAAGATTATTTTAATATTATTTGAATCAATGAAATAACTCATGGTTGTGACAAATATCATATATCATTTATGGGAAAAGTATACTATTTATTTGAAAAGTATCTGATGCATGTGAAAACCTTTCTGTCAAAAAGGGAAGACATGACTCAAAGGCTGCATGGAATCCCCCTTAACTTAAAGGCAGTGATATTGAAAAAGTGACATTAAACCCTTTGATCACTGGTTTGGCCTTAAATCACAAGGACTTCGAATGGCAAAACTGTGAATGCTGATAATTGGTATCAGTAAAATTTATGATTTGATCCTCTTTGATGGAATTTGGGGTTTTTCACACCACTGAATGGGAAGACATCAAAGGCTCCATGGATTCCACCTTAAAAGCTGGGCTGTATAGAATTTAAAAAAAAAATTTTTTGCAAACATATATAAAAAATAATATAAAAAATAATGATTTTTCTTCATTTATAACTTCATAAATATTCATCCATCTTTAATAATTTTACCACCAAAAGAAAGCCAAGAAAAGGCACTATCATCATGATAAGTGTTATCTTCCAATTTATTCTCTAAATAGTGGGAAAAAAATGGCCAAAAATGTGTTGCTCCAATTTTGACAATTGGTAAACAACACCTCCTGTGACTTACGGAGCCCCCTGACAGTTCAAAGGTCAAGGTCACACAACACACTTCCTGTTTAGTACTGGCAGTACTTGGTGGTCACAAAAAATCATAATTCTCAGGGCAGATGTTCTTTAGTGGATTTCAGACAGATAGCCTGTATGTATGTCAATTTTAAGATCATATATTGTTTTCAGATACCTTAAACCACTGTAAAATCGCCTGGAACCTTCCAGGTTTCATGAATGCTTTAAATTATTTCTGTAAGTGTATTATTAGCCGAGATATTAATGTGAATTCTTTAAAACTATAATGAACATCTTATATCATTCACAATTACGGCAGTCATTTTCGGAGCTAAAACGAAGTAAAATCTACCTAAATCTTACACCACGTGCAAAAGCACGCGAACATGAACGTGCACACGTGCGTCATAAACACTATTGTATTCCTCTTGTTCTCACGATGTCATAAATATTTAAATCATTTCTGTAAATGTATTATTAGATGAGATATTAAAACGAAACTATAATGAACATCATATATCGTTCACAATTATGGCAGTCATTTTCGGGGCCAAAAGGAAGTCAAATCTACAAAATATATATACAACTGTCTAGAGCTTGAGTAGGGAAAATAGTCTTTCTCGCATCAGCTTTGCTGTGGGGAAGGCTTGGAATTACTTCACAAGGCTGACCTCAATCCCAGGAGACCTCAACCATGTCATGCAGACCTCACTGAATATCAAGGGTAAAAAGTCACCTTTGTGGACCTGAACCCACTGATAAAAAATAGGTATAAATATTCTTTGACAAATATACTGAAGTAATATTTAAGGACTAATTTCCATTTGAACAAACCCCAAATATTTGATGTCAAATTCCTTGATTTTGGAAATTGCCGAATAGGTCAGTTAACCCACTCGTGTTCATGGGTACTTTGTAATTTGTATTGTAGTATTATTTTATTGACAACAGGAAACAATATGATAATCATCTGTATTATAACATCTTAACAGGGGTAAGCCACCTTGAATATAGAATATATCACTTCCCAGTGGGTAACTTACAAGAATTCTCCTGCTTGAATGATTGGCCAAATCAATGCAGGAAACAGAAACTCAAAAGAAGGAATGCCCTACCTTCTGTAACAGGACATATCAGTTCCTCCGTTAATGGTAAAAATGTGCATTCAGCATCAGACGTACCCTCCATAGCAGAACCTCTCAGTCATATCAGTCTCTGGTGTAAAAATGCACACAAAATCAACTGCACGTTATAACATTTTCACAGTGGAGGTCAATGTAAGATTATTAATTCAGATTGTCTGATGGATGTCTTGCTTGGCCAAGAAAACCTTGATTATCATTTTTTAAAGATTAAAGATTCTCCATTTAAATTTTGGTCCATTATCATCTTCCAGGTAAGCCTGACTTGTTCAAAGTAAGTTGTTGAGGGTGGCAGACTGGCGTATTTGTAGTTTGTGCAGAATGTTTTGAGATGGTGACTGAGAGATGTTGCAGGTGGAGGAGTATCACATGGCAGAGGACGAGGACAGTGAGGAGAGCTGCAGCTTGCAGGAAAATGACCAGCAAGACATGGGCGAGGCACAGGACTTGGAGACTAGAGCCAAGGCACTCAACTTCTAGCGGACAAATGAATATACTTATATATACAAAATTTTGGAATTAATTACCAGACCGCTTTCAATGAGTTCTTCATATTTCCGTCATCAGAAGATCAGAAAATAGGCAAAACAACTCTTATACCTGTCTTTGCATAAAAAAGGGGAGAGAAAGCACTTTATTTTGGGTAATATACATATATTGATATAATTTAGAATTTTTAATCATTTGAAGCATAATAGTTGCCAATCTGGCAAATATCCTGTATATCCTTATCCATATCTTTTAAGCTATGTGTCTCAATTTTGTCTTTGAAAATATCAGGAGTACTGTTTATTACTTTTGGAAATTCATATCTAATGCACAATTTTGAATATTCATGACTGGTCTTTATTGGATGTATATCATTTATTTAAAGTGTTGAGTAATGTATATCTCTTAAGCGTGAGTGGTAGGTTCTGTAGATAATGTGGAAGGTTATGTCTGAATTTGTAATAAAACTTTAGTTTAATAAAACTTTAGTTTAATAATTTGGTTTTAATGGATGGAAAGTGTTTCAGTTTATTTAAGATACCAATGCATTTGGAAATTTTATTTGCTACATAATGTATGTGGTCCTACCAATTTATATTTTCATGTAGTACAAGACCAAGAAAATCAAACATTTTTACTCTTTCTATATCAATGTTACCAACTTTTGTAACAGTTACAGATTTTTTTCTCTGTGTGTGAAATATCATGAATCTAGGTTTTTCCTCATTTATAGACAGTTAATTTGTTTTTAATCTTTTATTTTTGTTAGTTCATTTATTATTTCTTCAACATTATCACTTTGCCCTTTTTAAATAATCTTAAGGGTTCCTGACAAAGAAGTGTCATCTACATATATAAGAAATTCAAATATTTAGCTTGAATATGCAATGTCATTTATATAGATAATAAATAATAGTGGGCCCAGAATGGATCCTTGGGGTACACCGGCATTTATTGTTAATGTATCCGATTTAATGTCATAGACTTCTACATACTGTTTACGATCAATGAGATAACTTTCTATAAGTTTCATAGGCATTTCATCTTGGTCATAATAGTTCAGTTTTTTTCTAATAGTATGAGTGATCAATCGTGTCGAAGGTCTTTGATGGGTCTAAAAAATGTTTATGGGTATGTCATTCTTGTCCATTTCTACCAAAATATAATCCACAACTCATATTCTGCGGAGTGTTCCTTCCTAAATCCATATTGACTGTTATAGAATAATTTATTTCTTTGAAAGAATTCATAGATTTGCTTGAAAATTACCTTTTCGGAAATCTTTGAGATAGCTGGCAGTGGAGAGATTGGTTTGTATTTTGTGAATACATTTTCATCATTTATTTATATTTTGGTGAAATTTTGGCAATTTTAAGTTTATTTGGAAATATGCCAAATATTTAGCATTTGATTTATTATCATTATTCATTATAGGTGACCGGTTTATTAATTGAGTACTGTATTTACTGGTGTATAGGACGACTCGTGTATAAGACGACCCCCCAAAATTGATGTTACTTTGCTTGAAAAAAAACAATTTCCGAATATAAGACGAGTTGGTTTTTCTTGAGATATCGGCTCTGCTACCATTCAAGCTTCAGCTTAATTGAGTACAGTATTTATTGGTATATAGGACAACTCTTGAATAAGACGACCCCCCAAAATCGAGGTTATTTTGCTTGAAAAAAAACAATTTCAGAGGACGAGTTGGTTTTTCTTGAGATATCGGCTCTGCTACCATTGAAGCTTCAGCTGATGCTTGGCAGCCATATTAAAAGTGAAATGTAAATATGCTTACGATAAAAGATCTTAACGGTCTTATACACGAGTATATACGGTAAAACGTAAATACGATGTTCATATTTTCGAAATAACGCATATCAGACTTAGCGGATCAATTTTAATTGCGTTTGAAATGATAAATAAAGGTATTTACCCAATATTATCACAAATTCGCTTTGCAGGTCAAGAACAGAACAAATCTATCCATTCATTTAACATGCATTACGCAATACGAGGTCGTCATTTTAAAAAGCGGGAGTGACGTAGCGGATCGATTTTAATTGCGTTTTAAATGATAAATAAAGGTATTTACCCAATATTATCACAAATTGTTCGAGAACAGAACAAAGCCATCAATCCATTTAAAATGCAATTAAAATCGATCCACGTGTGAAAGCATTTCTGTCAAAAAGGGAAGACATGACTCAAAGCAGTGAAAACAATGACGAAATGCAAAACTGTGAACGCTGATAATTGGTATCAGTGAAATTTTACAAATTTTCACACCACTGAATTTAATTTTTATAGACATAGAAGTAAAAATAAAACGTAAATAATATTCATCACTAGAAATGGCAGACATAGGGATATAACTTTTTTACTACTCAATATACAACTACAAATGATATGTGATCGAATGTGAACCTTCTTAGGCTATTTTGATCAAATATTGCCAGTGACCTTGAAGTGACCTTTCAATGACCTTGAAAATAGAAAGCCTATTTCTACGAAATTATCTACATGTTTTATTATCCTATCATCTACATCTTTCAAATACGAGCCTGTAGAGTCCTTATTCATCAAAATCTGTTCATAATTAACAATTTGAGAGCAATTTATAGCTTTGTGGTCAATCTATAAGGGAAAACAGAAGAAAATACTATAATACTAAGTTTTTTTGAAATAATATAAAAATGCCAGCTTATTGTGGGTTAGTTTATGAAAATATATAGAATACTGCACAGAAAAACACAATAATACTAAAAAGAAATTGAAAAAAAAGTCCGTCAATTTCAAGATTTATTATGAAGCTAAAATGATTAAAAATAGCTTAAATCGGTAGGGTTACAAAAGTCACAATTTGACGGACTTTAATTTGACCTCACATTTATTTTTGAGGTATTAGATAAATTAAATATTAATCTAATTTCAGAAATTAATCAGCAATAAGTTGCTCTTATCATAGTTATCCCTAAAAAAGAAGAAATATTCCCCAAAAATATGAGAAAATTAGTATGAATAGAAATTATTGAAAAAAATATAATAAAAAATATATTGAATGTAGAGTCAATTGGGTTATGACATTTAGTAGCTGATGTATTTCTAAAAAAAATCATGTTTTTAATTTTTTTCAACAATATGAGGAAGTTAGTGAAATCCTTTTATGAATATGTCTATGAAACACTTCAATAAAAGTGTCTAATCATTAAAATGGCCTATGACCCCTTTTACTATTTGGATAATTTCATGCCCATTTCCTTTAAATACTATTTTTTTTATAATTTTTGAAAAAATGGCATTCTGTGTGGTTGATTTGGCGAATGGAAGTCGAACAAGGCCAGTATTACATGTCACTGAAAGTGCTCTGCAGGGTGTTTTCTGCACGTCCGCTCATCCCACTGCTATAAACCCGTTACATGCGCTATGTCACTCATTCTCGCTGATGTGGGTAAAAACCTTTATATATCATTTAAAACGCAATTAAAATCGATCCACTACGTCCGATATTTGTTATTTCGAAAATATGAATGTTTGTAATTAAAACTTGTAGTGCCGTAATTTTTTGGCATAAATCCTCGTCCACAGGTTGCTCTCGTGTATAAGACGATCCCCAAACATTAACTAAGTTTTTTTGTACAAAAACCTCGTCTTATACACGGTCATTTATGGTATTTGATTGTTTTTACTAATTTTGTTGATATGCCATCAAAGCCAAAGCATTTTTTAAGTGCTAGTTGATCAATTATGCAAGTTACTGTTTCTTCATTTATATTTTGAAATTTAATGTCATGGTATGTGACAAAAATGAAGGCAGATCTTCTGAGTCACGCAAACAACTTATTTATCCTAAGTTTAGTATTTATTTCCCATTTAAAAATATGCCTTTCTGATAAAAATTAATGCCTTTCAAGTTATAGTTTTATACTTATATTAGGTAAAATTATTTTTTTAGACATAAAAATCTCATACAATGACAGCTCACAGCAAAATTATTTTGAAGTATGTACTTCTTGATAGTTTATTTCGAAAATTGCTATTGTGGCTAATAACCTAATCAGAATAATGATTGTGATGTATTTAATTTTGAAACTAAGAACGTTTACATAATTCCAACACCCCCTCCCAATTTAATATATTGGCCATAGTGTCGGATATTTTCTTGGTTGTTGATATATATATATATCAGTGCTATTCAAATAGTAATGATAATGAGGGTACATATGTTTGCTTTTTATTATAGAAGACAAGTGGACCTATTACAGACCATGTCTGGTATGTCCGTCTGTTCTTGTCGACTCTAACTTACCAATTTACATGAGATCTTTTTAGGAATGACTTGGCCTTATATTGGAAAGCATTGATTACAGAATTATTCTTATTGGTACACAAAATAAATATATTTGGCTGTGATGTACACCGTCGTCAATTAGTTGTGATTAGTTGTTAAAAAATCTAGAATTCTCCAATCTCAAATAGAACTCAATAACTACATATTCCTTTTCACATACTATTGTTTTCTCACAGTTAAACATGAAATGTGATATCAATGACCTTTCGTTTTGACATTAATTTCGGACTGACTTGATCTTGGTCTATTCTTCAGAGCTCCATAAATACCCAATAAAAACTTGTCACCTGTATCACCAGACAATCATTAAAAGTAATCTTAAGCATATTTCTGTGTCAAAAAGACTACTTTTGGGACATTATAAACCCAACTCAGGAATTATCTGCACATCACTACGTGACATTTACAGGTTATATTCAGTATATTTGAGTTGAAACACATTTTTGACTTTTCTGTCACGGAATTAAATCGACTTCATATACCACAACTACTTGACTACTCTGCGTGGCGAGGTAGAGTCATATACTACCTCTGCCGTAATAGGCATGACACTTTTTTAATCTATTCCGCAAGGTCGATTGCATAATCCACAGACAGGTGGGTAATTGGTGGTTTTTGCACATATGCACTCACAATGCCCGCCCAATTGGCTTATACTCGCACACACATCAGGTACATCCTAAAATTTAAAGGGTATTATCCATTCAATGATTAGATAGCAAAGCATTTTTAAAAAGTGAAAACTTTACTTTATGCCTTTTAAAAATATTTCTTTGATGGAGTTGAAAATTGTGTTCCAAGAGAAGTAAGGAAAAACCGGTGGTTGGGTGGTGGAACACCTTCTAAATAATATTATTCCCCAGGAAACTTACAAATTTTGCACCCCCTGGTGTATAATTGCTCAATGACATAATATTTGCAAAGAACTACAAGGCATTGTCACACTCCACTGAGCACAGGATTATAGTATTGTATGGGACACTATTGATTTCCATCATTCCCTCAATTGGATCACAGGCTTTTTGGATTTTTGTACAAGTGACCTCAGATTTGGGCAGAAATACCAATTAAGGTAAGGCTAGGTTTAGTTTGGAAACACTGAATTTAAGGATTGGATGGCACAGATCAGAAATATCCACACCTCAAGTTCATAAAAGTAAAATTGATAACTTTATACATGGAATAAAAATGATCTCATCCAAGGTTGTGATTTAAGCTTTCATCCCAGTAATTGTGTATGAGTAAAGGGAGAATTGACATTGCATTGATCACACCATTTCGACACTATCTTAGCTTTTCAGATTCCCTATGGGTGTGAGCATGCGATCTATGTTGGTTCACTGCATTATCCTCTGGTGAAATTTGTTGACTCTGGACCAGTGTCCACTTCAATTTTATTTCAATGATATCCTTACTCTCCATCAGCCAATGACAGAGTTAGATATTTTGCACATGTTGTTGCATGACCAATCGGTGTCGGGCCACGGGCCGTGGGGCAGTTGGTTAGAGCGCCAGCTTATTAACACAAGTTCCTCTGTGGTGATCCAAAGGTTGTGGGTTCGATCCCCGGCCATGCCGAGATTGAATTCATGGTACAATTTCACACATGAGCTGAGGCCCGTGCCAAAGGGTTAACCCGTTGTCCTTGTCAATCTGTGACCGGGAGGGTTGTCACGTCAAGGACCTGCGACATGACAATTCATTGAGGCAGCACTATATCTGCTACAAGTAGGTCTCATCATGAAATGACCGAAATAATGTTGAAAGTGATGTAAAAACCCCAAACAAACAAACAAACCACCATTTAAAGAAGTTCCTCCAAAAATCTAAAACATCTTGACATGACAACTCACCCGGTCACAGATTTACAAGGACAAAGGGTTAACCCTTTTGGCACGGGCCTCAGCTCATGTGAAATTGAATTATGAATTCAATCTCGGCATGGCAGGGGTTCGAATCCACAACCTTTGGATCACCAAAGAGGAACTGGTGCTAATAATCTGGCGCTCTAACCAACTGTGCCACAGCCCATGGCCCCCTCTCTTATTAATGTTTCCAAATGATCAAATGTACCAGATGATCAATGGTACTTCAGTTTTTTTAAAAGCACTCTGTGCAACTGTATAAAGTTTCTAAAAACCACAGCAAACGTTTGTTAATCATTCATTCCATCATTTCACAAATACAACTCAATGGGACGATAACTACATGAATCTTGTCTTTGCCAGGTTTAGGAAGGGGAAGTGGCTTCACAAATTTTATATAGTGCTGATACCAGACAAGTCTGTTCATAGCGCGGTGTTCAGAATGTGTTTTCTGAAAAGGTGTGTTTTTAGTCTACTCTGAAAGGTAGTAACTAATTAAAAGTACTAGTCCTAATTTCAATAGGAAGGGCATTCCATAGTCTGGGGCTGATGGAAGAAAAAGCCCTATCACCAACAGACGAGTCTTAGGAACATATAGGTAAGTACTATCATTAGACCTCAGACACCTATCACCCTGTTTCACAAGTAGATCACACAAGTAGGAGGTGTCTTACCATTTAAGACCTTCCTGGTCATAAGGAGATGTTTGAAGTCAAATCTAGCATGCACGGGGAGCCAGTGTAATTCCTTCAATTTCTAATATATGATCAAATTTCATGATCTTTCCTACCACACAGGCTGCAGATATTGCAACTCCTTAATATCTGATTGTGGAAGACCAGTAAGGAGACCATTTCCATAGTGTGGAGTAGATGTAGCAAAAGCATGGGTTAATGTTACAGCAGTCTTTTTGTCTAGACATTGTCTAATATATATGGCTGCCAAATTCCTAGTGTGGTAATGTCCCTTTTTACACATTTTCCTGATTTGTGCCTTCATGTCCATATTGGGGTCAAGTGTGATACCACGGTCAACTACTGAATCACTAGGTGTGATATCAGTATTACCTACAGTATTACCTACTCTGTCATTGCTAGAAATGGGGTTGGCAGCAGTACCATGCCTGTCAGTACATATGAGTATCTCAGTTTTACCATGATTAATTTTCATCTTGTTTGAGATCAAGAATGCTCTTAACTCACTGATACAATTTTCTAATTTGTGTCTACTGATGCCTACTTGTTGACTAGAGGTGTGGTCAACAGGTATGTAGATCTGAGTATTGTCTACATAAATATGGTAATTAAGCCCATGCTTAGCTAGAATGTCAGCCAATGGGAACATGTATATAGTGAAAAGAATGGGACCAAGGACCAATCCCCGTGTGATCCCATACTTTATGGGTTTGAACGTGGATCTGTGGCACCCCATATTGACACATTCCTTCCTGTACATTAGGTATGACCTGATCCAAGCAATGATCACTGACATTGCATCTTGATTCCAAAAGTATTTGATGATCATTGGTATCAAAGGCAGCTGAGAGGTCTAGCAGTAGTAAAATTATTGACTTTTTGTTGTCAAGAATAAGCAGGATACCATTTTTCACACTCAGTAAGGTAGTCCATTTCAAACTAGATGAGGAACCAGGTGGTCAGCAACTGCCCTTACAGGAAGTTTGTAGGTTAAGTTTGAGACAGGTCTGTAGTTCTAGACCTAGTTTCTTCAAGAGGGGCGCAATTTTCATATTTTCTGGTACTGCTGCATCAGACAATAATCTGTTTATGGTGGCAGTAATGACAGGTAGGAGATCATCTATGAGATGATGTAGTAGCTAAGTAGGGATGGGGTCTAGCTCACATGAATTTTTAGCTGCCTTTTTCACCAGTGTGCACATCATCTGTTGTCAGACACAAACCTATTAATCCCTAAAGGGATGGGTAGAGATTGAGTGCCATTGTTTATTGTGCCCCCTGGTGGAGAATCTGTAAAATTGGTTCTTTTTAAAAGAAATTGTTTAATCATTTTTAAGGGTGGAGTAGTATTTGGCTGGCAATTGCCAGCTTAGCATTTACTTATGACAACACATTCACCATGATTTAGGGTCTTTTAAATGTGATCTTTACAGTCATGTAACTTGTAATTTATTATTTTAATGTTATTTGCTATTGCAACATCATTGTTTCTGTATGTTTTACAAGTTTTTAATCCATAACTATCTTATGAGTCATTGTTTTACTGAAATTGGCCTGTTTGATCATTTTTAAGGGTGGAGTAGTGTTGGGCTGACATATATTGCCAGCTTAGCATCACGTTCACCATGATTTAGTGTCTTTTAAATGTGATGTTTACGTGTAACTTGTGAGTCATTGTTTTATTGCTATTACATCACTGTTTATTTTATGTTTTTGACACTTACCATTCATTCACATTTACAAGTTTTCAATCCATACCTTAATAGCACTGAATGACCTCAATGTGTCGATGTGCTGTAAAGAATTCATTCATTCATTCATTCATTCATTCATTCATTCCACTCAACATTAAAACATGGCTTTTCTTTTATTTTAGAGTTGGGTTTGGGAATACAGCCATCAGTAACATCATAGAGTGTATACATGAATTTTTATAATGGGTCATCTGCATCTTTAAATAGTTCAGGAGTGATTTTCCCATATGAACTGAGGCCCGTGCCTAAAGGGATAACCCGTTGTCTTTTCAAAGCCTTAGTTTCACTGTTACATTCAGGAAATCCAAACAGGAAACATTCTTCAAGTTCTTTTCCCTCGGTTATTGTTACTTTACTCACTCTGTTCCACCATTTAAAAGGCCATGGGCCGTGGTGCAGTTGGCTAGAGCGCCAGCTTGCTAGCACCAGTTCATCTGTGGTGATCCAAAGGTCGTGGGTTTGATCCCCGGCCATGCCGAGATTGAATTCATGGTACAATTTCACATATGAGCTGAGGCCCGTGCCAAAGGGTTAACCCGTTGTCCTTATAAATCTGTGACCGGGTGGGTTGTCATGTCGAGGACCTGCGACATGACAATTCAGTGAGGCAGCACTATATCTGCTACAAGTAGGTCTCATCACGAATTGACTGAAATAATGTTGAAAGTGATGTAAAAACAACAAACAAACAAACAAACAAACCACTTTTTAAAGTTCCTCCAAAAATCTAAAACATCTTGTCCAGATATCTTTTTCAATGTTATTAAAATAGCCTAAGGGTAAATCTCTGTCCATTTAGTTATACATGTTTCAGTGTTTTTCCATACTGGTTCTTTAAGAATCATTTTGACAGTAGTGGGTGCAGAATTATGTAATTCACACCACAGGTTGTATATATCAATATAATATTTTGGTCATATGATTATTTTGTCTTGTATTAAGCTTGTCATATTTACCAGAAAAATAATGAATGAAATTAGTACATAAAACCTCCATGGCAATATTTTCCTTCTTGAAATATTCCCACTTGCCAAGCGATTGAAATTATAACTTAGAGCTTTTGAAATTGAAATTATAACTTAGAGCTTTTACATTTGAACTAAAGTCACAAAGCTTGAAACCACCATTTTCAATTTTTGACAAAATGTGTCGTTAGCAATTTTTGGCTTCCTGCCATCCCACATAAAATCTGTTATGATATTGTGAACCTCCTTAATGACCTGATCTGGGGTACTTATAACACTAGAAACATGTATGAGAGGGGATAATGCCAGATTATTTAAAATTGTAATTTTACTTTTACAGGGCAATTTTCTTTGTTTCCATATGTTGAACATTTTTCTAAGTTTAACAATTCTTGACTTAAAGTTAAATATATAATTTTCTTCTGTTGTTGTGGCAAATACAATGCCAAGAGATTCTAATTGTTCTTTGATCCATGATAAACCATGGGGAAAGTGGTTACAACTTCTAAGTGGTCCTATATATTTGGCTTTAGCCTTTTGCATATTAACTTTCAGGCCTGCAGAGAAGTGAGTGTGTTTCAACAATACTTGCTCTAGAGATTGTATATTTTTCAGAAAACAGGTGATGTCATCTGCCAGTTGGCTTATCTTAATTTCGTGATAATCTACCTTGATACCTTCTACAGATTTGTCTGCTCTAATTTTATGGGCTTAAGATTTCAGCAACAATAATGAACAAATATGCTGACAAGGGACACCCTTTTCTAACTATCCTTGCTTACAGATGATTCAATAATGTGATACATGATTTTTCTCCATTTTCTAAAATTAGTTCCAAAATTGAATAATTTGTATAAACAAGTATTCCCACTTTAAAGTATCAAAAGCTTTCTCAAAGTCTATTGTTTAAATAATGCCTGGAATATTTTGAAGTTCCGTGTAGAATAACTTATCTAAGCTGATGGGTCTCCAATTTTGTCAAAACAAACATTTTTTAAAAACTTTTTTGGTAGCAATGTCAAAATTCCCCTCTTTTGGTCAGTAGATAATATAGGCATACTTGATACTGTCTATCAATAAGTTCTTAATGTCTGTCCAGAAAAATTTATAGAAGTCAGTAGTAAGGACTTCCAGGATAAGATGGTTACTTTTTATTACGGTTTTCTTATTACAGTATAATGACCTGAGAAACTGACATCTGATTAGTCTCCATTTTTGGGGGAGAGGGTCCACTATTGCTTCCAGGTGTGGGTACAATTGGTGGCTGGCTTTTATTATGTGTATTAGATTTATTTGTATCAGATGTTAAAGAGGTTGAAGAAATTGGCACAAAAGTAAAAGGCACAGTGGTCTGGGTTGACATGATTGCAGTGGCAGATTTACATCACATGTACTTCCCTTAAGAGAAATCAAGCACATTCTCAACCAGCATTCGGCCATCTTGATTTCTGTTATGTGAATGCATTGAGTACATATCAACACATATCTCCTTATGAAACTAACATCCTACTGAACTACTTTCCATATAACTTCTCCAGAACTGACTCCAGTAACTGACTTTCTTTGGCTTACAATTTTCTATTTTATGAGTTCAAGTTAAATATATCAAATGTGTCATTATATGACATGCCTAATATTCAATATATATGATTACATGATGATAACCTTATATACCTACCTATACAGAATCAACTAGAAAATGGCTAAATATAAATGAGAGATGAGTTATAGATATCTGTTTCTTTTGATCTATTTGCATTACTATTGATATCATATTAAACAAACATATTTTTGGAAAATTTTAGTCTATAAATTGAACCTCGGCTGCTGTGTGAAATTACTGAATATCCCTTTGTTAAATAATTTGATAAATAGATAAAGATGTTGACTGTATGATTTACCAGTGAGAAGATCAAATCATTCTTTTCAACGTGGCTCAGTGGGTAAGACATCTGTCTCCTATGCTAAAGGTCTGGGGTTCGATTTCATATTGGGGTTCTGTTTGAGTGATATGGACTTCAGAAAACATAAATTGATTTGTCTATTGCAAATTAAGAACAATATAAAATAATAGAAATGACTTGCTACCAAAAAAAACAAGTGTTGATTTTAAAAAATCAAGCTCGCGTAAAACATAAATTGATTTGTCTATTGCAAATTAAGAACAATATAAAATAATAGAAATGACTTGCTACCAAAAAAAACAAGTGTTGATTTTAAAAAATCAAGCTCGCGTAAGTTTGCAAAATCCCAAGGCAAAAAAACCCAAGGCAAAATCTTCTTACTCTACTACGCACACACAAATCACTTCTCAAACAAAAGCGACATCTGACGGTGTTAAGCAGAACTATTGAGCCAAAACATGGCCGCCATGGACCGATAATCGGGGTAAGCTCCATAGACTTACAGCTTAATCATATCAAAACCTCGAACATTCAGACCTAAAGTCAAAACAAACGCGAGCGAAAAGATGGAATCTTTATACTGGAGTTTTTATTGAGCAAATTGCATATCAGAAGAATATAATTATCATTTATAGAGTAACCAAATATATAATCTTCATATTGGGGTATATTTGAGCAATATGCATGTCAGAACATACAAATTTCAATGTTTTGACCATGTAGAAAATATAAAAAATAGTTAAAACTTTATGCAGAAAACAAATATGAAATCTTCAATTGCAATCATCATTTTAATTGTCAAATAGAATCACATTTTCAATAAAGAAATATGCATAGTAATACTGCTGAGATGTGTATGCAGTGATTTTCCCTCTATTTTAGACATGTGAAAACACACCCCACTATTCTGAGTATTAATCTCAGGAAGCAAAGATTCTCAGCATGATGCTAGCTCTTTAATCTCTACCACTGGTACCCTGACCTGAGACTTTCCTCTTTTTGTCAGGTATGTTGGCCTAAGGGAAAACATGTATTGATAGCTGGAGGTTGATTCACCACAAATCAATAAGCTTTCTCTTGAACTGGCCATGCCATGTCTGTTTTGATTGCCACTGATTTGGTTTCTTTCAGTGTACAACACTAGTCAGCTGTCAGATTGCGCTGACTTTCAATAAACTTGGAATGGCTCTGGAAAACATTCTCAGTGTGGTGTATCCTTTGACATACTTTTTCCTTTATAAAGATTGAACAATTTCTTCAGTACACTGGGTGGTCCCCTTGACAATTTTTTACATTTCTAGGTTTGACAATCCTCACTGCATTTTGGTCATATGTTACTGCCTTTAACACTGATCAGTCCCATGACCATATCTATGGCCCTTTATACAGTGCAACGGGTTTGGTATGTACATGTTTACTTGTACTTTCTATCTTGATTAATTGCACTGCCTCAAATGTAAAGATAAATGTGTTGATCAAAGTCTTTGTAACCATTTTTCTTGATGTAAATAATCTTACAATCAACATCAACCTGATCCTTCAACTCCTCTACCATTTCATTATCTGATATGTCAGATAAACTTGAACACCTAATGACACCTTTCTTAAAATTCAAAGTCCTGTTGGGTGTTACATTTACCTAAACTGTTGCCAAAAGTTTGTCTGCATTGCTTTTTCGACAATTTCTATTATAAGTTTGTTGCCCATTTTTTCTGATATTCTTAGCTTCAGCAGCCATCTTGGATCCCTCAAATGGGGACATTTTGACAAGTGTGACCTGGATCTGTACTCTCTGCCATCAAAAATCTTAGCCATTTCATGATCCTTGTCTGGTCATTGCCAGAATCTGTGTTACTGTCAGGTCTTGGGTTATTTTGGGTTTTGGTGTGCCATAGTTGTCTTATATAATTCATCACCTTAGCCTCCACCCACCACAGAACTCAACCAAAGGGACGTCAACTGGGATCTGGTACTCCTGACCCTGACGCCAAGGATACTCAGGATGTCAGGATGTATACAATAAAACAATTTAGATTATATTATGGCATATATCCCTTGATTAACCTGATTAAGCAGTGCTCTCTTATTCAAATCCACACTTATGTTTAACTTTTGCCAAGATATTATTTAAAAAAATAATATGATCTATTTAATTAATTGAAAATAAAGCAGAATATCAAAAATCAATAAAAGAATATATTACATGCATATGGTATGCAATAGGAGGCTTAACAGCCAATGGAATCAGGCCAGGTCTATCTGATCCTCCCATCTTCCACGGACACAGATCACCCGTTCATTGCCTCCTACGACACTGTGATGGAGGGATGAGTTGGGTCTACTCTTTTCTTCTCCAATCCCACAGGGGATAACTATGATGTGTGGGGGGGGGCGGGGTCTGAGTGATCCCAGACTGTAAATCTGAACAAATCCATACTTTTTTAGTCAATTCCAGACGTTGTAGCAGTGCTGCCTCACTGAATTGTCAAGTCGCATGTCATTTGCATGATACCCCACCTGGTCACAGATTTGCAAGGACAACGGGTTAGCCTTATAAGTCGTGGTCTCACTGTAGCGGACAGGCAAAGTGGATGAAACGCTGAGAAAATTTTGGTTTTCGGAATGAAGTCAAACTCAAACATAACTCAAACTCTTTCTCTGTATCTCCTTTTAAAGTCATACATTTAGAGTTCGGAGCAGTACGAGTATGTATGCCTTGGTCCACAAAACATTTTCAACATGTTGAAAATTTTGTGCGGAAGATATGCGAATGGCCAGTTTGCAATGGCTTTGTTGCACATACTGATTGTGTCAGGAATGTGAATGCTTTGTTTGTATTTCATGCTGAATGGGTTCAGAAGGTGTGCGTTGTTGTCCGCAGGGTGGTATCAACACGGAAAAGGAATGAATAAGAAGCGAATGATAAATGGAGGTGGTCAGGATTGAATGTGAACAGAAATCCGAACCAAAGCGAATTAAGACGATTATAAAGCTGATGACTTGCAGATGAGTTGAGAACAGTTAATGGACAGGCACAGAGTAAACGGAAGGAGAGGGCATGGAAACTTAGAAAGTAAGGAGAGAAAAAGAAGATTTTGGATCTGACTTTGGCTTTCTGCTCAGGAGGAAAGATTGACTTTTCACTGGCCAACTTTTTAATATGGATTGTTTATTTCAACATTATATTTTGAGTTTTGAGAGACACTTATTATTAAAATTTATTATAATATAAAGGTCAATGAAATAAGCTCAAGTAAAAATATGTTGCCTGAGGGTCAACAAGCAACCATGTACCTTTATTAATAACATCATATAAGTCTTGATACAAAATTGTGACTACTATCACAAAGTTCCATACCATAAGAAAAGTCACAAAATGTTATAAATAGTAAAAATCATGAAAGAAAAAACAATAATTATTATAATAATTATAGATTATATTTTGCTGGGATGTTGGTCCCTGATTGGACAAAGCCTGATATATTAAGAATCCTGATAAATTGAGAATCCTGAGATCCTGGCAATAACTCAACAGGAACAGTGGATGATGAAGTGGATGCCTGTGAATATTGAGACTGCTGTGATGGCTGTGTTAAGGCTGGAATATGTAATCTGCAACATATGACTGTGTAGCGGACCCCCAGACAGACCTTCCAATGGGAGGTCTGTCTCAAGCCTCAGGTGGGGGCTGGTACAAGGAAGGAGAAGGAATGTCTGCTGCTTGAAGACTGCTGGTGGTGCAGAGCTTGGCCTGGGTGGGCAAAGTGACTGGAACTGCTGCTGAGGAAAAGAAGGAGACGCAAGCTGGTAAAAGTGTTGTTGCAGCTGTACAAATTGTTGCTGAAGAGGCTGTGGTGGAGAAAATGTAGAAGTTGATGCGTCCCCAAAGAGTGCTCTCTTCTGGATCTCTTCAAACTCAGCCTGTGATGCAGCCTTGATAATACTTGTGCAGTATGACATAAAGGTACCCCTCACTAATGTCTGGCTCAATGGTGGAAACAGCTGCAGCAGTCTTCTTCATATCTTCAAGGCTCTTCTTTATGGTTTCCTGCAGAGCTAGTGTAACTTCATCCTCAGCAGCAGTTGCAGCAGCAGCACCCCCTTATTTCGGCTTGCTATGATCAGAAACATCTAAGTGTATCCCAACTCTGTTACCTTCTGGTTCCAAAGGGCATCTTTCTCCTTGTTCCTGAATTCCACAACCTTCCTGTTCCACAGACAGGGCTTATCTTTAATGAACTCTATAACTTCATCTTCATGGGCCGGATCCCTCAGACGATGAGACTCTCTGGTCTTCTTTGCCTTGTCATCCTTCTTGGACCTTTTCTTGACGGGAGGCGCTTTGGAACCAGAAGGCCTTGTGGTAGAGTCTGTTTCCCCATCTGAAGGGCATCTTCACTGCCGGAGCTTGCCATCTCAACCTCACTGTGGTTTGACCCAGCCTCACTGTGCCTCCACCCAAGCCTCGGCCTCTCCCTTTTGCAGGGGATCCTCTCCCTTGTGCCCTTGGCCCAGGCATTGTTAATTAATATCCAAATGTTTAAACACCAGATTAAAAGTAATCTGTTGCAAAAATTGTGTTGTTCGCTTCCAAGTACTGAGTGTGTAATGGTGCACAACGCCTCAGCTTATATGCATTTGCCCTCCGTCACATGACCGTTTGATTTTTTGTTTGTTTTTTGTTTGTTTGGGGTTTTACATCACTTTCAACATTATTTCAGTCATTTCGTGATGGGACCTACTTGTAGCAGATATAGTGCTGCCTCACTGAATTGTCATGTCGCAGGTCCTTGACATGACAACCCACCCGGTCACAGATTTACAAGGACAACGGGTTAACCCTTTCGGCACGGGCCTATGACCGTTTGAATGTGCATCTGATCCGTTTTTTCATTTGCTATGCGTCAGTGATGTCAGTTTCTGGTTCGCTTTCTGTGCGCACTGCCACTGCTCTCTGTGCTACTCATTCTGTTATGTCCATGTTAGTCCACTCTCTCCACTTGCCATGCGTACTTTGTTCGTTTTCTGTGCGATTTACATCAGTGCTCATCCGCTCTGTCCTCTTCAGACTCTTCCGCTCATTCCTTGCAACTCGTGCGTGTGCACAACATTTGTTTCATATGTGTCTCATGCACTCTATCAAAGCGGACAAAACTGCTTTTAGCGGATGAAAGGGGACAAACCAAATTAGCCACTACCAACTGCTCTGTTTGGCCTTTTTGCTACAGTGAGACCAAGCCTTTAGCCACGGACATCAGCTCATGTGAAAATGAATCATGAATTCGATCTCAGCATGGCTGGGGATGGAACCATGACCTTTGGATCACCACAGAGGAATTAGTGCTAATCAGCTTGCACTCTAACCAACTGCGCCACGGTCTGTGGCCCTATTGGTGAGGAACAATGATTCCCCTTACCTTTTCTGCAATTACTGTCCGGAACCGTTCAGAGCTCTCCCACCCTTGGATGCGTGTTTCCACCAACCCACTTCTCGAAGTGATACCATATAAGCCAGACACTTTAAAGCATTCATGAAACCTGGAAGGTTCCAGGCGATTTTACAGTGGTTTAAGGTATCTGAAAACAATATATGATCTTAAAATTGACATACATACAAGCTATCTGTCTGAAATCCACAAAAGAACATCTGCCCTGAGAAGTATGATTTTTTGTGACCACCAAGTACTGCCAGTACTAAACAAAAAGTGTGCTGTGTGACCTTGACCTTTGAACTGTCAGGGGGCTCCGTAAGTCACAGGAGGTGTTGTTTACCAATTGTCAAAATTGGAGCAACACATATTTGGCCATTTTTTCCCACTATTTAGAGAATAAATTGGAAGATAACACTTATCATGATGATAGTGCATTTTCTTGGCTTTCTTTTGGTGGTAAAATTATTAAAAACGGAAGAATATTTATGAAGTTATAATTGAAGAAACATCATTATCTTTTATATTATATATGTTTGCAAAAAAAAGTTTAAAAAAATTCTATACAGCCCAGCTTTTAAGGTGGAATCCATGGAGCCTTTGATGTCTTCCCATTCAGTGGTGTGAAAACCCCCAAATTTCATCAAAGAGGGTCAGATCATACATTTTACTGATACCAATTATCAGCATTCACAGTTTTGCCATTCAAAGTTCTTTTGATTTAAGGCCAAACCAGTGATCAAAGGGTTTAATGTCACTTTTTCAATATCACAGCCTTTAAGTTAAGGCGGATTCTATGCAGCCTTTGAGTCATGTCTTCCCTTTTTGACAGAAAAGTTTTCACATGCATAAGATACTTTTCAAATAAATAGTATACTTTTCCCATAAATGATATATCTTCCACAACCATAAGATATTTGTCACAACCATAAAATATTTGTCACAACCATGAGTTATTTCATTGATTCAAATAATATTAAAATAATTTTATGTTGTTCTGAAGTATACTCCTGGCAATGAATTGACAAATTGTACAAAACATCTCCACCCTGTTTCCCAATTTGATTTGATTTGATTTGATTTGATTTGATATGTTGGCCACTCCACTTTTGTCTCGTGGACACTCAGAGCTTACGCAGCGTGGCTACCCAGCTAGAGGGAGATCGAATATGCACTATCTCCAATCTGTGAGTAGCACTCGTGCTGACCGCCCGGTGCAGGCCCCTACACTGATGAAAAACTACCCTATCTAATTACCACCTTCTGCACTGACAACTTTCACCTAAACACTCACTCCTTCCCTTGGGGCCTACAATCCCCAAAGCGCTAAAGGGCGTCCAATATCCCTATACAGCCTGAGGCGTCCAATATCCTTGTACTTGTAAGCCCTACCAATCACAACTGGAGGCAAAAGATGTCCTCCATGTGAGTACCTTGTGATCTTCAACACCTTCATATCTACCAGCTGCCTCCTCACCAACTTTTCTAATCCCACCGAGACTACATCCTATATAACCAATATCCCCCACTAACTATGACTAACATTTTTCTCACCATCCTGTTCCAGATCTACAAACCCTACAAATCACAATAACAATTAGTGGCTGCTAATAACTGGAACAAAATATAACTATCTCCCAAGCTGGACAGGTGCCCAACTGGTAACTCATTAGGTGTTTACACGAGATCACAGACCAGCTAAACAAAGCTTGTTGACAAAGTGTTCAATTACTGGTGTAGGTTCCAGCAGACAACTGATCAACTTTCAAGTGCCACAGAAAGTTGTTAACAGGGAATATTTTGGGTACTACTACATAAAAGCACTGTTTAGGGTATAAACATTCATGTTATGTAAAGAAAATGTGTCTGAAAGTCAGGTTTCATGAATGCTTTAAGAAAATGACGTTTTCAAATCTATGGCAATTTTGACTCCCCTTTTAGACAATCCTATAATCTTTAACGAACACATCATATAGCCAATTTATTAAAAGGTCAATACAAATGAATTGATTCCACCAAAACGTTAGGCAATTTTGTCAACTGTCACACAATGTTACACTTTGGGATAAACCATTATTCATTCAGGGTAGTGGAGTAAAAACATTTGCCGGTTATTTTTTTATCGTGCTCAGCCATTCTAAATCTACATATCCAGATTTTCTTTTCTCAGTTAGTTTGGCCACCAATCGTTTTCCATCCTAATTTTATGCTAATGGATGTATGATTCATTAGAAAATTATATAATTCTCTATTTACACTGAGTTATAGTTACAAATATTTCATTAATGATTTAATAATTATTATTGCAAACTAGACCAACCGTAGCCATTGAACTAACATATTGATGACCCTGTGATTAAATGAGTTAACATAACCTTTCTTTCATTATCATCCAAATTACACAATTTTTATATTCCAATTCAAGGCACGAAAAAGGTGAATTGGTAAAAGGCAAGAAGGCCTATAAGTCACAATTTCTATATTGTTTTCATAGTCTTATGCTTTATTTACACAGATTTACACAAATATGTCATTAGTAATTTAGTAATTATTATAACAAACTGGACAAATCGTAGCAGTCTCAATTGACCTAACATATTGATGACTGTGATTAAATAACAATCTTGTGTGTTAATGTGACCTTTCTTTCATTATCATCCAAATTAAACATTTTTTTCTTATCCAGTTCAAAGCACACATAAGGTTCACTGATAAAGGTCAATAAGGCCTACAAGTCACAATTTTGATATTTTCTTCTTGTTATCTCCTTTGTGCTATCTTTTTGTGGCGATAGCACAAAGATCTGAAAGATAGGAATGACTTGTCATAAGTATTCATCGGTTATTCATGAGTTACAGGCTACTGTGCTCCGATTGGTTTGACAGTTACAGCCAGGGATATTAAAGTTAATTGCTAATACCTCAGTCACATTTGCAAAGGCCACCAACTGTGAATAAGGAATTAGTCATTGTTCTGGGTATCGGGGAGTATTGTTTTATTTGCTATGAGCGTGGTCACATTAGATATGGACACTGCACAGTCACCTGAGTGACCACAAAACACATTTTTTCAGACATTGGGTGGTCCACAGGCACTCTGGGTAGATGGCCAATTTTGTCAAAAAAATCCATTGCTTATAGTGGCTTTTGGAACAAATGGGAAAATGGAACACATGTGACTGGCGTATAAGGCCTGTTTTTTGCATGATAAGAGCCACGCAAAGTGTGTGCCCAGTGTTGTAGACAAGAAGGAGTGGGTCAACAGACAACTTAATTATCACACCATTGTTTAGAACAACAGGCCCTGGCCTGACACTCACAGTAAGTGACACATTGGCGTCTCTGACTAAAAGCTTGCTTTATTGACCAGGAAAGTGAGTGTAAGACTTTTTCAGGAAAGTCAGTAGCTGGGATTTTTTTAGGATTGGAAGGTGTGCAAAAATGGTAAAATTCTGAATGTTATTCCAGTCCATGTGGTAACAATCAACCGCAGAGATCTTATTGAGTATGTTCTACTAAAAAATGCTGTATGATCTGGAATGTAACCAAATTCATCAAGTACCAAACACTCCTGATAATGAAGGTCAGTCATTCATGAGCTAATATATCACAAGGAGGTTCCATCACGAGCTGAATATAAAATAATCTTATCAGAGATTTCCCATCAATGATAGAGAAATATTATGTATATTTTGCTGATATGATGACTACCACTCTTTACGCGGTGAAGGGAATACATTGATAAAAATCAGTTTTGGAATCTTTAGAAGAATAGAAAGACCTTTATTGGTATTATAAACTGTTACTACTGTTTTTACCAAACTTTCATGTCTACATATTTCACCCATGAATGGCAGATTTTAGCACACCAGGATGAGTGAATAGAAATGGTGAAATAGCTTTGAAACTTCCAGATCATGTCAAAATGAAATCAGCTCCTACAAGGAAAAACCATGGAAATTGCTATATCGAAATGGCGACAAGCTGTGACCCTTATAAATACAGCAAGGACAGTGACGGACTGGAATAACCCCGGGGAATAACCTTCCCCCTCATTTAATTATATTGGAAACAGGTAGCTCGGCATCCTTCGGAAACTCCCTTGCCAGAGTATAAAGGTTGGCGACAAGCCTGGGGGGGTACTCTCATGATTTTAACCCGCGGAGGCTGGGATGGAACTGAAAACCCCAGAGCCTGAATTAGGGAAATATTCTAGCATTATTGGTACCCTGATTTAGGACTAGCTGAAATTTGGTACCCTGATTTAGGACTAGCTGAATTTTTGATACCCTCATTTAGGGATGATGCAGAAGGAGGAGATTTGGAAAAGGGGATTGTGATCCCTGTTTTAGGGAGAAATTTGAAAAACAGTACCCTGTTTTAGGGGAAATGATGAAATATCTTAACCTGTTTTAGGGAAAATATCAGCGAAAAGGACCCTATTTAGCCCAGCTTCCCCGGTAACGCTGACTATGAGAGTACCCCCCCCCCCCCCCCCCCGGGGGCGACAAGCAGCTGGTACGTACCAGCTGCACCCCTTAGTGCAATCTTGCGCTCTCGGCGGGATGCTAATTGGTTTTGCCGGGTAAACTTATAGATGTAGATGATAAGATGATGAGAGCAGTGACAATTGGTTAACCAACCAGATATGTGTGCACCAGTCATAGCACTATTAATAGGATATCATATAAATATGGAGATTACATAGTTATTTGACAGCAGCACCTTTGCTTGCATTTATTTGTAATTATTCCATTTTAGTTATGGGATATGGGAAAGAATATCCTTAATTACCCATATGGTACATTTTAAGTTGACTATGACAAAGAGATACAATGCTCAACATAAAACAAATTAACTGATGTGCCCCAGATGCTCAAGCCAGTTGCTTATCAATATGATGATATGATTACTGGCCACATTTGACACATGTGGTTACTGGCCATATTTTGACACATGTGGTTACTGGCCATATTTTGACACGTGGTTACTGGCCACATTTTGACACATGTGGTTACTGGCCACATTTTGACACATGTGGTTACTGGCCACATTTTGACACATGTGGTTACTGGCCACATTTTGACACGTGGTTACTGGCCACATTTTAAAAAGTACATCAAAAACCTTATTTTAAGTATGAAATGTACAGCTTCAAGAGTATGAAATGTGCACCTTCAAGAGTATGAAATGTACACCGTCAAGAGGTGTGCACCTTCAAGAGTATGAAATGTACACCTCCCGGGGGGGGGGGGGGGGGGGGGGGTACTCTCATGATTTTAACCCGTGGAGGCTGGGATGGAACTGCAAAACCCAGAGCCTGAATTAGGGAAATATTCTATCATTATTGGTACCCTGATTTAGGACTAGCTGAAATTTGGTACCCTGATTTAGGACTAGCTGAATTTTTTATACCCTCATTTAGGGATGATGCAGAAGGGGGAGATTTGGAAAGGGGGATTGTGATCCCTGTTTTAGGGAGAAATTTGAAAAATAGTACCCTGTTTTAGGGGAAATGATGAAATATCTTAACCTGTTTTAGGGAAAATATCAGCGAAAAGGACCCTATTTAGCCCAGCTTCCCCGGTAACGCTGACTATGAGAGTACCCCCCCCCCCCCGGGGTACACCTTCAAGAGTATGAAATGTACACCTTCAAGAGGTGTGCTCCTTCAAGAGTATGAAATGTACACCTTCAAGAGTATGAAATGTACACCTTCAACAGACACATGTCAAATATGTTGCTGTGACTGAAACCTTCGCAATGAACACAGTTAACCTTCCTTAATAAGTGATACAATGTAGCACATTGTTGATGATTCTGGTAACATTTGGAAACCTTCGAAAAACTAGTCAAGGCCATAATTTAAGTCATCATATTTAGGCATTCATAGGATGCACTTGTAAATATTTGGAGCCTATAATTAAAGTAATCAAACTGAACATCTTAAAACATAAATCATCTTAGATAAAACATATTGGATAAAACACATTTGCAATAGATTGTATGCCCTCAAAGTTATCTTGTAAATTGTTTTTATTGCTAATTCTTCAAAGCTGGCTCACTCAAACATGCTTTGGGTAGAATGTACCATCGAACAAGGCTAGCATTCTCAATATCCCCCCTACCAGGTTGTGTCATCCACATCTTTTTCATATAAAATGGCCCGCCCCTTAGTTCACACTATCAATGCATTCATTTGCAGGCGTCTTTGATCATCATTCTTTTCAGTCCTTAAAATTCTTTCTTCTGATGTAGATTACAATTCTGCGAATGTCCACATCCATTCCAAGCATTTACGCAACAATGATGCAACACAATACCGTAAAAGATCTAATGTTCTAACAAAAAAGCTTGCAATACCAACGGATTTTTTACCCAAAAATGATATGCTGAGGTTTGAAAATATTTCTGAATAACTTCATTTATTATACACCAAGGTCAATTAAAAAACTCGCATTAAAAGTATAAATAACATTTTGAACATTATTTATGTCCTAGTAATAAAATTAGAATATGTGTGTGTACTTGCATAAGATCTGACATCTATAACTATCTATTCAAAGCCAATACCGCTGTGTTATTCCAAGAATCCTTTGTATTTTACCACACCACTATGTGAAATAGTTGAGTTGTCTGAAAACCAGTCCAAAACCATCGAGGCGACACAATTTTGGAGATGAACTGAAGCATTTTGCACCACAACAAGTTAAGATAGTATGATGGCGTGACTTTAGGTCAAATTGTATGGCACCTTACCATGAGAGCGCTGAAATATTAGTGGAAGCTGGCCATACTTATGCAACAAAAACGGATCGGCAAATACCTCCATGTCACAGATCAGACCTTCACTAATATTTTGCATTAACCTTTTTGTTGTGTTGAGTTTATGTATTGAGGAAGGGGGCAACCCAGCATGCACGCCACGTGGAAACATGTGGTTTTCTTATGCAACCACACAACCACGTTACTGACGTGATTTTGAAGACGTGAATTTCTGGCCCACTTTATGACGTGATTAATAACTGATTTATATGACATGACAGATTATTCGATTATAAATGTATGTACTGGTCAACCGTAACATGCTGAGAGAGGCTATCTATTTTCAGAATGCTAGTGAATCACTTTAAAACAGCTTTTCTGAAATAGTAGAACATGATAATCTCTAAAAATGGCAGTTTTTTCTTTTTTTTTGGGGGGGGGGTGTCATGCTCTCTGTCCGTTTATTGGGTGGATTTCCTCGCCATTCGTACAAAAGATGTAGCATTGTTAAGAAATGAACCCTATTTATTTTCCATGAGATTTTTTATGAGTTCTTTTTTTTTTTTTAAATACAATGATGAACATTAAATCCATAGATACCTGCCCAGTGTCATCATTCTGTTAATCTAAATATATGAGCAATGTGGGTCCGATAGTCCGCCTGCCATACAGTACTTACTTATTGTTGTCACATTGACTGTTCTCTACCCTCAAAGCTTATCAAATACGATGAATTCCTATTTTCAAACAATTTGAAGACAAATATATCTGCTAATCTAATTATAGTCTCAATTTGAGATTTCTACAGAAAGGCAATATATATATATATTTTTCTTGATCTGCAGTCCGATAAATAACAGGAATGTTCACTTACCAGGAAATGTTGGCAAACCGAAAAAGCAGTGCCCAACTTTTGAAAGCCATTAGAAATGCCAAGCATACCATCCTTGTTTCATGTAGAATTTAAAATTCAACCTGCTGATGTCACAGTAGGCATTGAAACACACTTGCGTCGATCGAAAAGGTACAGAGCAGAGGAATATATATATATATATATATATATATATATATATATATATATATATATATATATATATATATATATATATATATATATATATATATATATATATATATATATATATATATATATATATATATATATATATATATATATATATATATATATATATATATATATATATATATATATATATATATATATATATATATATATATACCCACGTACAAATAGATATAAGTAAATGTGCATATCAAATATATACGTACAAATAGATATATTTAAATTTATTATGTGTTGGAGATTCATGACTGCAAATCACATTTTCGTGTGTTATCAAAATTGCTCTTAAAGAGGCTTTGCAACTGGCCTATCATTCTACTGGGATTGTTAAACCCACGGTAGCTCATGTCTTCTTAATTTTGAGAAATAAGTCCTCGCTGCCAAAACCATCAAAGGGCCAATGGAAAACCGACAATGATTACGCAGAAGCACTGAATGTTCCCTCCCAACATATTGGCCAGACAGGTTTCTGAGAAAAGATGAGAAATACTTCTGATAAAGTGGTCCAAAAATGTCACGCCCTTGCTTCTTATAATAGGTAAAACAAGCTTATTTAATAATCATACTTGAGAGTTGGGTTCGATAAGGAACTTTAACACCATGATAGGTATTTTTTAGAATTTAAAGTTATCTTCACCACTGGGGTTTTATCAGTCCAGATTTTCCCCGGATTGGGTTCTTGACTTATATTTTGTTTCTTAATGTCAAAATACTTGATCTCTCTTCTCCCCTTGTGGTGTTGAACACTTTCTGTTCAACTTTTCTTTTTTTCTCCGAAAAAGCATAAATTTCTAATAAATTGTCCAATTACAAGGTCTCCTGGCGCTGACTTGGCCCATGACCGGCATTTTGTCACATGCAAATATTTTGTGTGGTTTATTGAGATTTATTTGAATCTAAATATCACAGCGATTGTTTTGGACAAACACGATAAAACAAATTGCATTTAAGACTTTAATTTAACATTTTCATGTCAAAATATGATTTTCCGATTTCAATAATTTTTACGAAACGTGTCCATATGTTTTTTTCCTTTGACAAATCCAATGTACTGCGTTCTGATATATTTTACCAATACTACCGAAGGTTGTTCTGTTTGAAAAAAAAAAAAAATTGGCGCACTTTATAGTCTATAAAATAAACATTTGATCAATAATGCAAGATACCTCGTTATAAACAATTTTAAATAAATATGGAAGCAACACAATATGACTTGGGAATTCATTAAAGCACAATGATTGGCATGAATTCCACTCACATTCAAAAAGAGAAAAAAACTACGATTGTGTCAATGGCTTTGTAACTAACTGACTTTGGATGTTTCCACCCCTTACTAAACTTTTTCATGAAATAGGTGTCTATACAGGGATTATCAGGAAGGGGAGTGAAGCTTATTCGACAATTTCCGGCTTGAGCCACGATCATATATCACATGATATCTTAATGGGCACAAGACAACCCTCCTCAAAGGAAATTGCCATTACTAGTATCTAAATAAATGTGAATTTATTGCAGTGCTATTAAAATATTATCGAACTGTTTCAGCCTATTGTCAAAGTATGACATTGCTCCCTTTTCAAAATAAATACCTCATTCTCTCATTTATTCCTGTCACAAAGGATGGAACTTGTTCAAGTCTTGACATATGTAGCTAGATGATAGATGGGAGAGGTCAGCCACATCATGACGAACGTATTCTGACAAACTGCCAATTATACTGAGGTAAATGCTAGTATTTCCTCAGTGCTTGTAAACAATTCATTTCTTCCTGGAATTGGAGAAGATTCTGCTAACAGCATTTAAATGCTTAAAGGACAACAGCAATCTTTATACATTTTGTGTTCAGACAAGAGTTGCTCAAATTATATCAAACTTGTATTTCTTTATATTTTAGCAGTTCTTAAACATTTGGGAAGGTTCAGACATTGCAACCACGGAGTGCCAAAGAACGATATAAAATTTGAAGAGCAGTACTATACATAGTAAGATGATTTTGTCCAATCTCCATATTGCATTTCCCCATTGATTGATTTGTTTGTTTAGTGTTTTACATCATTTTCAATACTATTTCAGTCATTTCGTGATGAGACCTACTTGTAGTAGATATAGAGCTGCCTCACTGAATTGTCATGTCGAAGTTCCTTGCAATGACCACCCGCCCGGTCACAGATATACAAGGACAATGGCTCCAACGATAACATGATTTCAATCTCGGCACGGCCGGGGGTCACAACAGGAACTGGTGCTTTGGAACTCTTACCAACCCATTGAAAAATACACACAGGAACTGCACAACTTTACCGGAATGATAATTGTACAACTCCTCTGAATCTAATCATTAATAACGTAGAACGATAGTCAGAGATTAAAAAGTTGAAAGCTTTCATGAAAGCACTTTTTCTTCATATGAAATGTTTATACCCTACACTTTGTGATCAAATGTTAATACCGTCATATTTCTCCTACATACATTTCTTTGCCATTTGAAAGTGGATTTCTCTGCATTTTCATTTTTATTTCAGTCATTGTAGTCACTACCCTCCATAACAGGACGTCTCTCTCATATCAGTCCCTGACTCCAAAGGTATAAAGCTGTGCACAGGAGTCATGAGTATTCAGTATTGGCAACTGATTGCATATAAACAGAAGAATATAAACAGATTTGTTTTGCACTGGCAGTTGTACTGAATGGTCAGTTTCTGGGTCAGACACCTTCAGTTTTTTACCTGATGTTGGTCAATTCAGATTTGATGATATTTTTGTGAGCAAGGGAAATATGTATAACTTGGAGAATTCCAAACTTTGAATGGTATCAAATACATGGCAATGACGGTAGAGGTAGTAGGTGAATACTACCAAATAGATGAGACCTGATATATCAGCCTTGCCCAAAAAGAAAATATCATGATTTTTTGTATCAGTAATTAATGTAAAGAATACTGGCATATCAGAAGCACCTTTTGGTCTCCCTATTTTATAAGGACTCCTTTTGTGTAACCAAATACATGCATGGCTCCATCTGAATATCGGACAACATTCTTATCTTTTGGCAATGATGTTTCATTCATCGTGGGAATCGGTGACAAACACGTGAGACATTCTATCCTAGTTTTTGGACAAACTTATCGAAGCAAAGAAACTTATCGAAGCAAAGAAACTGTGGACAGGTCAATACCAGTTTGTTTATTGGTTTAAAGATTATAACTTTAAGTGCAACCATTATAAGAAACACTACTGCTGCATTTATAGTAGTAGTAGTAGGGTTAGTAGTAGTAGCAGTCGTAGTGGTAGTGGTAGCAGTAGTAGGGGTTGTAGTAGTAGTAGCATTAGTGGTAGCAGTAGTAGGGGTAGTAGTAGTTGTAGTAGCAGCAGCAGTAGCAGCAGAAAGTAGCAGTTGTAGAAGTGATAGCAGTAGTTGTAGTAGTAGTAATAGCAGTAGTAGCAGTAGTAGTCTTAGTAGTAGTCTTAGTAGTAGTCTTAGTAGTAGTCTTAGTAGTAGTAGTAGTAGTAGTAGTAGTAGTAGTAGTAGTAGTAGTAGTAGTAGTAGTAGTAGTCGTAGTCGTAGTAGTCGTAGTAGTCGTAGTAGTCGTAGTAGTAGTAGTAGTAGTAGTAGTAGTAGTAGTAGTAGTAGTAGTAGTAGTAGTAGTAGTAGTAGTAGTTTGTTACTCATGCACGCTCAATGTAATATGTGGAAAACATATTCATATAATATTGATATAAATTGATATAAAATGATTTTCACTATCCAATATGTATAAAATTATTAAATTTGCATATTCATATTCAAGTAAATAATCAAATGACAGGAGAATATTATGATATTTCAAACAGTGTATGGCCAACACCTTGGTTTCTAAACATCAAAAGACTAGATTCATCTTACGATAAAAAGGAGAAGGGATATGTAACATAAAATCGTATTCCTTAATTTCAGAACTTTGAAATAAAATGTCACTCAGCGTACATGCGCGGCTCAACATTCCAAGTGATTGCCGGCAACGTATCTGTGATAAAACTTTTTTTTCAAAATAACGGATTCAAAGGGTCCAATAATCACTTTTGTGAACTGAAAGATATTTTAAATTTACCTTATAATGGCTTTTCCTTTTCAAAAGCCAAATGAACCAGTTTTTGAGGACTAGTTCTTTGACACTTATCTTGAAATCATTAAATGCACACAAAACACCTTGTAACTATTGTGAGACACAGTATCCAGCTTTCACATTGCATAGTCTGGTGCCTCAGTTCCAGGTATTCTGGCAATAAAACCGTGGTGTACTCGGAAATAACACGATCTAATAACTTTGCCTTGATTTGGAACTTGTTAAAAAGAAGTTCTTTTTTATTTTTTGAAATCATTTTTATACGCTTTCAAAAATGGGTCAACTATTTATTTGTTGGTCCAATCTTAGTAATTGATGTCCATCTAAGACATTTAATTGCTATAAACTGCTTGACCTTGCATAAAGGTTCGGATATATTTTTCTTGGTCAGAATGTAAAATACCTGAAATTTAGTGTCTTGTTTAAGGTTCAGGTATTTTACATTTTGACCAAGAAAATGGATCTCTAACCTGTGAACACGTACTTTTTATTGTTACCATTCAAGTTCATTCTATTTGTTGATAGCATATAATGTGTGCCATTGTGTGGATGGTTGGACACCAAAAATGTCATAAAATCACAATGAATGTCGAGCAATCATAATTTCTTAGAATCCACTGTATTGGTAAATGCTAAGTTATTCAGATATACTAGTATGCAAATCCAGGATGGAGGAAATAAACTTCATTTATTACACAAGGGCCAGAAATGTTTAAATGATATTGAAAAATGAAGGTAAAGTTATCCAACGGTTGTTAGCCTATTTGACAAATTTACATGAACCGTGCATTCAGGCAAATCACCAAAGAAGTTAAAAAATAGTACAAGTGCATCACCGATGGATATTAATCTCAGCATTACATTGGACTTTGTATGGGAAAGAAACGTGGTCTTAATATAAGATACTCTTTATGCAACATATTTGGTCATACACGTAGTATAGGCATTATATTAGGCACTATTTTATTTTTTTATTTTTTAAGACCTTCTAATACTCCACATCAGCAATCCAGAAGAGTCCCAATATTATCTGCCGCCAGGTGCCGTCAGTGTAATTTGGTCACCAGCCCTCATGCAGTTTCCTGTGGGAACATTTTCACACCTGCACAACATGTCAACTATATTTTAGCATGACTATAGGAATCAGGACACCACATCAGGGTGCTGAATGTCCACGTGGGAGGAGTCTAGTCTCGTCCTCTTGGTTGAGTAAGGGGGAGGAGTCCTTTATGAAACACAATGTAAAACTTCATCGAATTGGTTCTGACAATCTATTTGATACTAAACAGAATCTGTCAATTATTGTCCATCATACAACTTTATAATGCAAAGTTGCCTAACCATAAATTTCGTTTTCAAAAACCAAAGACCAGTTCTTGATAGTAAGTCAGTATTTGACGAGGAAGAATATAGCAATTAATTACAATAATGTTTCAATCAATATTGTTTTGGTTTTTTTTCTGAAAATTATGTGAATATTGCAAATGCAGGCGTCTTTCAAACAAAATGTATGCATTAGAGATCAATATTTATCTAAATATGTTTTGTTGCTGCTTTTGCAATTGTAATATTGATTTTGAAGAGGGCAACTCGAGAGACGTATATACCATTTTTAAACTTATGTTTTATACATTAAATAACTCAAATATAATTTCTCTGGTATTTGTTCAAGGTGCCATACGTTGTTGAATCTAATATCAAACAATTATATTGTAATATATCTAGCACATATCTTTGATTAATATTTGTGTTGCATTTTAAAATCATCTCCTCCAGAGATTTGGATGTCGGCACTGAGTATGACATCTGGAGCTGTATAGAATAACTATTTCTTTGTAGCCTGTAGCCACCTGGTGGAAAACTTAATCCTCCAAGCGTTACATCATATAATGAAAAATATTAATAAAAAAGGGTTAAGTGATATTTTAGTGCACAATAAGTGTAAAAAGACCAACAGACCCCATTCATGCAATCCTTGTAACTGACCCTTTCAGTTGTGCACCGCAGGCAGCGCCTAATGAAGATTTTGATTATTTCTTTGATCTTCCAGCGAGAAGATTGAATCATACATTTTATTTGTTTCAAACACTATTCTCATATTTCTATCAAAATTTATTTAATTTGTAAAACATAACTGAAGAAAAATAATTTTTGGGGGGGATTTTGAATAAAATAGCTATCTGGTAACTTTACAAGTATTGGACAGTAATTCTGCAGGGAAGACACTGTAATCACAGAGATACAATTATAATGCTACTACTCTGGCTACAGCATTCTGCTATTATTGCAACTTTTCTGATATATTTCTAACATGAAAATAGCCATTTTTGCATATTTTTTAAATCCAAGTTCTTGATCCAAAATTACTCCTAAGTGTTCGATCAAAGAATAGTAGTTTCAACTACAAATGTTTCGGATGGAATTCCATCATTTTTAAAATTTGACATTTTTCCATATAGTATCAATTCTGTTTTGTCGTCATTAATCTTCATTTTGTTTTCTAGTAAAAATATTTTAAAACCTGTGATACATATCTCCATTTCTTGACGTGATAATTCTATATTTTGTTTAGATTTTGGGTCCATAGTGATGAGCTGGGCTGGGTATTGTCCGCATAAATGATGTCTCAGACCATAATTATTGACTATCTCATTAAGGGGCTACACATATGTCATAAAAAGTATAGGCCCCAGTTCTGACCCCTGTGGGACACCATAATTAATCCTTGCTTATTTATAAGAGGTAGAGGTGTTAAATGAGGGAGCCAGAAGGTGTCACGTTGGTATGACCAGTGGTTTCCCCAGCAATGGGCTGGTCACGTGTGGTCGCCAGGTTTGGCGGGCAAACCATACCTCAACCATTCTGTTGCTGACCATCACGATCTTCGGACGTCAACTCCTCCACTCCTCCTTGCCTGCACCCAGTGTTGTCTCCGTTAGCCAGGTATGTGCAAGGGCAGAGCTAGGGGCGCCGGGTAGGCGTCCAGTACCCATGTGGTGGTCTAGGTAACAGAATCATGTCCTAATGTCTTGTCCAGATGTGGCGTCCTGTACGTCATATGGCGACGTTAGTCTCTGGACTGTTTGTCAAATGTTTGTCTCCATAATTATGTGTTGTCGTCTGTCGCAGAAGTATTGTGCCATAAGTATGTTTTATTCAACAACCATGTGTGTAGGGACTGTTTAACCCCAGTTAACCTCAATATAGACTTGTTACAGACTAGTTGAGTGTCCATTCCTTCAGAGATGTCCACACGGGAAAGGACATGCAGAGCTTGCGGAGAGCCGGCCAAGGGCCACAAGGGCCTTACAGGTATAGGGAACTGCACGAGAGAGGCGGTCGGCAAGTCCAGCCACCTCCCAGGGTCAACTCCAGCCTACCAGCAGGAGGCCACTGCTACTGATATCGATACCGATGACCCGGCATCACCGGTACTCAGTACCGGCAACCCATTCCTGGGGGTGACCCCCACTTTTACGGACACACCTTGGATCGTCACCACGCCGGGCCTGGGTTATAACCTGTCGGTGCGTGAACCCAGCAAGACGCACCAGGTTCACAACGAGGTCTGCAACAATTTTCAGACCCCCAAGTGTATTTTCCAGGGCTGACGCCGTCTGCACATGTGCAGACAGTGCAGAGGTCCACTGCCATTCGGTACCTGCATTAAGCAGGGCAAGTGTGCCGCCGGTGGCGTCAAATACGTTCCTCAGACCTGAGTTTTGGTGCCACTGGCTACACGATCACCCAGACAAGTCATTAGCCAATGACCTTTACACCAGGGCCCTCAGGATAGGTCATGCAGGGAAACAGTTAAAAAGGTACCAAATTGTAAGTCAAGTCTGACCCATAGGAAGGACGTCACAAATTTTGTTAAGGTCAACCTAGGTAGAGTTGAAGGTCCACTAAGGGACCTCCCCCCTAATTTTAGGTCCTCACGGTTAGGTGCTTTTACAAGGAAAAATAAGTCAAAAACGTGTGTGATACATGACCTTTCCTGGCCACCGGGCTGGTCAATTAACGATTACATACACGGGGATGAATTTTCTCTGGTTTACACCACTGTTGATGATGCTGTGTGCCGCATCCAACAATGCAGCGACCCCTGGCTGGCCAAGACAGACTTGGCTAATGCCTTCCAGAGGATAAAAGTTCACCCTGATGAGAGACACCTGCTAGGATAATAATAATGGATTGGATAAATAGCGCCCCCAGATTGTTTGATGACTTTGCATCTGCACTTGAGTTCATTTACAAAAAGAGGGGGGCATCCAAGGATACGATCAATTATTTGGATGATACCATGTGTAGGAGTGACAGTGAAGCTGATTGTAAACGGTCCCTGGACATAGTGATCGAAACATCCCAAATGGCAAGTTTTGAGATCCAACACAAAAAGACGTTAGGCCCAGCTGAGGTCCTGGAGTTCTTAGGGATTGTAATAGACACCATTAATAAGAGGCTGATGATATCCGAAGAACGTTTGAAGGAAGTAAGCAACCTACTGGACAGTTTACCACCAACAGGTACGCCACCAAGCGTTCTGCTCAAAAGTTGTGTCTGGGGGGTGAATTTTTACAAGACGCCTCATTCATCTAGCCAAGAGGGCCAAAGCCCTCCAACCACAAAATCCGCCTATCCCACGAGGCAAGTGCTTACATTTCTTGGTGGAAACGCTGCATATGTTCACACAACGGCGTGACCCTATTCCCCACTGAGTGGACCATGAAAGAAGCCCTCATTCTATTCACGGGTGCCTCAGATGTAGGACTTGGAGTAGTCTTTGAACAATCTTGGATCATGCTCCCATTCATCAACAAACATGCCTGGATAAGGAATATGTCTATTGCATGGCATGAACTGATGGCAGTCGTAGTAGCGTTAGCCACATTTGGTCCCAGGCTGGAATACAGAAAGGTAGCGATGAACATTGACAATATAGCAGTCTGCTATTGCATTAATGACAAGAAGTCAAGGGATCCAGCCATGATGAATTTGATTTGCTCCCTGTACTATTATACAAGCATATACCACATTGACTCCACCTCGGGACCCTGTACAACGGCCCAGCCGACGCCCTCAGTAGACTGGATATACCTCGATTTAGAGGTCTAATGCCTGGTTGTGATGTTAGGTACCCCACCTGAGGAGATCCTAGATGATTACTGACTGACTGACCCCCCCAGGGCAGTCCAGGCACCTCCACTGGAGCCAGCTCATTATATATGCATTTTTACATTATTAATGCCAAATTGGAAGTTAACCTATTAGAGACACTATATGCCTAATATCTCAATGTGTATTATTCACTAATTCTTATCATAACTGGGGACACTGGGGTCACTGGCTAACTGACCTGGCAGCTCAGCCTGCCCCATATACTAGTTGATATTTATGATTAATTTTTACATGAATATCTTACAATTATCTTACAAGTACAATTATTATATTATTACAGTTGCAATGCTTGATTATTATAAGCTTCGATGTATCAATATTATATATTATATTATATGTTACCCACTATATGGTAGGACTCTCGTATGAGTCAATACAGTCGGCCACGCAGGCATGTTAGCCACGCAGGCTCGCAAAATATATCTTGTGCAAACTCACTGAACATCAATTGTTCACCATCCTTTTTTTTTGCATGTTATCATTGTAGATCTTGACAAGAAGGTTGAGACATTAGTCAACAATGGCCACCAGCCCAATACCCGAAGTACTTACAGTTCAGCACAATCAATATTCTGCAAGTTCTGTCTTAATTATGGCCTGCATTCCATGCCAGCGGATGAACTAACGGTACTAAGGTTCATAGCATATACTGGCACATTGGTTGGCAAATGAAGGCAGGGTTTGGCTCACAGTACAATTCACGTTTATTTAGCAGCCATTAGGGACCCAGGGTCCAGCTAGCTCTTAAAGCCGTCTTTTCGAATTCCCCCCTCCAATACAGAAGGCCCCCATCAAGTTCCACATGCTTCAGTCAATGATAAACCTGCTCCCCCCCCATATACTAGTTGATATTTATGATTAATTTTTACATGAATATCTTAAAAAGTACAATTATTATATTATTACAGTTGCAATGCTTGATTATTATAAGCTTCGATGTATCAATATTATATATTATATTATGTTACCCACTAGATGGTATTAATATTACTGTACATACACTTATATAAAGCTGCCATCATTTGTTCTTGTGATTCTTGTGATTTCACACGATTGTCCCTGTGACCTTGAAAAGTAGGTGAAGGTCATGTTTCATAGAAAATATTCTGAGGTCTTCACCAGATGCTTATGTGTGTCAAATATCAAAAATACATTGTAGACTGATACTGCAGCCATCTATAAGTCTTTAAGAAGGCTGGTCAGGTTGAAATTGAGAATGCATCATGCAGTCATACACATGGACTGCATATCAGCTATCCAAGCACTTCAGCAAGACAAGCCCAGAAAAAATATAATTTTCAACTCAGACACATATGGAAATAAAGTAGCACATACCACAGCAAAATAGGAAGCCATATAGTGTCTGTCAAACCAGGTGTGAGTGACCATAAAGACAAAAATTAATACAAAAGCCACACTGGCCAAGTAAGAACCAAGAAATTAAAGACATGAATGCAATTAAGCAAGACATGCATGACTTTATGAAGATTAAATTCCAAGATTCTAACCTCCCAATTGAAAGTTCACAGCAAAGCTTATGGAGTCAATCATGAAACATATTCCTAAAAACAAATACCTGTTTGATGGGATGTGGCATGGATGACAAAAGAAATAGAGAGACAAATTAGAAGAAAACAGAGACTATATAACACATTTGAAAAAAATCCAAAAGAAATAAAAAGTATTCTGACAATAGTAAATTCATAGACCCTAGAAAACATATTAAACATAAGTTGTGAGAATTCCATGATGAATATGTTCTTGGATTACTTCATCTACGAGACAATGAATCCAGTAGACCATCAATGGGAAAAAGGTTCTGGAACTATATTAGATCACAACGCGAAGAAACAATTGGTATACTTACATTAACTGAAAATGAAATCTACTGCAAGGCAAAAGGTTCTATCTGTATTTTCTACTGAAAACATGAAGAATATTCCTGACAATTGTAAACCTATTTCTGAACAAATAGAACCAATAACCATCACAGTTGCTGGTGTGGAAAAACTACTCTCAAACCTTAACTGCAAAAAGGCCAATGGCCCAGATAAATTCCTTAAAAGAATGTTTGCAGGAAATAACTCCAATCCTCCAAACAATTTTCCAGACTCTCTTGACAAAGTAGAAGCGCCAAAAGTATGATGCTCAGCAAACAGGGCTATGCTGTTCAACTTTTTTTGGTTATATTTGTGAACATTTTCTGGAAACTGCTTCATAAATGATCACTCAAATCCTTTCCTAGAGCAGACTTGAGCAGATGATAATTTTGACTTATCAAAATGCATGTTTGGCCCAGACTTGGTATCTTGATTCTCATTGGCTCAGATATTAGGATTTTGAACAAATATCATAAAAAATGGAAAAGATTTGAGCCTTATGGAAAATAGCTAGAATTCGTCCTCGGAAAATACAACATATTTATACTTATATTGGCATGGACTGTGACCATTGTCAAGATCATCTCTAGGATCTTTGCCATTTTTCGATATTTATACTTAGATCTAAGAACTACACAAAGATGATGATGCAGTGCAGTAATGAAAGTCATGAAGATGCAGTGAAGTAAAATTGTAAGAGGACAATGGAGAAATGGTCAAATAAGTGTCAAATGCTCAGAAATACTACACCCTGAGCAGCAAGAAAAACCAAGCTTGGCCTAAAATTAATACCAAACACCCACCATTCAAACTTTGTGATGAAGTGTTTGAGTTTGTGAGAAATACACTCTTGTATTCACCATCAGATATTAAAGTTCTTTGAATGAAGACTGCAAAACTTGAAGCAAGATTTAACAATATAGAATGAACAAGAACAGAAGAAAAATAAGAAATTTGTGTCTTGTATTATTACTCAAGGTGATTCATTATTTTCAACTCTAAGTTCTTGTTACTAAAATGCTTTGAACAAGAATAATCTTTATGAGTAATTGAATAAGAATAAACATTCAAGGAAAACAATTATATTGAAAATGTTACTTACAAACTGATTGTAGATCCACTTACAGGAACCATTTTTGTTGATGCTTTCTTTTGGCTTTTATTCATGCCAAAGACATTTGATAAAAACACATATCCAGTAATAACAAGAAATAAGAATTATGCATATATTGACGGACAACTGTTTATTATTTATCCCATTCCATACACAACTTGATTATTATTCAAATAAATGATGTACTTAGGACCTTACAGAACCGTTGGGTTGGACCCAAATTGTCAAACATGTTATGATGCACAAACATTTATTTTAATTTACTCATAATTCTATTGAATAGAGTGAACATTTTTTGTATTTAACCCATTGGGACATCACAAAAACATATATGATACAAATGTTTACACATTCATCAGATATCGTCAGATATCAAAGCCAAATGATTGAGCAGAAGCAGTTTGACATGGAAGCTCTGAACAAATATGCCATTGACTAGCTGCAGATACACTGTATTGCTGAGGTCAATCAGAGAGCTACCCTGACACAAAAATATCCACTGAACTTTAAAACATTAGTCTTAATTAGAACTAAGGTGCCACAAAGATGGACATATGGCTAAAAGTCGATCAAACTAGGAGAGCAAAATACATACATATGTATATAATTTCGCTCTCCTATTTTGTTGAGACTGACTACCTGATCATTTTGGTTATGAAATCTCGCATCTACCATTGCATATGGTACTATAAATCATGCATAGATCAGCAACTAACAAGATTAGAAACACACTTTGATAGTTACTGAATACTGAATAGAAACAATGCAACAAATGACACTCACAGCACCCCTAAAACCTTGTACATGTGGTATTGAAACATAAGAAACCTAAGAAACAAACAATTATATTCAACATGGGTTATTCTAAATACAGCTAGTATGAGAGAAATTGTAATAACATATAATATTGTGGCAAGCTATATTTGATACATACTTGTTAAACTGAGATCTTTTTCATTGTGGCTCAAGTCATGACAACATTCTTGTTGTCCACTATTTCTAGCAGCCATAATTAAATGCAATACACCAAGAACATAACTACATTAGTATCACAAATAACAAGTGGGAAAATGACACAGTAAATAAAATGTTCATAAACTACTCTTCTAGCTTGTTTTCCTCATTTTGACTTTTGTCATTTCTACATTTGTTGTGATTCTTGTCACATATTTACAGAAGTTAAAACTCTTATCTATGCTCCATCTTTTCATATGCAACATTATCATCGGACAATTTCAAAGAAAATGATGCAGCATAAACAGAAACCCAAGGCTTAAATTGCAAGGCATCTTATGCGGTTTGGGGAATATCATGCGCTTCTAAGCTTATCAGCAAAATCCTTTATCCTGTCAATTCATTGATGCCAAAAGAAAATGAATTATGCAGCATTATTACAGAAATTGTTTAACAATATCCCCTGAGTCTAAATCTAAATAGGGCCATTATAAACCTAGAGCAGTTGAGCAGGATGGCAATTTCAGCACATATTATGCAAAATGAGATCAGACAGAAGCCTGCTACCAGGAACTAAATGCCCTGCTCTTTTTGAATATGTGATTGGGGATCTTTCTTTTGCATTATCACATAGGCATGATAACACAAACCACTGTCTTTGATGGACAGTTGTGGGGCACTGGTTGGAAAGAGAAACAACTCAATAATAGATTTCCACATTCTCATTCACGAGGTATAATCAGATTTCCGGGTCCTATTGGGAATAAAACCAAGGCTAGCAGCATGAGAAACAGATACCTTACCACTGAGCCACTTCCCACCACAGCTTGAGCTTGTGAGATAAACTTGACATACAGATACTTTTTATATGCAATAATAATTTAAAATATGGGAATGTCATGATTGATGGACGTTTCAATACTGGTTTTAGATCTAAATTCTATGGCATGTTAACTGTAACAACATTGAAACAATTTGATTTGAGTCATATAATAATGTAAATGTTTTCAATAACATTTCCTTCACAATGAAATACAGTGTAAATCACATTTTCAATAATCACATTAATAACATTATATTCAATAGTCATTACTACAATTCTAATAGAACCATATTTTAGAGTCTGGTTATTATTTATGGGTTTGATATTCATAAAACTTAAGTATTCTTTGATGAATCATCCCTCCTTTCACTGCAGAACCCTTCATATGTGCTGATGCTTAAAAAAGATGGTCCAAATTTTATTTTATTGATTTTATTGTGCCAGTATGACTGGACACCATGACTCTGAATGAAAGGCAACCTCCTTTGATTCAATTTATTTCACAAGGGGAATTGTGTTGGATTTGTTGAATACCTGCCATAAATAATCACCAACTCTAAAACTATGTTTTCAATTACCTATTCATACCATATATTTATATAGATATATACAACAGATTAATTTTCCCATAACAAACTTTGGCTGGAATATATGTATTAAGTCCTTAAAACAATTTAAAACATCCAATGTCATTATGAGCAATTTTCTATGTTCTTCAATCTCACACACACACACACACACACTTGGGGATTATTATCCATTTAATCATTCAGCTTCACATACATCTTCACACACAGTGTCACATTCATCACTATAACACTTGAACATCATACATTTGCCAATGTCTTATATTCCTATCACTGCCATCTTGCAGCCTTCTATTCTTCTACATACAATACAGAATCTATGTCAATGATCCTGTGGAATTAAAATAATCTTGCATGATAAAACATTTCTTTCTTATCCCATGTTCTAAACTGCAAATTAGAGAATTGACATTTAACTTTACCATTTCACAAATGAAGGGTATAAATATTTGAAACCGGTACATTTTATCTTTGACTTCCATATGCATGACCTGGTTACTTGTAGCAGCATCAAGGATATGCATATGAAAGACACAGCTAAATGCAATGAATAGAGTACATTAATCATCTCCTTGAGTACTGCCGTGTAAAGCTGAAGGAAGAGAAACAATGTGAGCATTTATCTGCACCAATACTGCACAGACAATTTGCAGATAACAATCATCATGTGGATTCAATTAAATTATTCTTTTCTCCTCCATGTCACACATGACAGTCTCTTCCAGAATTTGAAGAAGGCAAAGAATGTCATAATCAAAGTCGAGCTATCATGTCAGACCCAATTCACTTGGTAAGTATAAGCCACTCAAATCGAACACCAAATCTTACACGCATTTTAAATGCTTCATAAAGGCAATCACTACAAGTTTTCTTATCTATCTACTTCTTTCATCTACAATATAACAATTTATTCTGAGAGAGGAAGAGTACTTTTAATAATATCCACCTATAATAGGTTTTGAGCATAAGCTTTATTGTGGATTTAAGTGTTCCCCTTAAACCTATCACTCAAGAATACGCTACGATATACTAACAATACATAAGACTACGTGTACATCAAATTCTATACAATTGAGCATATTTTTATAATGTATGTAATGTGGTTGGACTAGGAGTTCTATACTATGTATATGTATATGTTTAGTGAGGCAGGAATACTGGTAAAAGCAGCCTTTATTACTAAATGACACCTCACTCTAACTGAATATGTCATTTAAACATATAACTATACTTATCATTCTGCAGTTTTCTTTAAAATGAGCTTACGATAATGAGAAGCCATTCATTTTAAGTGCACCTTTAACATATCAACATCCATGGCATTTCCTTGCATGAAATCAATATTGACATAAATGTATTATCACCATCATCACACCTATTTGGTACATCATACTTTTATCAACTGGACATGGAGTCTTGCCTGGATGGTCACTGAATGAATATATATTGTTAAAACTTATTGGACAATGAATCTTTGACACGGCAGACCTGACTTCAATCTCTTCTGCCATGTTTGATCTATTGCTTATCAAACTGAAGATGTTTCTTATTACTAACCACAATCTCTATTTCACAAACACCATTAATGGATGGGTTATTCTTACAGTTGCAAGGCCATAAGGCACAGCTAACAAAATTTACATTTAATAACTAGTCATGTGTATTTTTGTTCATTCTTGAGCTCCCTCTTGAAACTTACTACATTGAAACAGATTCGTTTTCTGTCCATGCGCTTGGCATGTGACAGACTTTTTGATATAGATTTTCATAACCTGGTTCACAACTGTGTGACGTTTGTTTTGCATCAATATTACTTAGGGACTCATTGCATTGCATGTTTGTGATAAGATTCATCTAAATTTATACATGAGTTTATGAGCCAAAAAATCCTGTCCCAGCATTTACATATATCCAGTCTGCTAATTCAAGAATATTACAGCTTACGTATACAGCTATAATCAAGGATCAACAATTTGTACATGTATATAGGTACATAGAGCTTAAATAATTGGTTCTGCCTGGTGTGTATTGATTCCAACTACACAGATGAGCTTTCCATCAGACATCCAAAATAGATTACCTGATTATACAGCTTAATGTCATCGCTCCCATTTCAGAAATAATGAGGAATCAAAATTCCTTTATGTCATCAATTAACTCAGCCAAGGACCAAAACCACTTGATTATAAAGCCAATTAATTTCTAATATATGTAACTTAATCTCAAAGCTTTCTGAAATCTGAAACAAATCATGCCTACATTAGTCTCAATTATCATCATGAAAATATATAAGAGATTCTTGTAAAGCTGCATCTGAATGAATATAATAATATATTCAATTTTGTTGTATTAATTGATGAAACGAGTACTTTGTTAATATTAAGAAAAGTTACTTTCAGACAATGATTTATTTTATAGGCTGAGAACAGATTGGGTAGATAAGTCTTTTCACAGCGATGAGCCTTAATTTTTTATGTAATAATTTCCATCCTTGTAACTTGTGTGTTTGTGACCACCTTTTCTGAGCTATATATTCTGCAACATGCCAACTATTTTGAGTGCATTCATCAGTAATATTTCTGATAAAGCATGTGCACCCCTACAGTGGGTGCAGGGCCTAATCCCTTGCCTGTCTGCCGTCATCATCAGAATATCAAATAAACAATTAATGGCATTGTAATTCAGTCCTTGTGAAATAGTAGCATTGGATATAATCCATTATCTGATACAATGCAATCTTGAGCAAAAGATACAGGTTTACAAAAATAATGACCTTAACATTATTACTTCCCTATATGGCAATCCTTCCCCTTTTATACGTTGTTTGCTCAAATGGTTAAAATCATTTTATTAAAATGCCATTTTGCCAAGATCACATGATAGAGCAGGATGACATTATTGCTAGTCAGGTACCTTAAAATCTTGGATTAATACAAAAACTGAACCATCTAATACCTAATTAACACATACAATACATTTGTTGGACCAAATTATGCTTTTTAACAGATTATTGCTAGAAGTGGCCCACAAGAGATGTCACATTTTAAAACTCCTATCCATTTAATGTGGATACTGTGTGCCGTTCTGTCATCATGGCGAGCTCTAGAAGCGAGCTCTAGAAGCGAGCTCTAGAAGCTGGTTCCTTGAAGCTTGCGTTTCTTGATGTAAGACTCTGCATAGTGGCCGCCCAGACCTTGTGAGTGTTGGCCGATGTAGATGCCTTCTGGGCTGGCTTCTGGTGAGGGCAGGAGGTGGGGCTTGCGTTTTCTGCCTATTGGAGTGGCTGATGCAACCTAATCACAGCATAAACAAGTACATTAACACAGGACATTTACATACTTATATTAACAGTGATGAAAGTCAGCTTTCAGGAAAGAACCTGAAACCCTTAAAACTTAACCTGAAGATACCCCTATCCCCTTTCAGAAATGTCATTTTTGGATGTTTCAGACTGAGTTCAGACCATTTTGAATTTCACATTTGAAGAAAAAAATCCTGAATTCAGGTTATTTCCTGAAGACTTTCATCACTGTATGAATAAAATTACTATAATTTTTATTGATAACTTGAAAAATGAATGAGATGCTCATGGTGTCACAAGTTGTTTTCCCTGAAGCCCCCTTTCCTTGAATTATTCACACCTTTTTGAAAAATCAGCAACAAGCAGCTTTGAAACTGTTTTGGTCTCAATTTCTTAATGTTCATTTCTTTTTCTATTTCTGAACCTTGATTTTAATTGATCAAATCTTTTTTTTTGTTAACACAAACCTACTTTTGTCCATCCATGCAGGGGTTAGGTCACTATTAACATGTTATACAGCAAAAAAACAGACACAATTTTGTACAGTGCTTGAAATATAGTAAACTCTCTGATATGGTAATGGCAGTAGAGTATTAAACATGAAGGAAAGGGACTGACCGAAGCTGGTGGAGGTTCCATGACGGTGGGCAGAGCTGCCACCTGGGGTAGGATGACGGCAGCAGGTCCCGCGGTCGGGGCAGCAGCCGGGCCTGCCTGTCCACCATACTGACCGGCCACTCCCATATTGGCCATCAACTAAATATCAAACACATCAACTAAATATCAAACACATATCAATCTCACTTAATACAAAATTGATTTACATATAATCAATGAATTTTCTATCTTACTTTCAATTCTACTTTTAAACTTATATATTTTTAATTAAGTACATGTACACACCTGGTATCCCATGATGCCCTGCTGCTGAGCCACATACTGCTGATACATCTGCTGGTAGGCCAGTACATTGTTAGTGTCCCATCCCAGAGAGGCTGCACCATAGCCCATAGTAGTAGCCAGACCATCAGCCAACTGACCAGCCTGAAAATATAACATCATACATAGGAGTCATCCTATTTTCTGAGAGATCTATATTCATTCTGTTGACTGATGACAAACCCTTTTCTTTCCAAACTATTTTATGCATATTGTACCAAACTTTCTATATTTAAAAATATATTTTTTTTTTATAGAAGTGCTTTACAGAATTTCAAATTCTTCACTTTTCAGAAAGGAGACCTGCTTACATTAGCAGTCCAGTTGGCGCTGAGTTGCTGTTGGCCTTGGAGTTGCTGAGCCTGCAGATTGGTTGCATAAACCTGAAACAATACATTGCGTCATCAGAACTGCTTTATAATTTCAGTCTTGAACAATTACTGGTGTGAGTCTAGTGTTTATAAATTATTATATTTTGTATCAGATCCATTAATAAAAATTGCCTCCATTCCCGTAGATCATTAGCTCCACATGGAATGATTGGTGCCAGACATGAATATTTTTCATAATCATGAATGTTGAGGTCAGGTAAAATCCCTAAGCCACTTTTCTACTGCTAAAACCAGACCATGGTATAAAGTGAGCAGCCAAGCCAAAATGACCCCCTGCAACCTCATAATCATAATGTCCTCAAAGATGTTCACATGATGAATTTGCAAATGGACAGACCAATTACCAGAATTATTGGAATAATTTCCAGTACATTTTACAAAGGTAGTCAGTGTATCATTACCCAGTATACTGTTTCCTTTTACAAGACGGCCAACTTCAAATAAGTATGTGAAGTTTGCACTTTGGGCAAAAACCATAATGATGTTCTCACCTGATTCTGGTAATCATATGCAGCATAGTTATAAACAGATCCTGCTGCAGTGGTGGGCTGACTACTACTGACATCTGGTGGTTGTGTCAACATACTGTTTACCTATTAAATATAACCAACGGTAAAGTATTTATTTTTGTCTATAAAATGAAGTTCTCCAAAAAACAGAGAGTATAACAGACAGTTTGGTGTAACTTAAACAGAAAGGCTGGTTTGAAAAATTAAAGTTTGCAGTTTATGAATAGCTGTTTCAGGACTGGCAGCTCATTTTTGGTAAAGCCTTGCAGTCTTCATGAAACTCAGATGAGGCTTAAAGTTGGTTATAATTGTGGATGTAATTCGAGCACTTCCAAGGATAATGACCTCTATTTATTATGATCATGTTTTAATAGATATAAGGGGATACAGTTTTTATGGGCTATAAATAAAAGGCTTATTTCTTTATTGTAAAATAATATTTTTCAATTTTTTTTATCAAAATGGTGCATAATACAACAGACAGTAATATAAGCTAACAGACAGATTCCTCCATTACAATAACGATGTTAACAAACATGGAAACATAAGCCAATGGTGTATTTTTTGTGAACATTTCTTGGAAATGTGTGCAATCTGCTTTATAATCAATTGAACAGTCAATGTTAGAAAAATAATGTACCCAATGATGGTCATGTAAATATGTAATGTTGACTGAGCATACAGACTACTGACCAGTGTGTTAGGTTTGTAGGTGGCAGCCTTGCTGGTGGCTGTTTGGTACTGAGTCAGGGCTTGGGAGGCTGATGTGGCACTGCTGCCATTACTGGCTATGCTGGCAGCAACGTTGACAGCATGCTGGGTCTGACTGCCATTCACATTGTAGTTATCATCTCTCTGGACATTCCTGCCGAACTCGTTCACTGCTGATACATGATTACTGCTCGACCCAGTTACTTTCCTCCCATAGAATGCTCCATATGTTGAGCTTGGAGCAACCTGTAAATAAAGTACTTTATGGTTATATATTTCATTGAGGATTTTATTAACATCACTAACCTGGACTTTCTGTGTCTTTCTATGACTTAAAATGGGAATTTTTTTAGACTTGTGAGGTGATGTGGTGTGACAAATGAAATGTTTGTATAGTTAATTTGCTCCCCTGAATTTTGCTTCTTTACGGCTGCCAAATGAATGCTTTTATCTGAATTTAATTCAAATCTGAATTTCATTCAGTGAAAGTTAATACAGCCATGTATCTAGTGCAGCCAAAGAGAACAGAGCTGTGGACAACAACGGGGCTGCATACAAAAACAGAGCAAAGTTGCTTAAGTGCACCTGCACTTTTGAATATATTCTCACCAGACTGTTGTTGGATATGTAAATATTGTTGTTTGCTGATTATTTTGTTCACTTATCAAAATTCATTTTCTCAATAACAGGTTCCAAACATAAGCTTTGTCATCATTTTCTAAACTTGCAACCAGAAATTACAGATGATATGTTTCTTTGATATTCCAGAAACTAATCTAAAATTCAACAAGTTATTTTGTGAAATAGGGATATTTATAAACTTTTTAAGTTAAAGTCTCTCATTTAAATTCTAATTCTGATAAAGTGGAATTGGTAGTGAATATTGGGAGAATTCAAATCATGTGTAAGCAGCATTGTAGAAATAATTCAGAAATAAGTATATATACCTCAGCTTTGTAAGAAATAGGTTTGTCTCCCAAGAGTCCTTTCTTGATTCCTGGTGGTTTTAAGATGCTTGGTGTTTTAAATTGGCCACTCTTGTGACTGCCATTGCTACATGTGCTAGCATTATCATCTGAGTCATCCTGAAGTTTTCTCTCGGGATCTGGTAAGTCTAGAGGGGTGCTTGCTCCAGGTTGGTCACCTAGCAGTCCACGCCTGCCTGGGGTTTTAGTAAATGGTTGTTGGTTGAGATGCTGATGTGGGTGGGGTAGGAGTGGCTTGGACGGTTTGCCTTGCTGTACCCCGGGTGGGTTGCCATTAGGATGTGCAGGTCTAAACTGGGGATGTTTTAACAAAGGAGCTTTCTGTCCATTACTTCTCGCCCCAGTGTGTCCCTGAACCTGCTGCAGATGCTGTTTGATCTGGTTTTCCAAGAACAGAGCCAATAGGGGATTTGCTGGTCCAAGGTTAGGTAGGCCCTGTGTACCAGGAGGAACATCCCCTAGAAGACCCACTTTTGGCTGAGTATTGGCATTCTGGGGTGCTGTGTTGCTGTTCTGGTTGAACATTGGTTGAGACTGGGCATTAGTGACTGGAGTATTGAGCAATGGTTTGTTTGGTGGTGCAGTACCAAGGAGTCCCTGTTTGGGGTTGCCTGGCCTATCTCCTAGCAGGCCTGGCTTGTGACTATTTGGGGCATCTCCAAGCAGCCCGGGACGAGGTCCTGCCCCACTCCCGGCTGGTGGAGATAGCTGTGGTGCCACTGAGCTGCCAGGATTACCAGCCCCCTGCAGCAAGGACAACAGCTGTGTGAAGTTGTTGAGCATGTTGATATTGATATCTGGGAGGTTAGCATTGAGGAATGGGAAGCTGGCAGTTGTGCCTGTCCCAAGCTGGGCAGAGAGCAGTGTTTGATTTGTCTTTGCCATGCCAGCAGGCTGCTGGGTGGAGGCAGGCTGGGCGGTGGTGGGTGAAGTCTGTGAGAACAAACCCTGCAGCATGGCATTTGCTTGGGCAATGAGTGGATTGCCTAACAGGGACGGCTTACTCTGAGACATTCCTGGACGCTGTAAATATACATAGAAATATAAATAAATATAAACCGGCTATCAGAGAGTAAATTATCAACTTGCTACTGATATTATTATGTCATAGGTGTATATAAATCAAAATGTACAAAAAGACAATTTTGCGATTAAGTATCTTACTTTATATACTATTGATGTTTTTCTTTTGAGATATATATGCTTCTGGCTACTTGCTGTTACAATCATGTACTGGTAAGAACAATTAACTATTGTAATATATCAATTTCAAGTGGAAATCTTCCTCATGTCAGGCATGGACGCAAACAGCATTAAAAACGTTCATAAGGGATTGTTAAAGTCAAGTGGAAATCTTTGCTACAAGAAGCCAATTTGACTAAATTCCCAGTCCATATTCCCAGCCCATTAACACTGAAAATGACTTACATTTTGATTGGCTAGGTTGGCATTTATCATTTGTTGCAGCAGTGGGTTCCCAATGAGGGACGGTTGAGCCTGAAAACACAAAATATCTAATCAGTGAAACCCTTTATTTGGCTGATAATGTTCCATGATGGGGGACAGATTTTTATGAAAATGTTCCTTCCTTCTCCTTCATGAAAACATGTTTAAATCTCTGTTGTCCCCTTTTAGAGTATTTATTTTAATAGCATGCTAAGACATTTGCATTATGGCTTATTTGATCATTTATTATTCCTTTAAGAATGTTTAACATGAACAAGATCACTATTTTAAAATCTTCTCTGGAATGTTTATTTTTATGTTGTCGAAAAATATAAATAAGTAAAATATCAAAATGATATTTGAGATATTCATTCAGTTTCGGGGCATAAAGGAGGTCACAGGCCGACAGGACCCACATGCAATGTCAAATCAATCACTTCAAAGAGTAGGCAATATTTTTTCTTGAGTGCTCATTCGTGTGTGGCATGTTCGCTCAATCATTATATTGTTAATGGCTTATTTTAGACTCTCCATATCAAGTGTGACAAGCCTAACCTTTATAACAAGTCACATTAAATTCTTTTCTTGAATAGTCATTCATGTGTTACCTGTTCACTGAAGCATGAAATATGAGGAGCCTAACATTAATATTAAGTGAAAAAATATCGATGATGAAGTTTTTACAGCTGGAGGGACTCACCATTTCAGAGACTCACATTGCGTTGCATTTGAGTCAACAATGCTTACATTACGTGCATAAAGCTCATTTTCAATAGAAATATAAAAAATAAACACAATCGAGCATTTCAGGTTTCATTCTTTACCTGTTGAAGTTGTATGGCAAGGAGAACTGCTAGTAGCGCCACCTGCAGGTTGGGATTCATCAGTGGATTGGCAGGCATGTTGGGTGCAATACCAAGCAACCCTGCAAATATATACTCTAATATTTACATTTTTATTCACAATCAATGTCACAAAGGAGGAGTTTTAATCAATCACTGACCATTTAACTACTATTCATCCTCATTGGTAGATCTACATTGATGCATGCTTATAACTGTTATCCCTACCTTTATGCATATTTATTAAGAGCTTTATGTTAATTCTTCCTCGTGAGTAGCTCTATTTCAATTCTTCCTTACTGGCAGCTATATAATAATTTGTCCTTGCTGACAACTCTATAATTAATTTGTCCTTACTGGCAGCCCTATAATTAATTTGTCCTTACTGGCAGCTCCATAATTAATTTGTCCTTACTGGCAGCTCAATAATTAATTTGTCCTTACTGGCAGTCCAATAATTAATTTGTCCTTGCTGGCAGCTCAATAATTAATTTGTCCTTACTGGCAGTCCAATAATTAATTTGTACTGACTGGCAGCTCAATAATTACTTTGCCCTTACTGGCAGCACTATAATTAATTTTTCCTTACTGACAGCTCAATAATTAATTTGTCCTTACTGGCAGTCCAATAATTAATTTGTCCTTGCTGGCAGCTCAATAATTAATTTGTCCTTACTGGCAGTCCAATAATTAATTTGTACTAACTGGCAGCTCAATAATTACTTTGTCCTTACTGGCAGCACTATAATTACTTTGTCCTTACTGGCAGCTCTATAATTAATTTGTACTAACTGGCAGCTCAATAATTACTTTGTCCTTACTGGCAGCTCTATAATTACTTTGTCCTTACTGGCAGCTCTATAATTAATTTTTCCTTACTGACAGCTCAATAATTAATTTGTCCTTACTGGCAGCTCAATAATTAATTAGTCCTTGCTGGCAGTCCAATAATTAATTTGTCCTTACTGGCAGCTCTATAATTACTTTGTCCTTACTGGCAGCTCTATAATTACTTTGTCCTTACTGGCAGCTCAATAATTAATTTGTCCTTACTGGCAGTCCAATAATTAATTTGTACTAACTGGCAGCTCAATAATTAATTTGTCCTTACTGGCAGTCCAATAATTAATTTGTACTAACTGGCAGCTCAATAATTACTTTGTCCTGACTGGCAGCTCAATAATTAATTTGTCCTTGCTGGCAGCTCAATAATTAATTTGTCCTTACTGGCAGTCCAATAATTAATTTGTACTAACTGGCAGCTCAATAATTAATTTGTCCTTGCTGGCAGCTCTATAATTAATTTGTCCTTACTGGCAGCTCAATAATTAATTTGTCCTTACTGGCAGTCCAATAATTAATTTGTACTAACTGGCAGCTCAATAATTACTTTGTCCTTACTGGCAGCACTATAATTAATTTGTCCTTGGTGGCAGCTCAATAATTAATTTGTCCTTGCTGGTAGCTCTATAATTACTTTGTCCTTGCTGGCAGCTCAATAATTAATTTGTCCTTACTGGCAGCTCTATAATTACTTTGTCCTTACTGGCAGCTCTATAATTAATTTGTCCTTACTGGCAGCACTATAATTAATTTTTCCTTACTGACAGCTCAATAATTAATTTGTCCTTACTGGCAGCTCAATAATTAATTTGTCCTTACTGGCAGCTCTATAATTACTTTGTCCTTACTGGCAGCTCTATAATTACTTTGTCCTTACTGGCAGCTCAATAATTAATTTGTCCTTACTGGCAGCCCTATAATTAATTTGTCCTTACTGGCAGCTCTATAAATAATTTGTCCTTACTGGCAGCTCTATAATTAATTTGTCCTTATTGGCAGCTCAATAATTAATTTGTCCTTGCTAGCAGCTCAATAATTAATTTGTCCTGACTGGCAGCTCTATAATTAATTTATTCTTACTGGCAGCTATATAATTAATGTGTCCTTACTGGCAGCTCTATAATTAATTTGTCCTTACTGGCAGTTCTATATAATTAATTTGCTCTCCCTGCTAGCTCTTTAACATAATAATGGTAAGACAGTATCAGTTCAAGTGAACATACCTGGTTTTGGCAAATTGTGTTGAGCTTGTTGTGATTTCTCCAGCTGTTGCAAGACAATCTGGAAGTTCTGCAGCACTGTAATACAACATAAACAATACTGTTGTTATATTGTGTAAAATGTTTGTTGTCTTTTGAAATGCGTCAGTGCATAATGAGGTTTGCAATATTTAATGATTCCATTCTCAAGCCATATCTTTACAGAGTATTAGCAGGATTAGTTAAACAAAATTCCACAGCCACATACACTTGCATTCATTCCAAATAATAAAGCACTTAATTTATATATTAACATTTTTTCATTCAATTCTTAAATGAACACATGATGCAGATTAAGACAACATTTGTTTAATTGTAAATTTGATTTTTTTTCACACTTTTATTACTCATTCAAATCACATACACCAGTCACTCACACCAGTTATCAAATGCCTTGTAATCAAAACTCGTAGAAAGAACACGATAGGCATGATTAGAAAGACTTAATAATTTGTAGAAAAACCATCTCAAATTGCATTTATTGATTTAAATAAATTAACATAAGAAGTACCGAAACAAACAATCAACTTTATATCAATATATACATTTATATTGGAAACATTCCATAAAGATGTTTCAAGAGATAATTGTTTGTTGAAGTTATCAATTTGAAAATAATTAATACAGAAAATAAGAATCTTATATATGAAGGTATTAACAAAATATCATATTCAGCATTAAACAGGCAGAGATCTCCTACTGATGTGTGTTATACACTCTGGGTAGTGGTTCAGACCAGCACAGGTATTGCTATCACAGACAGACATATCCCATACCCATCTCAACATACAGTGCCATGCACACTAGTAGCACACATGGTCTCCTTGATGCAGACCAATATCACACATTGAATCCTTGATGCAGACCAATATCACACATAGATTCCTTGATGCAGACCAGTGGCACACGTGGAATCTTTGATGCAGACCAGTTGCACACATAGAATCCTTGGTGCAGACCAGTAGCACACAGAGAATCCTTGATGCATACCAGTAGCACACATAGAATCCTTGATGCAGACCAGTAGCACACATAGAATCCTTGATGCATACCAATATTACACATTGAATCCTTGATGCAGACCAGTAGCACACATAGAATCCTTGATGCAGACCAGTGGCACACATAGAATCCTTGATGCAGACCAGTAGCACACATAGAATCCTTGATGCAGACCAGTAGCACACATAGAATCCTTGATGCATACCAATATTACACATTGAATCCTTGATGCAGACCAGTAGCACACATAGAATCCTTGATGCAGACCAGTGGCACACATTGAATCCTTGATGCAAACCAGTAGCACACATTGAATCCTTGATGCAGACCAGTAGCACACATGGAATCCTTGATGCAGACCAGTGGCACACATAGAATCCTTGATGCAGACCAGTAGCACACATAGAATCCTTGATGCAGACCAGTGGCACACATAGAATCCTTAATGCAGACCAGTAGCACACATAGAATCCTTGAAGCAGATCAGCAGAACACATACAATGTTCAATGTAGACCAGTAGTACACATGGTCATGCAAACAATAATGCAATATATCATTCTCATTAAACAGGCCTGGGTAGCATACCTCCTTCCATTAGCACGAACACACAAGTTCATGAATTTGGAATGTGATAAAGATGAATAACCCCTTGGCAAATGTACTTTTGGACCTTTCAGAATAAGTTCAATTTGTAAACATAGCTTCCATCTTAAATATATGTCAAATTATGAGCTGGGGCATCCCAAAATGTAATTCTCATTTTCATAAGAGATTTGACTTAGTTACAAGTTCAGGTAACAAGTCTGACATATTACATAAAGCAACACTATTTCATGGCACTCTCAGTGGACAAGGGGTCGAAATTCCATCAAATGTGTAGAAAATCCATATTTTATATTTCTACAGAGAGACACTGAGCAGCATCACCAGAAAGAACACAGGTATTCAGTAACACATCTAGCATGTTGATTTTATGACAACCAGAGGAGTGACCTCTATAACCTGAGGGGTGACCTTTACAACCAAGAGGGACGGCCTTTAAAACCAGAGGGGTGACCTTTGCAACCAAAGGGGTGAGCTTTACAGAAGAATGATCTATCAAACTCTCTGATCTCTCTCTTTTTATCTGAATAAATTCTTCTCACTCAAAGACCCAATGCAAATAGAATATTTCTTGTGTCATTACAATGTTCTTGAGCAAATACCATAATTTTTATTTCAGACAAATTTGCTTACATTTTGAAAACTAATCAATGGAAATTTCTGCTACTCAAAATTGACTTTTTTAATGTCTGGTGAAAGTTTAATATTAAGGTGTGGTCAATTTGTACAGAATATTAAAATGGCTAGATATATTAAAATGGCCAGAAAACAAACTGATGAATCAGTTAAAACTCCTTCTCTCTCTCTCACACACACACACACACACACACACACACACACACACTAGTTAACTCTTTCACATTCATTTCACATTTAATATCACTGGCAGGCCATGCATGGTAAAAAATCAGTTTTCTCTTTCACACAAACACACCAAACTCTATTTCACAGTCTCACACTGGCATGCTCAATTCGCAATCACAAATCACTTAACTCTTTCACTCTCATTTCACATCCAGTCTCACTAGCATGTCCCATGCATCAATTAACTCTTTCGTACTAATTTCACACTCAGTCTCACTGGCAGGTTCACATGTACAGTCACAAATCAGGTAATCCCTTCACACAAACATGCCACACTCAGTCTCACTCAGATGCATCGTCAAAATTCAATGAACTCGTTCACACTCAGTCTCACTGGCAGGTTCACATGCTATGTAGATCTGTCAGACTTACACTGTGGGGTCTGTGCAAGCAGAGCATACATGGCTGGGTTGGTCAGCGACTCCGACAGACTGCTGTTATTTATGTTGTTGTTTACACTGTTGTTGTTTACATTGTTGTAGTTGTTGTTGTTGTTGTTGTTGGGCAGTATTACCCCACCAGGGTTGGGTAATAGCCCAGTCTTTGACAAACCACGCCCCTGAAGTAAGTGAACATTAAAATGCACAATGTGACATCTAAAGACGGTTTATCATCTACAAGTGGTGTGGGGTTTGGCAAGAAAACCATTATAATTGAGAAGATTACATATGGAATAAAATATGTCAAAAAAATTAAAACAAAGAGAATATACAAAAAAGGAAATTGCTTCTAATAAACTAAACAGAGATAAAAATAGAATTGGTACGTAGAAAATACCATTGAAAGTTTTGAGAGATATATATTTTATAAATGTGTTGCTGATATTTGAGGTGCAACTTAATTCTAATAATGTGTTGAACTGCCAGACCTCAATGATAATGGTCTGTTGCTGACAGGCAGAAGCCGTGCATGCTCCTTATCTGCAATGCCCATCACCACATCAATATCTAAAGCTAGGCACAACATGGCGTTTATAAAGTGTCATATAACACTGAAAGGGTCCAATGAATAAATATCAATGTTTTTTGTCATTATATTAAAATATATCTTTTAAACAAAACAAATTTCACAGATAACAAATTAAATGATACATTTGTAGGAAATGCTGCGAACAAATTGGTGGCAGAGGATATATTTTTTAACTCGTGAGGAGGAGTACATACGACGTGGTCATTGATGAGCCGGGCATACACCTGGGAGGCAGCCTGACCTGGCACACAGAAAGTCACCCGGATGTTATAGTTGTCCACCTGGTGGCCATTGACAGCACTTTGTGTCTGCTCTGCCTCCTGGGCGTCCGCGTATTCCACCACAGCAAAGCCCAGAGACTCGCCTTCACGGACGGCAAGCTGAAACACAGTCATCTCTCCTGAATAGATATATTCAAATATGTCGGGCACGTGAGTGGCCCAATTAGCTCAACTGGTAGGGCATCTGCCTTGAGACCCAGGGATTCCCAGTTTGAATCCTGGCCAGTTACTTTTAAGTGTTATGAGCAGACATTTAATATCTGGAATCAGCCCTCTATAAATGTCACATTTCTTAATCTATATTCTTTTCATGGTCTAGTCCTAATCTGTAACATCCATCCTCAATCTATTTCTATTCCACCATTTCTCTCATGAAAAGGCAGTTTTTATTCCAAGCAGTGAAACTGTATTATCATAAATTATAATTGATACATTTGTTGTTTGCTTCAGACTTTTAATCATTTTGTAAACACATGATTCATGAAAAAAGAAGATTGTTTACGTCAATTTAAGTAAATCATTTATGTTTGTCCTCCATTTGTAATACAACCCACACACTCCAATCTGAGAAGATATTAATTTTGACTCTTATCAGGTTACAAGAGATATTCATAATTTCCAATACTGCTGTTCTGTAGAATTAAGCTAGACTGCAGGCCAGACTAACTATAGCATTATCTCAATTTTCCTAGTATAAACCAGTACAGGCTTTCAATCTAAGGATTATTGTTACTGGCCGAGTAGGAGAATTCTTGTTAGTTATTCTCAGAAAAACTTTTTTTTTTGTCAAATTCACTGGCCTAGAACATAAAACAATTAAAACATTAGAAATATTCATTTAAATCTGGACCAGTAGATTTTCATATCCACTTGCCCTTCGTCTTCAAATAAACCCTTGAGGGCCACTGGGCCAGTGCTTAATGTCAAGGTTGAGACTGAGTACTCCACTTTAAAAGCTGAATTGTAATTCTATCACAATCACATATTTACTCTTCAAACATATCCTGTGAAACAATGTTATCATTCATAATCTATGTTCTCAGTAAATATTCCCAGCATTACTTGTTTATATGTTTATCAGCATGTGTCTATACCTGGAAGTATTTAGGCTGGATGATCCTGCTGAAGATGTTCTGCAGCTCGGAGGCATTGGTGTAGTTAGGGGGCAGATGGTTGACATAGAGGCAGCGTGAGTGCAAGTCCGGGAACCTCAGCATGCAGTCAGACAGGAAGTCACAGTGAAGCACACATGACCCAACCTTCTTGCCATTCAGGATGAGGCGGGCTTGATTGCTCTTCTCCTTGTTGTGCATGAACTCAACAAAGCCATATCCTTTACTTTTACCTATAATCAGAATAAAAAATAACTTTTTAAAAAAATATGCCAAGTAGTACAAAAAATTATGTTTCTATTTTAATCCTTTAATGAGTCACTACTGAGGGTCAGAGACAAATGGCCAGTCTTCGCAAAGACCTACCAAAAAAATCCAAACACAATCCTGAAGCTGAGTTAATTGCATAATTTCCTCTAATTCTCTATGCTTGAGTGGGCCATGCTGCCACCTGGTTTGGTAAACACTGGCATGCATGCATTTTTCTTTATTTGCATTCGTTGCCATAATATTAATGTACTCACTTCACAGCATGGCAATCAACATATCAGCTGTCATGTCTACAAACCTATCCAAGCATGTATTTATATGACACAAGAGACACCTGGTGGATCACATATGTTGAAACTCAAGGAATGAGAATTGTCTTTTTCTCTATAAGTTGAACCCTAACAGCCTGTGACGGGTCACATTATAGCTATGCCATATTGCATTTCTCCCTGAGAATAAAATGTCATGATCAAATGGATCTTTTGTGAGGATGAACAGATTTTTACCAAAAAGACATTAGAATAGTCCTAAATATTGTAAAATTTATGGATGAAAAAATATATATCTTAATTAAGCAGGTAGAAGAGTGAATAGTGAATCAGTGTGATGAACCGTTTCCATGGAAATACATGAAAAACTGTGAGAGTGAATGTGAATTATTGAGAGGCACAAGCAGATTGCTCGTGTGACTGGCCCACAATCCCTGCCAACAGATCCCTGCCTATTGCATGACAGAACAAGTATGGCTTTATACTCTTTAGACTTTGCTTTTAAAAATCCTGGATCAGTTCATATCAAATAATGGCAAACATTAAGGCTAGTCCATAAACTGTATGAAGAATGGAAAACAAAAGCATATCTGAAAATCTAAGTTTAAAATCATGTTTGACATCTTGTAACAGTTGATAAACAGTATGTGAGGAATTCATATTTTTTCTCATATATTTGATAACATTTGTTGATAACATCCTATTTAATAGCATAGAGTTATACATTTATCATATCATTTTATGCTTGAGTTGCTAAACAGAAAAGTGTCTGTCATGGAAACCAAAATGAAAGCAAAAACCAAATTTTATATAAATGCTACTAACATGAATATCAACACAGTGACTGTGACTGCTCTGTATACAACATGCTGATAACTTCACTGATAACAATGTTACAGATGAGTTCATTTTTGCTAAATTACAGCTTGACAATCATTAAAAATAAATAGTTTTAAGATTATGGGAAATATTAAATGTAAACATTTTGCTGTGAACCAATGTAAACACTGTTTTTTAAGTTTTTAATAGTCTGATTTTCCAACATGTAGTTTTCCAAGAAATTATTCAAGGAAAATTTAACTGTTTTTGTTTCATACTTAACATTTAAGAAAATCCTTATATTTCACACATCAGTTCTGCCTCTTTCAGGAATTTTAACAAAAACATATTAAATAAGTGTTAACTTGAGCTCACCTTTTCTGAAATCAAAATTGAACTAAATATTTTGATATAAATTATTCAAGAGAGTTATAAACATCCAACAAGTTTGAACATCCATGTCATGCATATTTCTCATCATTTGACAGGACTTTTATTGCAACTATATTCAGCACCACTGATCTTAACCTGTGTCTCTGCTGGTAGCTATGTCAAGATCGGGGACCAGCTGAGGGTTTATGATTACAGAGTGGCCACCCATAAATATGGCCAAGAAAAAAAATATTTTTTAATCATGTTACATGAACTTAAAAAAAGAACATGGTCAGGATTTTTTGTTATTCTGATGCAAAATTCTGAAAGCTGTTATCCCAAACATGAAATATTCCTGAACCTGTAGGCTGTAATTATTATAATGTTATTCTTCTCTCTTTAACAGGTTTTTTTTTAAAATTTCCACTACTGTATTTGCTTTTATCATATATTTTAATTATTTTGATTTAATTATCCTAAATAAATTGTGTTTTATTATCATTTGAAAGGTATTGATTATTTAAACTGCCTTGACAAGCTGAAATTAAAATCATAAAATAATCATAAGAATGAATGATCATACTGTTCCAATTTCTGTGTCAAACTGTTCTTAGAATTTTAGGTGTTCAGTAATGCAAAGTATCCTTGGGCATCAGACAGTCTGAGATATGATTTATATACAGGTCCAATGCAGGCAATCTGTACTCTTCACAGGCCGAGGAATATATATATATATATATATATCTTTGATGCCTGATATGAATAGTCCTTATGTAATCAAAAACAACTCTTCTGGTATTTCTATATGATACATATCAGCAATGAGATAACATTGTATATCACCATTTCCACCAAGAATCTAAAAAAATACCTCAGTTATTCTCTGCCTTACTCATATGATTACCTTATCAAGACCAGTAGTTTATGCTTATTATTTTTGCATTTCAGTTTGAGTTTTAAAAATTTAAAGGTTAAGTTTTAAAAATTAACCAATAATTTGCCAATGCTTCAAACTATACTCTAGATCAATGATTCATCACATATTTATGAGAAAAAAAACCAAATCACTCATTGACAAATTATGTGATTGGTCAATGACTAAATGTACTGCATGTGAAATATAAAGGGAAGCTTAAGGTTTATATTTAATATATATCTAAAAGATAATCCTGGTTTTTCATTCAGCTTGACCTAAATGAAGCCTGAAGCCTGCTGCACACAGAATGTTTGTCTATTCATGTCCTGATATATAGCTTAAAATATGAATGCCTTTTGAATATTTAATCTGCAACATGGACCTGCTCTATGTATTTCATATCAACAGGATTTTTTTTTTTGGCTGTTTATGAAGAATATTGATGTGCGTTGCAAAATTGTGCGGTGTATTGTAGTATGCTGCGAAATGATTGCATGAAACATGAACCTGAGTGGGCGAGCCAGCCCCCATACAATGGACCATCAGGCCATACATATATGACTGGCTGTTCTCCGTCTGCACGGCAAACATCTTTTCAAAATAATTGTCCTTGAGACTGCTTGTGGTTACTTTATAAAGCATTCTCATATCCCAACAATGTTCACTTGCAATATACTAATGCAAATATCTGTGTGTGCTCTATTCTTGCTTGACATGAAAAAATGATGATGAGAGATTATATCCAAGAAAAGATACTATATCAATGGATCTTCTGATACCATCAAATAATCATTTCTTCTGATGCACAGAAAAGGATCAGTGCTCTTGAGCTCTACTTGTTTGTCTCAGAGATAATGCATCCATCTGCAATCTGATAGCAACCCTACACAGCTTCATACTGGAGTGACATTCAATGGTTAACAACATGGAGATGGCCTTATAGAAATGTGACATATTTCTGTCTCAGCTTTCTGGGTCTGTGTTAAGTCCTATTCTTCGTCAACATCTCCAAGAAGATAACACCATCCTATAGTGTCCTGGCCCGGTTTTGCCTGTCGTTTATTTGTACAATGTTTAAACCAGATTTGGTTTTACCTTTCAAAGGAATGACACAAAATGATCACCTATTTATCCTATCTTAACATATTTTACTGGGTATTTATCGTGTTATACTTTTTGAAAGTGTCAAACAGAACTTTCATTTAATCTTAATGTTCCAACTATGAATCAGTTCAGGGGCTGGGACATCTCCACAACAGTAAATCAAATATCATTAATTGATTATTGTGTTCAGTCAATAAAAGATGAATCACAGGATGCTGAACATATCTCCCTGCATAACATATTTGTCTTGTAAAAAATATATTATTAAAATTACAAGAATGGTCAATATTACATGCTTATCTTACAGTGAAATCATAAGACAGATATCAAAAGTAATAACAGACTATTGTAAGCCTGGTCCTGAAGGGAGATCCCTTTGAAATATGGTCAAGGTTATACTGATCAGTAAATTATTCCCTTTAAAAATGAAGGACATTATAAAACATGAAAATCATCAAAATATTACATCTTATTATGATTATGGTAGTATCTGACAATTAGAAAGGTATGAAGAATTAAGTGCAAGTTGAGCGCTGTAAAAGACGAAATGTGAAATAAATTTATTTAAGTCTCTGTACCCATCTCCCTGTTTTCCAGTGAAGCTATATTGTGTAACATTATCTAGTAACTTGGGTCCTGGGATTATAACCTGGCACTAAAGGAATGGATGCATTTGTAGCTGCCACACAAAAGAAAGCCATTTAACACCTCTACATCGGTCTGCACAACGCTAGCGATGATAATGTAAGGAAATCCATACTTCTCAAGTGCTTTAAAATCAGATGTCATTTGCAGGTGTTTTATGTGCCTTCTGCACATATTAAATGAATATTTCAGGGGATGCATCTCTTTGGGGGGTGTTTTATCAAAATAATTCCACAGCATTCTCTGTGAAAAAAAACTTATATTTTCAGCACTTATTCAGTTCATTCTAATATATTCTCAGCTTTACAGAAATATTTTCTCATATGATGTCAATCCTCAAGCTTGCAGCGTGTTTAATGTATATGGAGCATTATTATGTATGCAGAAAGTGTCTCTATTTGGGGCACATAAAAACATTTTCCAATCTCAATGTGTAATAGAAAAAGGTTGAATAGGAAGCTTTGAAAATAACACCAAATAAACCATCTTCGCATGACAAGATGAATTCAGAGATTACATCCCCGACCTACCTTATTGTCACTCCCATTTTCAACACCAAAAGCAAATATTGCATTGCCCATCTAAATGATGTAACTGGTTGGCCTGAGCTTGGCAGTATTTATGAATAGAGACGCAACATCGCAAGATCAAAAGGGACATAACAGTTGCCGCCTTGGGGGTTATTATAATGACAGCATATTGGTGCAAAATGAGAAAGTTCTGACATAATTTTTTTATCTGAAACAATTTTAATGCCTCAAAACTATCATTAAGAGCTCTACATATCACATATAAAATGTGAATATCCTTTTGCACTGATTATGCAATATCCATTCTTTTTCTCTGCTTTTAGTTTCTAGAGACAATTTTATGATCCGATTTTGACAATCACACTATTATGAACATTTAAGTAAATGTAGTTACGAATTTTCCTCACAATGCTGAGAGAAAAACACTTTTTGTTCATTTTTTTGTTTACATTACATTCAATTGTCCATTGTTCTTATGTGGGTAACTATAAAAGGATCACAGGATTTTGAATCCATTATTTTGAGCAATGTGTTACTTTGGCTCCACATATTACTGATATCACACCTCCATTTAGAATTACTCCGAGGTCTTATATATCTCCCATAGACATCCGCCAACACTGACACAGACTCAGCCTTTAAACCAAACAATGACAAAGCATTCATAAATTCTTAAAGTAAAAGGTAAGCCAAATTTTATAATTACACGGTGAATGTCAGAATATTCAATATATAATGAAGCACAACTTCAAGATATCAATGTTTGGGGAATCCTGTTTTTAAAAACAATTGACTATCATTATTATTATAATTCTAATTGCAGATGTGCAGGGTTGCAGGGTTTTTGACACTTGCAGGTAATAACCAGTTTTCGAAGCGTTGAAAACCGGCATGTCATAAATAGGTTTATGACGTCATAAACCCAACCCTGCAGATGTGTAAAATAATGTTGAATGCCATTGCATATATTATTGGAATTGACAAGATCATTGAGGAGGAAAAATATCTTGACCCTTCAAATAAAAAAAAAAACTCATTTTTTTTTTTTACTTGATGACGTCATGGCTGTCAAAAATCAGTGAGTTGATATATTGCTTCATTCACATTTTTGTGAAGGAATATGTCTATTTTTCTTGTATCTTCAGTTATTGGTGCCTGACACAAAATTAAACAAGAATGATTTCGTAAAACAAGAATGACATGAACTTGGCATGAAGAACCCCTTACCAAAGTGGTTGAACATCAATAATCCTGATATGCATTTCTGCTGTGTTTCACAGGTATCTAGCTACAACCATTTAAAAGCTGTAAATGTAATGACAAATATTTCAACACACATAATGTCTGATGAAGATAAATGTCTGACATTGGCTGGGTTAATGTTGGACACATTTTCTGATGTGGGTCAAAAACCTTTGGTGAATAGTGACAGCTACACCTCTTGGTTGCAATGCATTCCCAATATTTAGCATCTCCAGTTCATTGTTCATGAGATATGGCCTGCACAATAATACAAAGGTCAAGGTCACAGCATCAAGGTTTTGCACAACAGTTTGCTAATCCTAAAATTCTCTCAATCATTTATAAATGTAAGTCCCACACATTCATCAAAGGAACCTATGTGTCACCTGGGGTAGATAGAACAGTTCATATTGTTCTCAGCAAAGGTGTGAAACCATTTGATTAAGAACATGTTGATAGATTATGAAAATTATATATTTTGACATGTAAAAACCACACTAAAATGCTATCAAATAAAAACATATTATGTAATGTGCTATATCAGAGAACTTTACCATAAACTCGAAGGGACCAATGATGTCATAATGTTCTGTGCCTTTTTATCAACGAAATGGTAACGCCTAACTTGTATGTATCATGGCAACAGTAAATTAAGTGGCAATCAAGAGATTGCAACATTCCCCACTCAGTGTATAACTTGAGGCGCAATTACTTTGTGCACCATAGTGTTCAGCAGCATTGTAGTTTATGTTTTTGGAGGACCTTGCTTTGCAACGTAATAGGTTAAAGATGTAGCCCACCCTCTTCCTCTTGACGTTTACATTCTGAATAATTATTAAATCTGTACCTGTGCCAAAGTGGCTTAAAATGTTGGCATGTATATTTATTGCTGTTTTTTTTCCAAATAATTGAAGTTGTGCATTACACCTTTCAGCTTTTATGAATGCTACAATCATCAAGCCCTGAAAAAAACCACTTATGGTCATTTTTTTTTTCACTTCTGGTCATTTGGCAGTCTGTCCATATAGTGTGAGCTTCCATGAAGCAGCTGACTCGGAACTCTATTGATTTAAGAGTGCTGAGAACAGCCTCTGCCAAAGTTATATTGCATCAAGTGGCAGTTTTCATGTCCTTAATCTATCCTGATGCATTGCAAAGCCTGTACATTCATGCAGGATTGTACATTGCTTGTAAATAAGTGTGCAATTTCATGTCTGCTGAACAGCTAACAATTGAAATCACTTGATGTGTTCCCTGCAATCATCATACAGGGCATTTATTTGCTCAATGGAACCAGGCAAGGAGGATCTAAATGTGTTAACCTTATTTCTCAGTAACTGCTATAGATACTAGTTGGTAATTATCAAGAAAGTGGTCAAATCTGTTTACATCACTTAATGATTGATGATGAAATAAGATGTTTTTATCTTTTTTAATAGAATGAGCATACAGCAGCTGCTGATTCTGGACAGTGAGGCTGCCATTCAGCGGCTTGCTGACCTACTGACCTCTTTTTTAGGCACAAGTGCTGAAAATATAAACAATGAGCTCAAGCGCTGACCTATAAGCTGCCATGTTGATATGTTATGCCATGGAGATCTCTGGATGAAAATGGCAGCCAGCCCAAATATGCTATAAGCTGCAATCTAGTCCTCATGCTGCTGTAATTATAAGTCACAAGTGCTGCCTTTATGTAGTTAGCTCTCCCTGTAGCAGTGAACTGATCTATTAACCTATTTTTTGGATTTTGAGAGTTACAATAATCCTCTGACTAAGTTGCAGTTTAATGTCAGTTTGTTGCAGGTTCTTGCCTCAAAACTGAGACATCAGCAAAATGGACATTGAGTCCACTGTTTTGAGACAAACCATGCACTGCCCATCCTATTTATGTTAACGCCAGTAGAATTGATTCTCCAGCAACAGGTTTTAGAAGAGCCATGTTCCATTCAACCTAACAACCCAGAAAAAAAGTCTTAGCTTTTCCTTGCTTTCAGCTTTCTTTGCCACTGTTTATAATCTTCAGAATGAGATGAAACTGGGTCAGCCGATTCATAGGAGTGGCAGCAACAATCTGATCTCCATACTGCTGAGGGGCTTCTGACGTCATATGACATTTCCTCTTGTGCAGCTGTGATGTCATCATTTAGACTCTTCTAAACACCATCCTGAATTGTCAAGTGTTATGCTGGGCAAAATAGTGAAGAAAGGGAGCTATAAATAACAAATAGGTTTAAAAAAAATAATTATGACCAGTAAAGATGAAATTGTACTCTTCTTGGCAGAGCCAGAGTTTATACCTTACTCTGCCAGTATATACCAGGATTGACAGTTTAAGGAAACCATACCCAGTACAAGCTTCCCTTTAGCAGGCAATGAGTGTGGAGTCAGATATTGTGCATGTGTTGTTACATGACCAATTGGTGTCATTAATATGATTGGAAAGTGAGCACAATTAACAAGTATTGTAAGTGACATATATACCAAAATAGTCAAGACGAAAACAATCAGGAGGGGATGGAGCATTGATTTTCATGAGTAATAAAAAATCCTGATTTTTTTTCTTATGGTGAAAGCTGATAAATCAGGTCTCATTATGAAATGACTGAAATAATTTCGAGAATTATATTGTTTATGGCCATGTCTAAGAGTCAACCAATTGCAGAGCTGTATGGTAATTGTAGGCTAATGTGAAGAAAAAGTTGTCCGTATTTCATGCCAATTATGGCAGATTTATCATGTGATCCTTCCTTGTCATGCAGAGTAATACAAAAATGTTGCTAATTGCCAGGAATCGAGTTTAACCAGCTTGAGACTAATTTTGACATAAAGTGTCTGTATACACTGAGAAAATTATGATTTTCAAGTACACCATGCTGATGTTTGGAGTAGGAGGCATAATTTATTTTCTCACATTAGTGTCTATGGAATCCAGCAGGATAATATATAAATATATAGCTTGTATGGAAATTATCAACAAATTTAATGTCAGTTGATCTGACTGATAAAATTCTTAATTAATATAGATACCACGGAAAAAGCAGATCTAATGAAATTGTCTGAAGAGATGGCAAATTATATTTCATATAAAGAATGGCAAAATAAATGAACAAACATTGTGAAAAATCCAATATATGGTAGCAGATCACTTTTGCTATCAGATGAGACACAGCCACATTGCAATACTAATTCAGAGATAAAGCGAGTGCATCCTGCACAATTCTACTTTTATATCCTTGGAACATTGGAACATACAGTGCAATCCCTCATCCAAGGTAGACATGTGGCTGGGGATAGGATAATGACATTCAGGCAGGAATGCAAGTGACACCCAGGTGCAGCAGATATGCTCACACATGCTTCTGTAAAACACATCTGTCACCACTGTAAACAAACACACACACTTGTGTGTTCCTTCATACACAACACACAAAAACTAAAATATATGTGATGTTCACAAGGTTCTACTTCAGGCAATGACTGACAGTATTCATCCTTGATATCAACCCTTCTGGTGTTAAGAAATGAACCCTTGACTGAGATGTACTGAGATTATAGTATCATTTCTTTCACAGACTAGACTGAGTGTTATCCAAGAAATTTTTAATTTAACATTTACCTACCATTCTTAGAAAGTACCGATACTCTTCTACAAACTCATTAACAAGAAAAAGTGGTGATCCACATGTAACACGGATGAGAAAAAAAATAACAAACCAAAATTGACAACAAACAGAACAAAAATTAAAATAAACAAAACAAAAATTACAACAAACAAAACAAAATTAAAACAAATAAATGAAACAATCATTGCAAACTGAGTTGAAATTATCTTTTAAAAACATTTAATTTGGTATATGAACGATTTTTTTAGCACAACTCTTTGCAAAGATGTGCCTTTTCATGCTCGATTACGTAAGTTGCTCTATTATTGCTCTATTATTGCTATTACTACTACGTTTCTCAAATTAAGAGAAACGTAGTAGTCTAAGAATCAAACTCTTCCATATTCTCTACCCAGGTTTACATGTCATTTTTTTTATTGCACATTTAATTGTATTAATTCCCCTCATCTGAGTATAATCTAAGAGTCATCTTCCCCAAGGGAAAGCTGTATATCTATTAGGGAAAATAGTCTTCTTTCCTCCTATCTGTTTAATAATGAACAGGACAGGAGATTTTATTTACATGTAGTTTTCTTCAGAAAAATTCATATGCATCATTATTTTATATATATATATACTGAAAACCAATATATACTACTATATCTAGTTACTGAAAACCATAATAGGGTGGTGATGAGTCAAAAGTACTACACCTGTATTTTTTTATAATCATATGAGCTAAACCCAAGTGTCTTGTAAAAATTCATTATTGCTGTTTACTGCGCAACAATTTCTTTCTCTAATTTTGATGCGATGACAAAGTACTATTGTTGACCATGATGACTTCATGACTGATCCGAATCAAATGACATGCAACATCTTTTACTTCACCTGTGGCTGCCACAAATTGTTTCCATGGAAAATGAAAAGACTAAAGGTCAGATCATGACAAAACAAAATGAGTCATTACATTTTTTATAAAGTCCGACCTTCAAATGTTAAACACATCGTGCTTTGTCATATTTGTAGAGATGGTCTACAACATTTCCAGGAAAGATCTCCAAAATAAACTGACCTGCATGACTCCTCATGAGGAAGCATCTTTCAATGGCACCATATTCAGATGCCATAGACAAGAAGTCTGTGTCATCCAGGTTGAATGGAAGGTGGGCCACGCACAGCAGATTGTCATTGGGATAGAGTGCCACTTCCACGGTGGTCTCCAGCAGTTCTGTACCATCAAACATTGCTACTACTTCCTCCACTTGCTCTCCATTCAGTAGGGTTACTATTGCTACAAATCAAAATGAATAAATATATAATATTTACTATTTATCTGTAACCAAAATATTTATGTGAATTCAGTTTTCATTGGTATTCAGATTATAAATGAAAATATTTAAAATAGACTGTACCAATTTAGATATCTATAACATGATACAAACTAATCAACACTCCAAAGTCAAACCCAGAACATATTATGAGTATAGCAATCATCTATGGCTACATAAAATATATTTTTGTTTATAATGTCAACCTAATCATTGTTCCATGTACTACTTAAGATGTAATCAAGATAATTCAAAGTGAGCCAATTTACAAATTCAATCATCCAATATTTTGTTATTTATAAACAAAATGAGTTTTCTCATTTTCTGCCAGAGAGAATTTGCACAACTGTAATGCATATGAGTGCTTCACGAAGCCTTTCTTCGCAAGTAAATATTTGCTGAATAAAATCAGAGTGGAAATAATATTTACGCAGTTGAACCTGCAGTTGAATAATTTCATTTTGTCAAGAACTTCACAACTACAAATACCAGCAAATAAAAATGTCTCATCTGAGGATGACACATATAATATTAATAAGTTAATCACATGGATTTATCATGTTTACTGATAACTTCATAATTGTAAACCACTTTAGAGAGGAAAATGCGCTTACCATGTCTCGATTTCTTGCTGATGGAAATGTTATTCACTGCATATCCAGTTAAAAATTCTTTCACTTCCTATAGAAATAGATTAAATATTATTTAAATTCTAAGTCTGAAAAATATTATAGCATATTTTTTTAAGTTAGAACCTTTTAAATTTATCTTGTAATCCCTCTAAATATAATTTTTGAAAGGGGTGTCGAATGATGTCATTCTAATACAATTTTCAGAAATACATTAATAAATTATGCATATCTTATTTCAGAAGCAATACTTTTGGATTGGGTAAATCCATGCAGTGTTTCACTTGTTCTGCCTAATATTCATCTTTACATTCTGCAAGTTATCCAGGACTGAGTTGACTAAACTTTAGCCCCTTCCTAAAGGAAGGAATGTATGGACCCTCGCAGCAAAAATGGTACATAAGGGATGGAACAGTAAACAGGATTGAAAAATTGATTTTAGTTTGTCTAGAACATGGGCATCTATCAAGTTTACATGACTCACCTAGAAAGCCAGGAAAACAGATCACTATGATTATTTCATGTGCAATTGAAACTGCAGTAATCTTTATTTTTCTTTATTAAGAATCTTTAAAGTGTAGAACATATTATAACTTTCCTAATACTATCTGACATGATTTATGTTCCAAATTGTAACATTTGGCATCATGTTCTGAGCAATTTTAATTGTAAATATCTGAAGAGCATTTTCCAGTTGTGATATCAACCAAAAAGCAAAATATATATGTTTTTTTACTACTCATGTACAATGTGGAATATTGAAGGTGGGCAATTCTAACCAAGATAACATGATCAGCTGATAATATCATGAATAGTTGATTTATTGGTAATATACTTGATGTTGGCATTGAAAATACCGCTCCAACGCTTATAAATTATACATGTCTCCTATCATCATGAATTCAATTTTTGACAGCACACAAAGCTATTCACATTAAAATAATTTCTCAAAATATTTAAACTGTACAATGATTATGGGGTGACTGGCTGTTTCAACCATTACCCTATGACCATTCCCCCATTTTACTGTATAACTGTGCCTGTTCAACCATGGATTTCAATTAAATTACCTACTTTCTAATTTCTCTTGGCAACATTAGTTTGGCTTACAGGGTCAAATAACCTTCTCAAAGGTGAGTATTGAGCCATTACAGAATGACTGAGGCCAATTTCTTGTACGGTGTACTTCTCCCAGCCATTGTTAGACTGGGTGACAGAATTCTTTCCCACAATCAAACATGCCATAGTCAAACAGGGGAACAGTCACCTTTTATGGAAGCAGAAGAATTTCTTCACCTTTTAACAAATTTCATTTTTTTTCTCTGGGATCCTCAAGTTACAAGTTTATTAATGGACATCAACAATACTGGTTGGATTTTGTTGTTAAAAATATATCAATTGTCACCATGCTTTAAAATGTGCAAATAAACAATAAAATTTGCAATCATTGTGGAGTTAAATCAAATTTTATTCAAATGTATATGTAATGTATATGAGGTGTGATATTTCTCTAATCCTGATGTGATCTTGGAGGTTGTCAAGAGTTTTGACATTTCACACAAAACATTCTCAACCTGGTCTTTTGACTTTTGCCATTATTTTCCATCTCTGTCTATTATAAAAACGTTTTATCAAGTCAAAGTCAAGGTTGACATACAATCTCTTTTCCCATTACATTTCTTAAAATTGCAACTGCTTGAGCTTGAAGCTGTTCCAAGGATACCTGTCATGTTTGTTCAAGGGCAATTTATTTTGTAGCCAAAGGCAGCGCAGCAATGTTTACATTTTGAAATGATATTCTCAACATGCAGTTTGTGTGTGCATGTCACAATACATTCATATAAATTCAACACATAGTTTAAGTAAATATACAACACTATGAATATGAAATTTTGATTCACCTCGTAAGTAACGAGGATGATAATTCTTCGATTCTTGTTGAATTCCTTGCGAGCATGAGCAAATGAACTACAATTTGAATCGTTTGGTTGAAAGGGTCCCGATGTTCTCAAATTGTATTCTGTGTTATCCGGATGACCATCGTGACAAATCTCATCTTTCATATTTGTATCTGATGCTGAATTATCGCTATAATTAGACGAAATACTGTGCTCAAGGTGGTCCTCCATCCTCTGGTCCCTTTAAATTTGAAATTCTCCCGGCATCCTCTGGCAGGTGCCCCCGGTGTCGGCAAAAATGTTGGCCCCTCTAATTATATGCGCACATGCTGTCTGCTGGGCGTCATCGTGCCACGCACGTTAGAGGCAGTGGTTGGCTGTTCTGACATTGGCCACAGAGTAAACATCATATTCATAATATGAGCTTTTTATCGTCGGTATCGTATGCGAACCTTTTTTCATGTACAATGTAGCAAAATTTGTACATAGAGCCATCTTAAATGGTTTCTTACCTTAACCGGTGCTCTTTTTCTACATTCAATGAATTAGACTATGACTATTTAATAATAGGCTTACAATTTGCAAGGGGACAACATAAAACATTTCAACTGTATGTAGTTCACCTGTACGTCTATAGCTGTTTGTCATCCTATATGCCTGTCCTATCTGTATGTAGCTGTCTCACACCTGTCTCTGCATGTCTCTGCATAAGTGTAATTCTCCTGTGTAGTATATGAGTCATCTATATTTTTAGGTTTCCATGTATCTGCACATCTCCTGCATATGTGTCAAATAACTATGCCTGATTGTTACATGTGGCTGTCTCTCATCCATGCCACTGATCTGCCTTCTATCTGTATGGTTGTCTCTCATCCATGTCACTGATCAGCCTTCTATCTGTATGGCTATCTCTCATCCATGTCACTGATCTGCCTTCTATCTGTATGGTTGTCTCTCATCCATGTCACTGATCAGCCTTCTATCTGTATGGCTATCTCTCATCCATGTCACTGATCTGCCTTCTATCTACATGACTGTCTCTCATCCATGTCACTGATCTGCCTTCTATCTATATGGTTGTCTCTCATCCATGTCACTGATCTGCCTTCTATCTGTATGGCTGTCTCTCATCCATGTCACTGATCTGCCTTCTATCTGTATGGCTGTCTCTCATCCATGCCACTGATCTGCCTTCTATCTGTATGGCTGTCTCTCATCCATGTCACTGATCTGCCTTCTATCTATATGGCTGTCTCTCATCCATGTCACTGATCTGCCTTCTATCTGCATGGCTGTCTCTCATCCATGCCACTGATCTGCCTTCTATCTGCATGGCTGTCTCTCATCCATGCCACTGATCTGCCTTCTATCTGTATGTCTGTCTCTCATCCATGTCACTGATCTGCCTTCTATCTATATGGCTGTCTCTCATCCATGTCACTGATCTGCCTTCTATCTATATGGCTGTCTCTCATCCATGTCACTGATCTGCCTTCTATCTACATGACTGTCTCTCATCCATGTCACTGATCTGCCTTCTATCTATATGGTTGTCTCTCATCCATGTCACTGATCTGCCTTCTATCTGTATGGCTGTCTCTCATCCATGTCACTGATCTGCCTTCTATCTGTATGGCTGTCTCTCATCCATGTCACTGATCTGCCTTCTATCTGTATGGCTGTCTCTCATCCATGCCACTGATCTGCCTTCTATCTGTATGGCTGTCTCTCATCCATGTCACTGATCTGCCTTCTATCTATATGGCTGTCTCTCATCCATGTCACTGATCTGCCTTCTATCTATATGGCTGTCTCTCATCCATGTCACTGATCTGCCTTCTATCTGCATGGATGTCTCTCATCCATGCCACTGATCTGCCTTCTATCTGTATGGCTGTCTCTCATCCATGTCACTGATCTGCCTTCTATCTATATGGCTGTCTCTCATCCATGTCACTGATCTGCCTTCTATCTATATGGCTGTCTCTCATCCATGTCACTGATCTGCCTTCTATCTGTATGGCTGTCTCTCATCCATGTCACTGATCTCAGTGCCTTCTAACTATATGGCTGTCTCTCACCCATGTCACTGATCTGCCTTCTATCTATATGGCTGTCTCTCATCCATGTCACTGATCTGCCTTCTATCTATATGACTGTCTCTCATCCATGTCACTGATCTCAGTGCCTTCTAACTATATGGCTGTCTCTCATCCATGTCACTGATCTGCCTTCTATCTACATGACTGTCTCTCATCCATGTCACTGATCTGCCTTCTATCTACATGACTGTCTCTCATCCATGTCACTGATCTGCCTTCTATCTGTATGGCTGTCTCTCATCCATGTCACTGATCTGCCTTCTATCTATATGGCTGTCTCTCATCCATGTCACTGATCTCAGTGCCTTCTATCTATATGGCTGTCTTAAGTGTGTATTTGACTGTCACTTGTTATAATCCTTGTGGCACTTCGTCACCTGTATAGTGATGTGTTTTTCATTACCTATATATCTATCACACTTGTGTCTGTCTGTGACCTGTTCTTTCAAAGTTGTCTATTTGCTGTCATTTGTGAGTATAGTCCTTACAATGGGTTTTACCAATACACCTTACTTAACTGTATCTTCCTTTCACCCATGAAGCTATTTCTAACCTGTGTTTGCTTTGGCCACCTCAGATTAACATATGTGTCTTTCTCCTGTCTATAGATGTTTCATCATTCACCTGTTTAGCTGTCTTTCATTTTAGTTTCACCAGTGCAAGTCCCAACCTAGCATCTGTGTCAGCCTGTGACCCATGAATCTATCTCTCACTTGTATTTTCCCGTCACCCGCAAAGCTGAATTTGACCTGTATTTGCGGCTTGCCTTTTTTGCCAAAGTGTCTGCCTGTCGCTGGAATATTTCTTAACAAGCTTTCCGTTTTATATACGTCTCATATATAACAGTCTCTCACTGGTTTATCTGGTCTCTCTCTCATCTACTTAATAGGTTCAATGTGTATTTTCAAACTCACAGCTATGCAAGTTGGAACATTAATATTTGCAAACATCAAACTAGCACTATGATATTTTGGTAAACGAAGCAGCATTCTCATAATGTCTTTATAAGCAACTTTTGGCTTGTTGAAGCTGTATTTTTTAAAATTCCACAACAGTTAAGCTGTGTATAAATGGTGTAGAAAATGTTTTAGACAAATTAACTTTGACATAAGTAGTAGTACACATGTAAAATTTTCTTATTTCTTACAGTGCCTTGACCTTGTAATTAACAACATTGCTTGTAAATATCTTTATCATCTTTGAGATAATTTGAGATGCAATGACCTAGATACTTTGAATTATTAAATACTTTGACCTGTTCACCATTTAAATAATTATTAGGAAAATTCAAAATCTTTTTGGGATTATATTTAACACCATATTCTATGCAATATTGAGAGCATATAATCAATAGCAATTGTAAACCACCACTATCCAGAAAATAATCAAATCATCAGCATACACAAGATGATTTAAAAGAACATCACTAATTATGCAACTAAATTTACAGTTATTTAACTTCTTAGATAAGTCATATGTGTTCACATTGAATGATAGGTTAGGAGACAATATGCCCACTTGTCGTACACCATTTTGTACATTAAACAGATCAGACATACAATCACCCCATCTGACAATCTTTGTTTGATGTCATACCAAAATTCTTATTACATATCCTGGAGTACTGTGTTTAACTAGTTTCTCAAACAATTTGGTATGATTAATTGGATCAAATGCTTTTAAAGCATCAAGAAAAGTTATAAACATTGAAGCATTAAGACTACGATATTTCAAAACAATCTCTTTCAAAGCATAAATACATAGATCAGTGCCATGCTTTCTTTTAAATCCAAATTGATAACCATGAGTTAACAGGTTTTGTTCCGAGTCTATTCAACATTAATATTTCTAATACCTTTAATATAATACTAGCAAGGGCAAAAGGCCTGTAACTATCTTCATTTATAATATTATTCTGCGATTTCCAAGCAAGATAATTTCTTCTCACGGCATCTTCGTTATTCTTTATAAATCTTTAAGCATATTTAAACCTAGCAAAAGTGTGCTTTTTAATTCAAATAAAGGACTCTGACTGGTTTAACCCTGTTCATGCCACATAATGGACGCATCTCTTGCTACAGAATGTAAATCAGATGCATCATTCCAGCCAGGGCTGTGCTTATCTGTATATCATCAGCGAGAATGAGTGACATAGCGCAATGTGTAATGGGTTTAGCAGTGGGAAGAGCGGACATCCAGAAAGCACCCTGCACAGCACTTTCAGTGACATTTAATATTTGGCCGATTTCTACTTCCATTCACCAAATCAACCACACAGAATGCCATTTTAAAAAATTTATCAAAATGGTATAACCCAATTGACTCTACATTCAATATATTTTTTATTATATTTTTTTTAATCATTTCTATTCATTACTAATTTTCTCATATTTTTCAGGGAATATTTCTTCTTTTTTAGGTATTATTATGATAAGAGCAACTTATTGCTGATTATTTTCTGAAATTAGATTAATATTTAATTTATCTAATATCTCAAAAATAAATGTGAGGTCAAATTAAAGTCCGTCAATTTGTCACTTTTGTAACCCTACCATTTTAAGCTATTTTTAATCATTTTAGCTTCATAATAAATCTTGAAATTGACGGACTTTTTTTTCAATTTCTGTTTAGGGTTAATGTGTTTTTCTGTGCAGTATTCTATATATTTTCACAAACTAACCCCCAATAAGCTGGCATTTTTATATTGTTTAAAAAATAACTTAGTATTATAGTATTTTCCTCTGATTTCCCTTATAGATTGACCCCAAAACTATAAATTACATTCGTTATTTCGAAAATATGAACATCTTATTTACGTTTTACCATATATACTCGTGTATAAGACCGTTAAGATCTTTTATCGTAAGCATATTTACATTTCACTTTTAAATTGTTAATTATGAACAGATTTTGATGAATAAGGACTTTACGAGCTCGTATTTGAAAGATGTAGATGATAGGATAATAAAACATGTAGATAATTTCGTGGAAATAGGCTTTCTATTTTCAAGGTCATTGAAAGGTCACTTCAAGGTCACTGGCAATATTTGATCAAAATAGCCTAAGAAGGTTGACATTCGATCACATATCATTTGTAGATGTATTCTGAGTAGTAAAAAAGTTATATCCCTATGTCTGCCATTTCTAGTGATGGTTTATAATTAAATAATGGCTCATTATCCACATGTAAAATTCTACAATCTTATCATAGTAAGTAAATAAACCATTAATATGGAAAACTATCATTAGGTAATTTTAATTTACCTTGAAGAAGAATAACCAAAACTTATAAAATGATTACCATGCAGGCTACTTTTATTAAATATTGCCAGTGACCTTTATAAATGACCTTGAAAAATAAACTCTCATTTCCACGGACTTTACTTTACATTTTGATACCCAATCGTCTTCATCTTTTTAATATCAGCTCATCTAGTCCTTATTCATAACAAAATATGTTTATATTTAACAATATTAGGGTAGTATATATATTTAGGATCAATTTTCAAGTGAAATTAAAGAAAAGATCTAAAAAATGATATACTCAGCTATTTTGAAACATATAATCTATTTTTCTCTATGTTTGAAAAGATATCCGTCATAACAGCTCATAAGTGGTTAATTCATTATACAACATAGAAAAAAACTTTAATTTGGGGAAAAAAGTAAAATAAGGATCTGTTAATATGCTGAGAAAATAGCACAAATTATGCTTGGTAAACGTGACGCTATGCATCCACGGCAATAGGAAATCTCTTATAATCTATTTCATGTTCAACGTCTTCCATTCATTGTGCACACTGTCCACCAGAGGCACACGCAAACTATGATATTATTAAGGTTCACCACGTCGCCCCCTGGTGGAGTTTGTTAATTGTGATGCCGAGTAATAGCCCTGTCATTCTGTCCTCTCTTGGTGAATTCTATTTGTCATTAATTCCATTTTCAATGATGCCGTCCGCTTATCAAACTTTTTCTATATGGACAGGATTATAAATACATATCTTAGTTATTTCAGACCATATGCGAAAAGAAACGAACGTTTGTGATTAAATCAAGTAGAGTCATTTTTTAAATTTATGGTGAGACATTACCCCGGGGGGGGGGGGGGGGTACTCTCATAGTCAGCGTTACCGGGGAAGCTGGGCTAAATAGGGTCCTTTTCGCCGATATTTTCCCTAAAACAGGTTAAGATATTTCATCATTTCCCCTAAAACAGGGTACTGTTTTTCAAATTTCTCCCTAAAACAGGGATCACAATCCCCCTTTCCAAATCTCCCCCTTCTGCATCATCCCTAAATGAGGGTATCAAAATTTCAGCTAGTCCTAAATCAGGGTACCAATAATGATAGAATATTTCCCTAAATCAGGCTCTGGGGTTTACAGTTCCATCCGGGTTAAGATATTTTATCATTTTCCCTAAAACAGGGTACTGTTTTTCAAATTTCTCCCTAAAACAGGGATCACAATCCCCTTTTCCAAATCTCCTCCTTCTGCATCATCCCTAAATGAGGGTATCAAAAATTCAGCTAGTCCTAAATCAAGGTTACCAAATTTCAGCTAGTCCTAAATCAGGGTACCAATAATGCTAGAATATTTCCCTAATTCAGGCTCTGGGGTTTTCAGTTCCATCCCAGCCTCCGCGGGTTAAAATCATGAGAGTACCCCCCCCCCCCCCCCCCGGGGGGCATTACAATGCATTACAATACACTGAATTGATTTTCACGTGTGTTTTTTTGGCTTTTTCAATCTGATGTAGCCAGATGTGACGATAGGGGGCATCATCTTGTGGACAAAGTTCTCCACCAGGGTAAAATTCATGTAATATTTGCACAGATTTATATGTTATAACAATATGTTATGAATGTTGAGTGTTGAATCTTTAAAATATGTTGGCACGTGGTGGCAAATGTTAAGATCGATTGGCTTATTACCTAATGTAATGGCACAAATGTGTGAGGGTGAATCTTTTGGTTGTTAAGGCTACCCTTTAATATATTGGTTGCTAGGAAACTGAGGAATTAGCTCAGTGATCAGATTCCAACCCTTTTATAATATTGCTTTTCAATATTGAAATAAATGATTTCGATTACAAAATATGAAACGTGTTTCAAGTGAATAATTTTAAAATGTGTAAACAACTTCTATGAAATAGTAAAACATGATAATTTGACTCTTAAGAAATTAAAACATAAGTCATGCCACTTTATATTTGTCTATAACTTATAATTTGCATTATGGGTGAACTATATTTTTAAAAATCATAAACACTATGTATATAAGTATAAATGTATATAAATATACATGTATTGTAACATTTGTGCAGCAAACCATTAAAACGTTGAAAATCTGATAATGTATCTATCATCGATCGTGATTTAGCAGGCACATCAATGTTGTTGTTGTCTTAAGCTTTTAGCATTGGACGGATCAAACGTCATCAGTTAGCACAGGACAGCCTCTTTTTTGCACCAAATTTAAATGATTAAAAATTATTATTGAAAAAAACAAATCAAAACCAAAAAAAAAACGACAAAAAACAAACAAACAAACAAACAAGAAATTAAAGTAACAAACACCAAATCATGTATGAATGGAATATCAATTCCCTTCTGAATGATATATAATGGTTGACCTGTCATGTATGTATGAATGGTATATTAGTTCCCATTCTTATTGATTAGAATGGTTGACAAGTGATGGTCAATTCTTCCAAATGATGATATAGATGTTATTGGCTTTCCCATTAAAACATAATAAAAATGCAATAATGGTATATATTTGCTTCGATTGAGCTGAAAGCAACATGTATTACAACCAAGGTGAATTAAACAAATATGCAAAAAATACATTTGCCAAATACTATTTGAATAAGAGTATTGCTACATTATAATTCTGTGATTATTTTAGTTTAGGTGCAACATCAGTAAAGTTTGGCATTAAAATTCATTTAACGGATGTCCGGATGGCGTCCCATTTTAAATGGCTATTTATAAAGGAAGCTGTATGAGAAAATGTAATTTCAAATAATGCTCACATGAGTTTGGTTTGGAAATCACTACCTCAGAGACATTTAAAACATATGTTCAAATATCTCTGACAACCTCAAGTGCACATTACGTGTTTTTCCCTTAAGCCAACATACCTGACAAAAAGAGGAAAGTCTCAGGTAAGGGTACCAGCGGTAGAGATTAAAAATATGAGCTGGCGTCCTGCTGGGAACACTTGCTTGCTGAGATTAGTACTCAGATTAGTGGGGTGTGTGGTCACTTTCACATGTCAAAAATAGTGGGCAAATCACTGAACACATATCTGAGCATTATTACTACACATGTTTCTTTAATCAAATTGTGGTTTTATTTGACAATTAAAATAATGATTGAAATATTTGAACTTATTTCAAATATAGAAATTCTAATTATTTATTGTTAATAGTGTCTAAACAACTGTGAAACTAGAAAACTATTTTAGAAGCATTGACACCATTTCCAAGAGGTGATCTTTGCACATATGAGTACATGCATTGTTGGCTGATCTCACTGGACAACAGAGAAATGCACATACAGGTGACATGTGACCTGTTGATTTCCACCCTGTCAGTGACTGAAATGGTCAAATATTGACCACTCCACATTTTGAAGAATAGTGAATATTGTTTTGGAATATAAAATATACCAATCTGATTGAATGTATTTAAGAATGAGCATTGTTTGCAGGTATGTTTAAAGGGTTGATGAACCTTGGATAGGTACAGTCCATGTTTATTTTTGAATGTGGATCCAGGCTAAATGTTGAGTGAGCAATTTCGCCATGAATCAAGGTCAAAGCATATCATCAGACCTGTGAGACACATACTTGTGCTGAAACACTTGAATTGCATTGCACTGGATATATTCATAGATGCTCAAGGTTGGCCTCATGGTCAACTTACTCAAAGTTTAAAGTCTATGATAAAATCTTGAAATTGGATCCATGTTAAAACTCTTGTTTTGTCTGAACTAAAATAAAATTGGAATGTGAAGATTTCATATTTGTTTTCTGCATAAAGTTACTATTTATTATATTTCTATGTAAGGAAAAACATATTCAATTCCATATGTTCTGACATGCATATTGCTCAAATATTACCCCAGATTTTATTTTTGTTTACTATATAAAGTCAGTATTATTCACATTGTCTATGTTTGCAAAATAAAATAATAAAAATTATATTCTTCTGATATGCAAATTACTCAATAAGAACTCCAATACAAACATTTCATTTTTTTTTGGGGGGGGGGGAGTATAGAGTAATTTTTATTATTTTGTATTCTTCTGCATTTGCAATAGACAAATTCAATTTATGTTTTCAGAAGTACATATCACTCAAACAGGACCCCAATATTAAGATTTCACCTTCAGCATGAAAATAATACTTTTCCCAACCAGGATTCGAACCCTGGACCTTTAGCATAGAAGACAGACATCTTAACCACTGTGCCATGTATCACCCTGTTTCAGTACTGTAGAAAACTTGAGTCATGGCATTGTATGAAAATGGAAATTGTTCCATTTTTTTCTAACATATTTTATTTGATTTTTTTGTATTTTCTCCATTTGCCCCCCACCCGCCCAAAAAAAAGAAAAAGAAGAACATTTTTTTTAAGTGTTCTGACTTTCATTTTGCTCTAAAAAGATCCCAACATGAAGATTTCTCCTTTGTTTATTGTATAAAGTCATTATTTTTTTATAATTTCTATCAAAACATTTTTTTTTCCAATTCTATATGTTCTGATGTACATGTTGCGAAAATAAAACTTCAAAATGAAGATTTCAGTTTCAGCATGAATAAAAAAACATACTTGTTCCTGGCAGGATTCGAACCCCAGACCTTTAGCATGGGAGACAGATGTCTTACCACTGAGCCACGTGGAAGAGTATGATTTGATTTTCTCACTGATACATCACACAAATAGTCAACATCTTTATCACTTTGTCAAGTTATTTTATAAAGGGATATTCAGTTATTTTGCACAATAGCCAAAGTAAAATTTTTAGAGTAATATTTTACAAAAATATGTTTGTCTAAGATGATATCAATAGTAATGCAAATAGATCAAGAGAAACTGATATCTATAACTCATCTCTCATTTAAATCTAACCATTTTCTAGTTGATTCTCTGTAGGTCGGTATATAAGGTTAGCATGTAGTTATTTATATTGAATATGAAATGTGTCATATAATGTCCACATACACATTTTATATATTTAACTCGAACTCATAAAACAGAGATTTGTCATCAGCCAAAGAAAATCAGTTATTGGAGTGGTGCACATTTTTCTGGAGAAGTCAAATGGAAAGTAGTCCGGTAGAATGTTAGTTTCATAGGGGGTTAATGTGTTGATATGTACTCAATGAGTTCACTCATAACAGAAATCAAGATGGCCGAATGTTGGTTGGGAAAGTGCTTGAAATCTCTTAAGGGGAGTACACGTCATGGTTATAGTAAATGAAGGGAGTTTGTCACAGACACCGGGTTGTAATTAATACAGGCTCTATAATTTGCCTATCTACTGAGTAACCCAAAAAGTCTTGCAATGAAATATACTTACAGCACCAATTTGTGGCTTAATTCTAAATAAAGTTGATTTTTTTTGTACATGTTTATATGAAGGGAAAATGAGAGGAAACTGTTATTTAAATTTAATTGGAATTTTTGGTGATCATCTTCACATCTAAATATTGTTCAGATTCTCTGAGAATAACCATAACTTCAATATATTTAGACCAAGTCAGATGGTTGCTTATCTGTGAATAGTAATCATATAATGGATATTTCATGCAAATGCATATGTGATAAATATAAGCAATTTGTTAGTTCTTAATTAATCCACCAGATGGCAATCTGAATAGATACTTTTGTGGCGGATATTATCACAATGAGACACTATCAACAGATCCTTTCCCGAAATATTTCACAGACGATTATTTATTTAAAGTGTTTTTGCGCATTATCCTGCCACCAGTGACAGTCTGTTAATTAAGTCACATGCAATTGTATTTTATCTATATTTTTGTTTGAATTATGTAGTGAAGGGCTTCGCTTAAATTGCTAACACTAAAAAGTAGGTCAAATGAAAATGCGCCCAATGCGAGCTTTGGCTTTCCCAGGATGCCTCATTCGACAACAAATGGTGACAGGGAGTAGAGTGGAACTCTTTTGCAGTGACAGTTTGTAACTTTTCATCGGTGTATGTTCCCACTGGAGCTTACAAAGTATTTGAGAGGTTTGAACAACACGTTTACCAAAGTGTTTCCAATGGTTACACTTATATTGCGGGTTTTGACGTAAAACATAACATTTTAAGTGATGAAAAGTTGTTTCATGGATTCCAGAGAGTTGAGTGATAAACAAGAATTGACTGGTGCACATTGCAGCTGTCAGCATCCAGTGTGAATACTTTCCTTCTATTTGGAATACAATAATAGGAAGTTTCAGCCCAGTTGTGTCAATGTCTCTGATGAAGCCTGGTTGAAGGAATCTAGAACTATGAAGCCTCCTCCCCCTCTCAACACCAAGCCACCTCCCAAGTCGGCAAGTGTTGACCACTTCTTTCAGGGACGAGATGAACGGCAAAGAGTAAGTCCATGTTCATCTCCAGAGAGGGAAAGAACTCCAGGCCCATCATGTCAAGCATTAAAACACGCTGTATCCAGTTTGTACAGGCTGGACGATTTTACGAAGGAGCTAATTGGGAATGGATTCTTCTCAGAAGTGTTCAAGGTAAGCAAAATTATAGTCTACAGTGCTTTGCACTCCCTCCTCCTTTGATTTATTCAGATATTTCAAGATTACTTGTATTGGACAGATATTCTCTCAAGAAAAACCTAAATAAATCTGATTGATGAATTTGATGTCCCTTCAGATCATCTTGACAATTTTAACTGATGCTTTGGAAACATAAATATTTCTGGGCACCAGAATATTTTCCTGTGGAATTCCATGATTTGTTTAACGCCCCCCATCCCACAGAATTGTGGATAATGTCTTAAAAGCTGACAAGAAATCAATATTAATCCCAATAATATTGAAATTATCTTGATAAGCTTAAACTAGAATCTAGAAATATCATCCATTTTTAAAGCATGAATCTCTTATACTCATAAAAAGGCCCAACAAAATTTATCTGTAGATATTAAGAGATTTTATGTATTTATTGAATATTTATAAGTTAAATTATTGAATATTTTGAATGAAACAAAAGAAATCAATGAGAAAAGAAAATGGAAGTTTTATAAGTTATTAACAAGTCGATGCCAATCATATATTTTCTTCAAAGCATCATTTAAAAATAAAACCGTATTTTTGTAAGCTTAGTTATTTGTTACTTCCTGATCAGTATTTTCAAAAGGCAGTACACTTGTATACCATTCTCTAGAGTGAATAGCTATAAGTGGAGGTGTGTCATGAATGACTTGTAAGTACTCACATCTTCTGACACAGTTATTGGTGCATCCATACATTGTCCTTGAGTGGGTCAACTATGTGACCACTCAAAGTCTTCTTATGCCTGTCTGCAATCTGAAAGGCTTTGCAAGTGGATGAAGGGCAACTTCTGCAAATGTTAGTAAAATGGGCATTGATCATACTCAAGTGGCAGTGCCATGACAGGTTTTACCAAATCTTATTTGGTTAAAAAAAATTGTGAATGGTTGATGTTCAATGACTCTGAGTATGTACTCATACTGATGGTACCTTGTAAATATAAGGTCATTTATTTTGTGTACACTTCAATTTTTTTCTTGTCTGTTTAAAAAAACCTCACTGGTTTACTATCAATAGGTATCTCTTTAAGGGAGAGAACTGTGAAAATAGGTCTGGTAATAAGATCATCCTGCACCTCTCCATAGTGCAACATTACTTCCTGGTGATAATGAAACCAACTTTGCAAGGAGCAAATCTAATTGCAAAGAAATGACAAGGATGGCCTTTCAAAAACTCTATTTTGAACAACAGCAGAAAAAATTAAATGAGTTTTTTTAGATAATCATAAATTTTAAAAAGACGAGTGTTAACTAGTGTTAATCAAAGGTCATTGGTCATTTTTGGTCATTGCAAACATATGGGTACTTAATAAGCCACAAATAATACTTCACAGCAACAAGTGCAGGGCTCACATAAAATATGAACTGTTTTTATGCACAACTGACAAATATGATTTTAAGTTCAGTTTTTCAGTTAAGGAAGGGTACATTTTTTTGGTTTTGTTTTGCCTTCAAACTGCCTTCATTCTGAATTGGAAAAATCATAACACAGTATTAATGGAATAAGGTCAGGGCACATAGATTATGAAAATGTACTTGCCTTGTAGGCAAGTGGTTGAAAAGGGTTAATGTTTAGGCCGAATATATATGTCAATGGGTTGGCAGAGTGCCAACTCCATACAGGAAGCATACAGTTACACATATTTCATCTCTGACCAACACAACCACAAATATGTTTTGTATGATTTTCTTATCCAATGACTTTGATGAAATGACTGTGATGAAATTGCTCTTTTCAGTTACGCACACAAAAAATATCAAAAGGAAACAAATTTGGTGGACTCTATAACAACAGTACTCTTTTTGTTTTGGTTAATTAACAAGCAATAATTGATAATTTGATTGCAGAACATCAAGCTTTTTGTAAGATCATTAACTCATTGCATGTATAAGTCTTCAAAGCAATATAAAAGACTGAGATGACAAAGTAACAATACAAAAACTTGTCTGCAAAATTGATATCCTTCAGGTACATAAATATCAAGTTGTTAAATGTTCAGTGATATAATATAAAGAAACAGATTCTCTGAAAAGGCCCTCTCAATTTAATGACACAATTTTTGCAGTAGATTTAGGATTTGGAACATTAAGTGTTTTTTTTAACAAGAGGATCTTCAGTCCAATTTTTAAGTTAATAAGTAGAGTTGGAGAGATGAACATTAGTTTGGTGGTCTGTGACCAGGTGGGTGTGTGTAGGTATAGTGAAGGAGGGGTGGAGGGATGGCAAAAGTGATATGATCTCCGGGATTTACTACCTGCCTCCTATATACCCTCTATATGCAATTTTGCAATATTGAAAACCCACCAGAATTATGGTGTATGATGGTTGTACCTTGCCAGTGATTTATGATTCAAGTGGATTGGGGTACATCTCAGGTGGATTGAGGGTACATCTCATGTGGATTGGGGTACATCTCAGGTGAATTGTGGTACGTCTCAGGTGAATTGTGGTACATCTCAGGTGGATCGAGGGTACATCTCAGGTGGATCGATGGTACATCTCAGGTGGATTGGGGTACATCTCAGGTGGATTGAGGGTACACCTCAAGTGGATCAAGGGTACATCTCAGGTGGTTTGAGGGTACGCCTCAGAAGTTGAATAATCATCCTCTCATTCTCACCTTGGTATTTTTTATATTTCAAAAAGTTTTGATTTGATATTATTACTATATTAGGATACCACTCAAATTATATCTTACAGCATATTAGGTAAGAGCAATCAGAAAAAAGAACAATTCGACATCAGACATCAACATTTTTATGCCAAAAATATCTGGTGTTCTTGTCGAACAGTGTACAATATTATATTACCTTTCATAAAGCATGACAAAACTTCTTTGAAAAGATACTTTTCAACTAAAACTATGATTTATATATAATCAGATCTTGCAAAGGAAAAACCTCAAAGTGATATGCCCAATGAGTTCCTTCTGAAAGCTAGGTTCTGCTTCAGAGCATATGGCTGATCTAATAAAGTACCAGGAAGTTATGTACATATTTAAAGGCATTTCTTAAGTGTTTTATAGAGAATGATTATGCAGATGCTTTGTAAAAATCAACTCTTGATTGTGAAGAATAACATGATCAAATTGTCTAAAGAAGTTGTCCAAATGGCAGTTTATTGTGGTCAATTAATCAAATATTTATATTGTAGTTAGGAGTTTTCTCAGTAAAATGAGGGAGTTGATTACCAGCCAAGGGTAATTGAGGTGAACTTGATATCAGTAATTGTGTAGTGAGAATACTGGCATGTTAGGCATATATGCCAAGAAAAATCTTTATTTTTTTTATATTCCCAGATGTCTGTTTTAGACATGTCCTTTATCTTCGTGAATAAAACATTCTTCATTGATTAATCTCTCATAATGATAACAATATAGAAATGATAGTTCTACATTAAACAAACATAAATTAAACTCTATATATAGTTATAGAAAAGAGTACTTTCAAGGAGGATATTTGAGAAGTTTGGTGGTGGTCACTGTCTTTCTAATGATTGATCTGTTCATTAAGTCATAATTGAGCTTTGGACTAATGAGCAGATACAAGAGGGACATAATTTATATTTTTTGTTTGTTTGATAATACTCATATGGCAGTGTGAGCGTATGTTAATGGGCGTGTGTGTTATGTAAGACATGTCCCTACCTGGCAGTGGCAGATGCTACCACTGACACCCTGGCTGGGTCGCAGTAGATCATCCTGTGTCATCATGGCACAGACCCATTCACATCCTCCAGCTAATGCTCTCTAGCATTGGATGGGATATACAAATGCATCAAACTTTCCCATCACTATCATTCATTATCCTTTTTGACATGCCTTTTTTATAGCTTTTTTTGACAGTTCAGTTTCCTTATAAACCTGAAAGTCAGTTCTCCCAAAATTTAATGGTCTTGGCAGAGGAGTTGCTGCATGTTCAAATTTAAAATATATTAAAGTGTCTTGCAATAAAATTCTACCAAATGGAAATTTTGGAAATGTCTCTGTTAAAGGGACATTTAAGATTTTAAATTGTTTGGTTATTTATTCAATGGTGATTATAATTATTCGCTTGACATTGGTGTTGACATCATGAAGAACCCATCATATTTAAGCCAATTTTTCCCACATTGAAATGTTTGAAAGCACATAAGCACATTGGAGAAATAATTGATTTAAGAAATTTTCTGCCTGCATTATTATATTCTGAACTCAAATATAAACTTCAAGAATAACATAATTATTTAATACATCATTAAGAAATATATAATGCAGAATGCAGTGTTCAGGTTGATAAGATACGAAACTTGCAGATAAGTAGCTTTAGAACGCTTGGCACTTGCATAGTATGCTATAATTTGTACATCATTATGGGCAATCATGCACTGTGATGTATTATGCAAGGCTCATATCGGATGATGCCATTGTGCAGAAATGTAGAGGATATCGGAGATGCCACTGAGGTTAGCACAAGCCTTGAATTATGTATGCATACTCTCCTCTCTGATATCATTATCTTGATAGAATTCAATATATATAATATATCAGGGCATACTCAGATCAAGATTTGTTTTACAGACATTTAACCAAGTGTCCATTTATGGTATATGGTAAACATCAAATTTGTCACACATTAAAAGATGTGATAAGAAGATGTGTGACTCCATTTGGTCACACATTAGATATGTTTATATGTTACCCAGTAGATGTTTGGCTTGAGCCACATAGGATCTGGTGGTAGTTACCGGTACCTGCCCAATGACAGGTGTCACATCAGGTTGCTGCTGCTGATCAGATCTCTAATCCTTGTTTACAAATGAAATGATGTATTGACAAAGTACAATAACTTGAAAAAGGTTATATTTATCATTCCATACCATATTATATTCAGAACTTCTAAATATATGCAGGTTTTCACCTTAAGTTCTGTCTTATCTTTTATTTTTCATAACCTAAGGGTTAAACAGTACATAAAGGCAGATTCCATTTGTGAAATAGGTTTTGGTAAAAATTGGACAGTTTCCATCACTTATGATTTGTGAAAACTATTTAAATTGAAATTATAGAATGGGATAATGAAGCTTATAATTGACACTCATTTGTAATATCAATATATGAATTCTAAATGATGGAAGGTTATGCATGATTTGAGGGTTAAACACAACCATTGATATGATGTTGATATGAAACATATTTCCATTGCAATATGTTTTTAGGACTAGAAAAGCAAACAGGACATGTTAGATGAATGCAGAACTTGAATTAGGCTGGGGGACTTTGAGCAGTAGTGTTTGTAGTGGCCTATAGATGGGCATACACCAGTGTATCTCTGTGGGTATTGTATGGTGGTGTGAGGCTGTTATGTCGTACCTCTCCTCTCAGAGCACCAGTCCATACCAATCCAAAAGCAATGAATGCAAGCTGATAAAATATGCATCAATGGAGCAGAAAGACTGCCCTGTTCACTCGCTCTATTGCTATTTAGGAACAGACGCTAAGAGCTGGTAAAACATATTGGATATTTCTCTATGTGTGTGTTAGTGTGAAGAGTTTATTTCTTGTACAGCGGAATTGTTGTTTGGTTCTTCGAGGATATTGATTGGAATGGGTGTTATCAGCAGAAGCAGTTGCAGGTCACAATGAATCTAACAAAGTGCCACACCCACTCTTTGATATACCTGATAGTTTCTTTTTCTGGGTCATTCACATATATTAATGCTTACTTTATATCCACTGTGAAGAAGATGTTTAAAGAGGAAAAATAGGTAGATATGGATGCTTCATCATATTGCAATACTTACATTCTATAAATATTCTGGTAATCATAAGACGACAACAGATTCTTCATTTTAATGGCATAAAATGATGGCAGGTATTGGTTATAACAAAACGGATATATGACAAATGAATATAACTAATAGGATTCTCTTGTGTGTTCCAGAATGACATAAAAAATCTATTGCAACAAGGTCATTAAGATTGGTATCATGGCCTTCACATGCATATATTCATGTCTGTGTCCTTGGTTGATTTCATTATCCAAAAATTCAATGTTTTTTCTGTATCTTTTTATGCATGATGTTCTGTTCTAATAGAATTTGGGTGAAAATAACTGTAATATCCCCCCCCAAAAAAAAAAATAGAAAATAAACCATTTAGAGCAGTCAAATGTATCTGTCAAATCATTTAGAGCAGTCAAATGTATCAGTCAAATCATTTAGAGCAGTCAAATGTATCAAGTGGATTCCAGGAATAATCAAAATTGGTGAAGTTTGTGAAAAGAATTTCCAAAATTTGTAGATCAGAGGGATGACAGCCCCTACTGCTGCTGTGTGGTCAGTTGTTGCAGCTCAGACAATGTGTGACACATGGGGCTGGCAACACAAGCAAGCTGTCTACTGTTTGTATTGTGATAGCAGACATTCCGAGTAATTGTGATAATTATGTGATTTGGAGGTGGACCCAGCTTGCTTGACATGTATACAGTTGCGGACATTTGTGCTCTCATGGCATAAACAATCTTACATATGTCCAACAAGTAAACAAACCAAATGTGCCTTGAATATAGAATAAGCATAAACAAATAATTGACATCGACACAGGATACTGTATGGACCATCTTTGACGGGATAATATATATATATATATTTTTTTCAGAAATTAGATTCATCTCAGTTTAATCAACTTTACGAAATGCTAAGGTTTCTGACAAGAAAATTCTTTTGACAGTTCATATGTTATTGTTGAGGTAATAGATTTTCTGAGGAAACAATATTGGCAACTTCAATTGATAATGAATTGAATTGAAAATTAGATTCATTACAATGTCAGACAAGGAATTGTGAAGAATGTGATCTATGAATACAGATCATTTATTGTTTTCTCCATTCTACTGACTTGATGGCCATTCTGTAATGAAGTTGACACCTGAGTGGGATTGTAACAGTATGAAGTGTGTGTGACCTGTGTGTGAACCAGGCAGAAATAATAGCAATATTAAGAAAGACAGGACAGGCAGGAAGCCAGGAAGTATCTCACATCCTACTCACAACACCCTGCACAAACACCCACAGCAATAATAACACATGGACTCTATCTGCCACACTGACCTCTTGTCTTTATCTTGTTTATGTGATGCTGGCCCTGCTGAATATTATGGTGTTTATGACAAACGAAATGGGCTGTTTATGCATGATAATTGCTTAATATCAAACTTGAATGTGTTCTCCTCTGAGAAATCTTTGGCAGAAATATCAAATTGTGTGGATGAGAATCCACATTGAGGTGGATTAATATTTATGGGGTGGGGTGAATGGCCAAGGTGAATGGAGATTTGTAGTTTTGCTGGAGCAGAAGTCGTTGAGATCATGGAGGTTTCTTTTGATTAGCAGGATTGGTGATGTAATGATTAATAACACAATACTGATTGATTCATTAACATAATTACTGCAGCTGAAGCTTATTCCTCAGGTATATTACTCTAAGCTTTTTCTTATTCAAAACCACAGTGATTGACAGGAAATTGTGCCAGCAAGAAATCATTGGTTTTGTGTATATATTTAGCCATTTGATGCAGTATTTAGCCATGAGACATTGTATTATAGTGTCATATTTCACATTGTTGCACATGTGAAAGGTTTTTACCTGAGTTGATGTGAGAAATGTGAGAACGGACAGAACGATTCAGTATCTCATGTCACTGCCATGCAGGTTGTATGAGGTCAAGGCAGTGGCTCTATGATAACAACTACCCACCAGCAATCATGCCAGATTCCTCTCCACATTGCATGGATTGCTGCATTTATATTTTCCACAGCCATTTGCAAGTTTATGAACTCACTCTGCATGAAATGTTCTGCTAGCCTTGTCACTTAGTCCTCACAGTCAAGGCGAAGCACACATCTATAGGTTTTTTTTTTAAATCAGTGATACCTATTTATAGAGAATCAAACTATTCTTGTAAAATAAAGTGAAAATGGTTTGAAAAATGACATTGGTTTCGGTATAAGATTGTCAGAATGACAAATTATGATGGCTGAGAGGTGCTGGGTGAGAGCTCATGGCGGGCATCATGTATCGTGACCACTATGACCTCATCGCACACCTATGTGTGGTCACAGTAGGTTATCTACACCTCATCATGCTTCAAAGCACCGCTGTCACGCTCTGCTGCAAGATACTGCAGGGAGTGCATCCAGTGATTCAACATGCTCGAGCAGGGAGTGTCAACAAATGCATGGAAACTCATCAAATATATACCCTCCTTTGCCATCAGTTATGATATATTGTCCATAATTGATTTTATTCCCATTTTATCATTAATTTGTGGTGACGTAAACAAATCAAGTTTGCTGTCTGATATATTAAGTACTTCAGAGAACTATGTGAATAGGAAAGTAAGAAGTCACCTCATGTGCTGAGATGTTCTGTAAATATCAAGACATAAAGGTCATTCTGATCTGTACAAACAATGACTGTTTCAGACGTTTATAAGATTTTACTTGCAATAGAAAATCATGAGTCATTGGACAGATGTATATTTAAACTGTGACAAAGGCATTTTTATAATGTGAATACATTGGCCAATATCTACACAATAATATGTGAAATAATGTATATATGGCAGGTTAATGTCGACAAGGTGTGGTGTAATAGGGCATGTCTTGGGGTGGCTCCTGGTCAGGGAGAGCATAAGGCAGGTTTTGAGCATCAGAAGTTCTCTGAATCACACGAGGTGAAGTCATTTTTATGCAAATCCTCTATATGACATGTGGCTGCTGCATATAAGATGCTCCTATAGACATGTCATAATAACACAGCAGGATGTGGGGCATGTAATACATGCACACTAGCATGCTCATCATGTATTAGTGTGGTGTCAGGATGCGTCTACATGTTTCCCCTGCTCCCTGCCGATCATCTGCCATCTACTCATAAATCTGTATATCTGCCATCCACTCATGATGCTATATATCTGCCATCGACTCATGATGCTATATATCTGCCATCGACTCATGATGCTATATATCTGCCATCCACTCATGATGCTATATATCTGCCATCCACTCATGATGCTATATATCTGCCATCGACTCATGATGCTATATATCTGCCATCCACTCATGATGCTATATATCTGCCATCCACTCATGATGCTATATATCTGCCATCCAGCCTCCACTCATGATGCTATATATCTGCCATCCACTCATGATGCTATATATCTGCCATCCACTCATGATGCTATATATCTGCCATCCACTCATGATGCTATATATCTGCCATCCAGCCTCCACTCATGATACTATATATCTGCCATCCACTCATGATGCTATATATTTGCCATCATGCTACGGCTCAATATTAATCATATCTGCGATCAATCACTATCTACCATCTCCTTCACCATACAAAGTGATCATGTTACCAATTCATGGCTTTAAGAAACACATTAAATATATAAAGGTTTCTATTATCTCTTGGAGGGTCAGTGAAATCAGCTGTTTTGTGCCCACAGCAATAAATAGTGCAGTTCTGAAGAGTGCTTGAAAGTTACAATTTTGATTTTATCTTAACTTTAAGCTTTAGTAGCTCAGTGACAGTCGTCTGTAAGATAATCTCCTGTCAGTACCCCCGAAGATTGACCTGGTTTTGCCAGCTTGGATCCCCTGATCTCTCCTCTTACACATGTAAGTCAGCACCAGCTTCTAGACCAGGAGCATTGAGAGGCAGGTAGCTTGCACATCCAGGCTCCCTCTCTTGCATATAAAAACATACACCAGTAAACAATCTATACCCACCCCAGACCTAAAGCTTGTGCAACCCACATGTACAGAAACCAATAATCCCCAAGGATGGTGTTTAGCTGTTTCGTTGTTGTATCCTCATATCCTTAGGGCTGTTGATTGCAAGCCAGATCTCCTAATCTTCAAAACAATAGCAGGCTGCAAGCTAGGTTTTTCCACCACTATTCTGTTGCCATATCATATATCAATTTTCACCACACATTACAGATTTGTTTAAAATTATGGTTTTGAAACTTGAGAAGCAATAGCAGGCTGCAAGCTAGGTTTTTCCACCTCAATTCTGTTGTCATACCACAGATCTTTTTTTTTCTAGAGATTACAGATTTGTTGGTAATTATGGTTTTGAAACTTGAGAAATATGGAGGTTTGAGCTTTATGTTCACAGACAGGTTGTTCCCCACTACCTACCAGGTGGCATGAGGGTGAGAGGATGTCAGACAATCCAGGGGGAAGAGTTATACATTACAGAGCCTAAGATCATCATCAGCCTAGACCTTGTAAATATTTGCTACTCTGAAGATTTAATATCCATCACTTTCATACTTCCTGGAACTATGCTGGGTTTTTTCATGGACCAGATAGCCTTGCACCCAAACACTGAACATCCATCAGTATTTAGAGTCACTGAACCAAGATAACCCAAAAGCATATAAATCATTCAAGGTTCTGCACCAAAAAGAGTTATTAAAGTTCTCAGAGAAGTAGATATGAAGTGTACAGAAATATCAGGATGGGAATAACCACTGTGGATCACTTGATTCCTGAGAGGTTTGTTCCTGGTTGACACTCACTGCTATCCTAACCCTCGACTTACAGTAGATAAGCAGAGATTAGCCATATCATGGTTTTATATATGTGTGAGAATGTAAAATATTGATGCCAATGAAACAACAGTAGATGTGCCAGCTTCCAATAAATCATTATTTGTAAATGTACAATTTTCTTTTGACCCTTATTCCATGATTGCTATTTTACTTAAATTATTTTAATGATTTTACTTTCATCAAAATGTCTTGTGATTGATGATATAGTGTACCGAGGAAGGAATCTATATTGATGTTTAATTACTGTGCTTCTGATGGTTTAATTGCCTGCAAAGATAGTGATCAATGTTATTTACAGTGTAGGTCAACTTTGTTTTGCACATCTTGGCTCACCTAGAATGGCCCCATGACCTGCATCAGCAACATCCCATCCTCTTCCCTATTTGTATCCTGTTATAATATATATGCCCACTGGAGGGGAAAGTATTTCGCTTACTTCTCTATATACATGAAATGTTTGTTACGCCCATCAAATGATGGAATAAGATAAATTGTAATTGATATCATTAAAAAGATGGCATGAAATAGCTTTTGATAAATGGTATCCATTTCTTCTCAAATGGGGAATATATGAAACAAATGTATATAAGCTATCTGTACATTTAAGAACTGAACATGAAAGTAGAGGATCAGTGTCCCAAAAAACAGACAGATTACAGCATGTGGGTTTGAGAGTGCCAGTCTTGAAGAGAGGAAGGGGAGTATTGTGTGGATCTATTGTGTAGATCTATTGTGTAGATCTATTGTGGAGATCATGGCCAGGATGATGGTGGTGTCTGCATAGATTCCTGTCTTGTTGACACACACTGTCTAAGACATACATTACTCACATGCTGAGAGCCTTCTCAAATATGTCATTAGACTCGACCAAATTTACATGTATCATGTAAATTTGGCTGGACCCTTACACATTCTTAACCTGAAAGATTCTTACACCTGTAAACATTTGAGGTTGTTTTGTGCTTTGATAGATACACAATTCTTGAGAGCATGATCAGACTTTTGCAGCAGCAAAATAATATCTATTTGATTTAATATGTGGATATAAATGTGCATTGTATTAAAAGAAAAAAAATAGATACACTATGTTTGAGCAAAGGACATGGACTTATTTTCCCACATAGAAATAATAAAATGTTTTATCTGGCAAAGTGATGATCCTCACTCATGGAAATATAACTCTTAGAAATATCAATTTACTTGTTATGGCATGTTATTTAGTATGTTTAATCTCAGATAAACAAGAATATCTATATGCATTTATGACATGTGTTTTGCACATGTCAATGGATATTAATTAAATATTGTTGTTATAAATACTTCATATCATGCCTATAATCTATTATCTTCATCTTTGGTAATTGGATTCTATCCTGTTTCATTTACTAAACAGATATCGCCAGGTTAATTATGACAAATTTGATAATATGATCCTGCAGTCATTACACAACATATCATATGAACAGTCTTGTATACTGTACATATATATATATATTCAAAGCTTGGCTCCATAGAATTAGTATTGCATGTATTTTTTATGTTGTGGTTCAGTGTGGTTAACTCCAGATTGGTATAAAATATTGTCATTTGTCATCTGTGGATCTGATAAAAAAATCTTGATACATGACAAACATGACAGATATCAAGTTCCATGTTCAAACAGGGTCCACATAGCCACAAACGAACAAAATTGTTTCAATTTTATGAGATATAGAGATGGTAGCTCTGGGTTGACTGGTGGCATATGAGGAAGTGTATGGTGGGATGATGCAGTGCTGATGGCAGAGATTTCCCCAAGTCAGACCTGGTTGTGATGGTTTGAGGATGTAAGACGATGTCGTATCTACCTGACCTTGTCATTTGTCTTCACTGCACCTGTCACGCACTTCCTCATACATGCCATATTTGTCAATTTAAACACTATTTCCCAGATGAAAATTCCCTCCAATGTTTACCTTTTAAAGTTTTTAAGTGATTTATTTGATTGGGTGAAACTTAGGTTGGTCTTTTTTGTGTGTTAAACAAGCTGACCTTTTTGCTTGTCGTATTCAATCATCAGATTTGTGTCATAGTTAAAGACAGATATCACTGTGCTGCAGGAAGAAATGTTTTCTTCTATTCTTATCCCCACACTGGAAATGGTCACAGGCAAATTGCTTTCTGATGGTAGTTCATATAGGCTTAACTGGGTGCAGTCTTTGCTGCAGATAGTTCCAGGAGAGTGTGTTACGCCCGGCTGGACTGGTGTGTCATCCTGCATACATTGATCCAGTTTCCAACCCTACATTGATCTAGTTCCCCACCCCACCGGGTCAAGGGAGATATTAGGATGAGGGGGGCATCCACTAAAGTAAATCCATCACATGGCCTCACCAGGTCAATGCCTAAAGCCAATGCTTGGAACCCCAGCCAAGCAAACTTACCACAAATGGTCAATATGAGCGATGTGCTTTTATGATTTTTCCTCCACACATTATGATTTTCTGAATAGTTTAATGCACAGAAGCATGACGTGTTTGTGAATATGTGATAGATATTAGGTGAAAATCGAAACTAGAGTTTCAGTCAATAAACTTAAATTTTCCATTTTGTATTACCACATCAGGACCTCATTCGAATGGAAATATTTACTCTACTAATTAAAATGAATGATCATGCAGTTTAGACTCTGTCATAGCAAAATATGTATTTCTCATGATATTTTCAGGAGTTAATGATATGTTTGGCAAGCGGCCAGTTGCAACCAGTGAGGTTCCTGTTTCTCTATTGACTGGATTAGGGGTGATTAACACAGATTATATGTTCAGATTAATAGAACAGGAACAGGGATTGGCCAGGATTAATGCTATCTGTTAGGGAGGCTGTTGGGAGTAGCTAAGTGTGGGGATTGGCAAGGATATCTACCTTAACATAAATCTGCTTACGATGCTTACATTCAACTTTTAACCAGAGCCTTGTTATTTGATTTTAAAAATATAGGTCATATTTTTGTTCTTGCTCTTGAACTTTGTTTAATTGAATGTGTTGTGAATAAGTGTAAATATAAGATAACATTAATTATTAGGGTGTTTCATTTTTCGGACTTTTTTTCCGATCAAGCTGCTCATTAAAAGAAATGATCTCTGATATGTAGTAAACCCACAGAAAAAATTTAAGACCAATCGATCAACTTTTAGACCCCCCCCTACCACCTTGTATGTTTGACCTCGGAAATCAGTGCTCAGTGGCCATTTTCTGGTTAAAATTCAAGTCTCATTGCCTCATAATTTCATTTTATTCAACTCAGGTAGTGTCTGTGTCACACAAATGTAGTTTTAAAGGTTACTTAATATTTCAAGATCATTTCCATTTAATTTAGGTCAAAATCATTCAAATTCAAGACATTAATTCTGAAAAATATACATTTTCAAATTAATTTCACAGTCATATTGGATGAATTTTTCACATTATTTCCACATTAACTTCAAATTGAGAATTATATTATAGTATGAAAGTTCACAGATTTGTCTCCATTTCATTTTTAGCTCTGCTGGGACTCACAGAGCTTTAGGAGTGGGGAAAATGTCTGTCTGTCTGTCCGTCCGTCTGTCAAAATTTCTTTGAAAGTCTTCTTCTCCAAAACTACCAGTAATATATGTTTCAAATTTGACCTTCATTCCCATTTCTGCTACATCTTTGACAAATGCCACTACTTTAACAATAGCTGCCATTTGTTTGTATTCCTCATCATCTTGCCAGTGCTCTGGCGGTAAATGGAGCCATCTTCCATCCATTCCTAGGAGTTCAAACAGGAGCCATGACTTTGACCCAATCTGGGAGTAGTGAGACATTTCCCTGTTCAAGCATGTTTCTTTGGGAAGAATGGTTTTCTGGAATGAATAGAGAGGGCTAGGCATAGCTAGACGTTGTGTGATAATTGCAGTCTTCATCCCATCATTCAATGATCTGTCAAACAAGACAAATACTACTCAGTCAGATACCACAAATGAGTTAGCATAGAGTTCTTGATCACGATAGCTATGGATGATGCATCAACTGCCTAAATATATGACATAACATGGTGTAAGGGAATTTGGGAGAACAATTTATGCTTAATGTTAAAATGGATATGTGAAAGATAAATTTCAAACTGTGAATTAATAGCCTCAGAATCATATCACATCTGACAGTCACACATATCTCACAGCCACAGATTAAAATGTGGACCTGGAGCAGCCAAGCATGCCAAAAGAAACCAAGGTCCATGGAACAGGGAAATGTACTGGCCCATCCTATTAAAGTCAGCCAGTATTGCAGGTGTAATGAGACCTTTTGTTGAATAAGATCAAGGCATAGACAAATTTGCCATGTGAGCTCCACATTCTCTTCATCATGCCTGATTTCTTGCCTCAGCATTGTATATCATGAATATGACAAAACTGGCTGATGAAACATGACAAGATCTCATCACACCTGAAATACTGGTTGGCAATAATAGTTTAGACCAGCACATTGCCCTGTTTCATAGGCCTTAGTTTCTTCAGATACACTCGGTTGCTCCAGCTCCAAATTTAGATCTCCAGCTGTGGGTGGATATGTGTGACTATGAGATGTGATATAATTCTGAGGTTATTAATTCACAGTTTGAAATTTATCTTTTGCATATCCATTTTAACATTAGATATAAATGTTTCTCCCAATTTCTCTTACACCATGTTATGTCATATATTTTAGGCAGTTGATGCATCATCCATAGCTGTCGTGGTCAAGAACTCTATGCTAATTCATTTGTGGTATCTGTCATTTTTGGTATCTTTGGTGGTATTTGTCTTGTTTGACAGATCATTGAATGATGGGATAAAGACTGTCATTGCCACACAACTTCAAGCTATGCCTAGTCCTGCTCTTTTCATTCCAGAAAAACCAGTCTTCCCAAGGAAATGTCTCACTACTCCCCAATTGGGTCACAGTCATGGCTCCTGTTTGAACACCTAGGAATGGATGGAAGATAGCTCCATTTACCACCAGAGCACTGGCAAGATGATGAGGAATACAGACAAATGGCAGCTATTGTAAAGGTAGTGGCATTTGTCAAAGATGCAGCAGAAATGAGAGTGAAGGACATCCATGATTAAGCTAACTCTGCAAAGAAGGGAGATCGACATATGTTTATTCACTTTTACGTGGTTGCTGAAATATGCTCAGTACCAAATTTCTAACCTCGAGGTCACTGCACTAAGGTCAATGGTGACATCACTAAGATTTGAAGGAATCTGAATCTTTGCCTCAATGTCTACCTCTGTATAAAATTTGAAACATATATTACTGGTAGTTTTGGAGAAGAAGACTTTCAAAGAAATTTTGACAGACGGACGGACAGACAGACAGACATTTTCCCCACTCCTAAAGCTCTGTGAGTCTCAGCAGAGCTAAAAATAAATAGAGACAAATCTGTGAACTTTTATTCTACAATATAATTCTCAATTTGAAGTTAATGTGGAAATAATGTGAAAAATTCATCCAATATGAGTGTGAAATTAATTTGAAAATGTATATTTTTCAGAATTAATGTCTTGAATTTGAATGATTTTGACCCAAATTAAATGGAAATGATCTTGAAATATTAAGTAACCTTTAAAACTACATTTGTGTGACACAGACACTACCTGAGTTGAATAAAATGAAATTATGAGGCAATGAGACTTGAATTTTAACCAGAAAATGGCCACCGAGCACTGATTTCCGAGGTCAAACATACAAGGTGGTAGGGGGGGGTCTAAAAGTTGATCGATTGGTCTTAAATTTTTTCTGTGGGTTTACTACATATCAGAGATCATTTCTTTTAATGAGCAGCTTGATCGGAAAAAAAGTCCGAAAAATGAAACACCCTATTAATTATGTTGATCTATTTGATAAAAGTTAAGGTTGCCTTATATAAGGTTTTGAGAAATTCCTTTTATGGCAGAGGTTTTTCGGCTTATCTGCAAGACATCAGTTTATGGCCAAGATTGATCTACTTGATATGGTGTATTGGGCATAGCATGATCTTTATGAGAGAACTCCCTTCCAGTTGTTAAATTGATGATCCTCAGCTACCCTGAAAAGATTTGAATAAATAAAATGGATAGTTTTGTTCTTGTTGCAATATTAACAAATTCCAAAAAAATTCAGCCATTCTGTTTTTAAAGTCTGTTAATGCCAGTCTCCATTTTGATCCTGTTCTCATTAATAGATGCAATGGTACAAAAAATATAACTGAAATCTTGATCTTATATTGTATGGAATGAGTTTTAAAAATGCTCTGGTCTCAAGTTATTATAAATAGTGAAGTATTGAGGAGAGCACCTGTGTTTCCGCCATCTGATGTGTTTCTTCTGCTACATTAACACCACTGTCCGGTGTTTACCTGCATACACAAGCCTGCCTGATGACAGTAGGGCAAGTTCATATTGTAACCAGCTTTAGGATGTAACTAGATGGGAAGGATGTCAACATCCACCACTGGCAAAAGACTGGAAGGATGTTGACGTCCCTATTGTTCTGACTTTATGACTATTCTAATTATATAGTTAAGTCTTGACATGCACAGATATATTTTTTTCTGATGAGTCTTTTAATAATATAATATTATCAATTTCTAAGATTCATGGGAATTTTGTTTTAAAATATATACAGCCTGCTGTCTATCTGTGTGAATATCATAAAACTTTATGAAACAATTAAAAAATGAAAGAATTGTAACCGAGAAGGCTATTTATATCCCCACCATGTATTGTTGACACGTGCAGCAGTTATACAATGCAGCTTACAATGGTCATACCATCATGTAGGAGGAGGCAGGGTGTGTACTGATTGCAGGAGACAGGTGTGCGCTATGAATAGTCATTGTCCATGACTTCAACCACTGACGTCCACTCTTTATTATTCTTCTCATGTTCCTGTCTGTAAGTGCCTGGTGTAAATGTTCCGTTGTTTACCACTTTGATGCGTGAAGAACAAGTCAACATCATGCATAATCACACCTTGCATTCCGCCTACTTAGCAGGCTGCTGGGGTCTGCATCTCCAGTGTCAGTCTGCTGAGAGCGATCAGTGACTTGCCTCTGTACTGGAATCACCTGTGTCAGCCTCAGGGCCTAAATCTGAATCTTAATCTAATTACACTCCCATTTCAAGATTTTAGTCATGGTTCTGCAAGCCAAAGAGCAAAGAGAAGTTTATCTACTTGCTACTTATGTTTAATGAATAAATAGAATTATAAATATCCATGCTTCTCTTGATGGATGTAACCAGATATTGCACAGGAAGGAATCTCATATTTTATTACCACAGATTATTTTAATCCCTAATGATTATTCAAGTTATTGCAAAAGTTATATCTAGCTGCATGTACACAACGAAAGCAGCACTGGGAGACATAATTTAAAAACATGCAGTAACTATGCAGAAATGGTACTGCAAGAAATGTTTGGAGGTTGTGTGTCTAGTATATATATGCAAATAGAGATTGACATGTGGTCATTTCCCTAATTAGCAGGGACTGGGCAGAGTGGTTTTTGATATGGGATACTTCCATAGAAACACAAGGTTCATGTTGGGACAACACCAAGTCAATTTGTTGTGTTGCCATAGCAATCTGCTGGTACCAATCTCTCATATCTATTTGGCCGACAATGAGTCAATGTTTGTTTCGCATTTTACCCTTATCAGGCAAATCTGGAATGTGAAAATCCAGATTTGGAATTTGATACTTTTGGGACTAGAATAAATGCGTGTTTAAAAACTGAGATCAACATCAAGAAGATTAAATATTAAGGAAATTGGTTTTGAGATTGGACACACATGCTAATCTGTCCATTAGTTTATAGATAGGGGAAGGGTTTAAATAGGATACTAATTATAATTTCCTACCATTTCTTTAATATAGGGAGGAAATTTCATTTTGTTAGCATAGTCACAAGACCTTCAAACAAAATATCAGTTTACAAAGATTTGTCATTGTTAAATATAGAAATGATCAAAATGATTATTGTTTGTGTTATCATGAACGCTCGGACCAGAACATTTCCATATTTGGTCACTTCAGTTATTCAATCCTCTTGATTTTGCCCATTGAGACTTTGATAAGATAGAAAGGTTCTTGACATTCTATTCAACTAACCTATATTTTGACCACAGTTCCACAGGATTAAAAGCCATCATAAATACCATGTTGGATTGTTTTGGATTAAGTTCAATTGTGTTGATAATATCAATGTCAAGTAGCAAATTATGTACCTGTTCAGTTTCCTCATGGTTTCTCCACCTTAATACAAGTGGCTGTTGAATATGATCTCAGTTTTCATCATGTCATGATAACAAGGCTATCATTGTACAAGTGTAGATATATGTGAGAAGTACTAGCATATGACTTCTTCGTCCTTATAATGGTCATTATGTTTGGCAGTCTGAGTTGAAAATATCAGAAACTATATATATTTGTCCTCAGTATATTCGATCCACATAGTATATATGATACCAGAATAAAAATAGATTTAAAACATCCTTCTCAAAATAGTGAAATAATATTATATTCAGATTGATATATAGACAATGTAATGTTTTTATTCTACAATATAGATTTTATAGATCTCTTGGTAAATAATCTTAAACTCTTTCTACCGATAATAAAATTGTTTGGGCACAGCTCAGGTACTTGACAAATGGCAGTAAACGTGAATTTGGATGAGTCACAAGAGTTTATAATAAATGGTTATTAGGTCATTTTGGTTATGAAAGTAAATTTTCCTTGATTATTGAGTCTGAATTGTTTTTTCATGCTAAATAGACTGCTCCTCATTATTTCAATGAAAAATATCAACATAATGCAAATGTGTAAAAAAAAAAAAATAGCAAGTCACTCCTGGCAATCCACCATGATGAGCTATATATTTTTGAGCTAATCCTTATAAAGTATAGTGTTTGCTAATTTAGAGATTATTACTGTCATCGGGTAGGTCTCAGGATATTTCCTGGTCTTCTTTTATAATTAATGGCATCCTAAAGCATTTGACTTGGATGACCTTGGTTGGCATGGTGTATATTGAAGACATATGTATGAGTGTAAGAATAAAGGACTGATGTGTGATTGGGACATGCAGTGCTGGCTGATGGAGGGCCCTCTGGTGAGTGACTTGGAATTCATCCAGATCATCTCCGTGCTTCTTTACACACCCAATATTTGGATTATTGCCATGTCAGAGAAGGCAGTTGGCATACACTTAGAAGAAATAACTCCCAATTTTATCTCTAAGCAAGATAAATCTGTGATAGTATTCTATTTTACCATTTACTTGGCATGAACAGTTATAGCAGTTTCAAGTTCAAATCAAAGGCTAAATTGATTTATTTTGTGTTTCAGAAAATGCTCACTGCTCATATTTCTCTCTATATATAGGGTAGGTGTTGCTGTTTTTGTAGGGCAACTTTCATTCTTAGAAACTAAAAAAAAAGCTGCTACTACCGCCCAGCAGTCGTAGTAGGCCCATGCCAGGATAATGTCATGCAAGTTATTGATCTTTTCCTCAGAGATCAATACAGCTGATTGATTCTATGTGGCTTATCAAAAGAAAATGAAGGGGGGAATAAATTATGACATCCTGATCTCCACTGTTCAAGTTGGGAATATGCCTAAAGAACACAATGAATTCTAGAGGTTCCTGGGATGGGCATGAAGAGATACCTGGAAATTTGGCCTTATAATGTCTTTTCTTTTGATATATTTTTCCGGTTGATATTCAGGTGTTTGACTAGCAGTAGGTGGACACATCCGTGTGATATTGGATTTTGGGATTGATATAACAAAGTGGGTAAATGCAGACTATTGAACTGTGGTCATGTAAACTTCGTCAATATTTGATGGTCCCACAACCACGTCACATTAATATAAAGTGTAGATTATGGTTAGCAAAGAAAAGTAAGGAAGTTTGCTTGTTTGTTTAGGATATGATGGTTATAAAGTCAACACACCATATAAATCTGTTAGATCCCAAGCATTTCAGGGAGTCAGTGTAATCATTTAACATGTTGAGTTAGGTATATTTAAACAGCCTCTTGGCTGTAATAATGAAATCAGTGCAAATGCAAACTCTACTTGGTTTTAGTTGAGGGGCTTCCGAAGTAAAGTAGATTGCAAGTATGAGAATGCATTATTAAGTGATGAAAGTTGACAGGCAACCATTAAAATATTACATTGCATTAATGCCTCTCTGACCCGCTTTGTGAAGGCTTTTCACTCCTTGAGATAGGGAGTATGGTGAAGTGAAGTTACTGGAAGTTGATTGTATTAAATATTCTCTCATCTGGACAGCCAGTCCTCACCCAAACACAGCTGAGGGCCAGACCCGTGAAGTGCTACTTGACCCTCATATAACAGCCAACTTACCATACAAACTATAAATTGCCAACTTACCATACAAACTATAAATTGCTCAAACTTCAACTATTGTACTTTAATACAAAGAAACAAATGTGCTCTATGTTCTTAAGTTGTCACTTTCTCTATATAGAAATCGTGTGTGATTTAATGAGTATATTTTAGGCAGAATTCTATTTCTATTGTTTGCCTTGATATTATTTCAGCATTTAAAAAATGTAGTTTCTTGCTGTTATATTCATTTAATTTTAAATCTTTGAGCAGTTTATCCAAAACTCCTATTTTTCATGGTCATAAAAATGATAAAATCAAGATGGCATTAGATATAAGGTGGTTTCAAGGGCATAGGACAAATCCTACTTTGATTGAGGCTCAGCCAGTAGTTCAGAAGGCCAAGAAGTTTGAGGTTGTTACAGATTCCATGGGTTCAACCCAACACTAAAACAAACCAACACTAAATGCAACCAAACCAACACTAAATGCAACTCTGGGTCCAAAGGGTTCTTATTACAAATTCTGACAAAGACCATTCAAGAGTTGTCTCTGAATGCAGCTTGCATCACTGACCTGTTAAGATAGAATTATGCAACAAAGCATAAAAAAAACCACTTTGAATACCGGCATGTCAAAGATACCTCATCTCTCACTTCCAATGTATTAACTACACAGAGAATGAGATCTTTTTTGTTATCTTGAATCTGTTTTAAATACATGTGCTACATTAAAATGCTTTAAAGTTTCACATTATTTTTTATATTTATATTAGTTTTTGAGGAGAACGCATTGAATGAACTTGAGAATAGATGTTTCCCCCGGAAGATTAAGAAATGTTTTTAATGTTAAGTTCTGTCCTGAAAAAAAAGGACTATTAGTTTCAGACTCTAAATAGTGATGAGTCAGGAATATTAAAACAATGGGTATACAATCCAGAAAAAAGAAATTTACCCTCAATCTGAACAAATATTCAGGAAATTGTCATCCACATATCTTTTTCATGTTTTTGTGTTCAGTCATCTATAAATAGTATGTTGATTGAGATGTGAGTGCAAGATTACAGGATATGAGTATTATAAATGAGAACATAATAATGGTTCCAATGACACAGCCCATTGTGGGGATGTCACAATGCGGAATAAGATATACAATTACATATTTGTACATCTATGTTTTATCATTTGATCGTAGAAAACTGACAGAAAGTCTAAGTCACGTCTTATCTTGATCATTACAGTTGTACTTCCTCTTTCTTCATTTGCCTTGAACTTTTTTAAATAACTCGATGAGACAAGTTTCAGAATTTGAGTTCTAGATTTGTGTCTAAGATTAGATTTAAACGGAAAATCTGAAAAAGTTCAGTGTTACTTGTATATGATTATTTCTGAAGGGACTTGACACAAACACAAAAGTTAACCCTTAGATGTGTAAACTAACACTATGGGACCCCAAGGTAGACATTCTTTAAATTAAAAAGTTGATCTTGTACCTGAGCTAAGGCAAAAAAATTAACTTTATAATTGTGCCTCCAACTGTATATTTGAATGTAACTGTAGGTTTGGCAATGGCAACTTCAAGTTTGCCCCAGGCCATACAAGAACACTACTTGTATTTTCAATTAGCCCCACAGGAAAGAGTCCAAGGTCTTGTTCTTGTCTCGGTGAAAGGCTGCTGTCGCGTTTGTAACTGTCAAATATTTGACCAAGACACAGAAAACACTGTGATGTATTGTTAAGAAATTTCACAGAAGAAAGTTCAAAGAAAGTTGTTGAAGTACAAGTGTGAGCATAAACTAGGGAAGAGAGAAATTATGAAATAAAGATAAAGATATGCTATATAAAGGGGAATATGAATTAAATAAATTAAATTAGTCATTGAAAAAGATGATTTTAAAACATAAATATTATAAAATGGTGCTTTGTTTCAGGTGACCCACAAGACAACGGGTCGGGTGATGGTACTGAAGATGAACACTTCACAGCAGAATCGGCCCAACATGCTGCGAGAGGTGCAGCTCATGAACCGCCTCTCACATCCCAATATACTCAGGTATGTAATGCCAATCCTAGCCACTTATAATGTTGATCAAATGATACAATGACTGTTTAATAATAGTGAACTTAAATAACAGCATTGGGGTACTTTTATCATTTTTTCTTCACATATGACATTCCAAGTTACTTGGGAATTTATCTTTAAGAGAATGGATGAGAATGGATCGACTGAGTTCCACTCCCCTTCTCCAGTATGGACCCTCACATCATAAAAAGGTTCATAAAGGATGTTAAAGTCAAGGGAATAGAATGCACAGGTTATTCAGGAAATGTTTGTCACAATTTTATATGTTTATAACTGGCACCATTAAGTATCCAGTTCACATAAATTATATGTTTGTGCTGATGGTTGTAACCTCACATTTGCTTATACAAAGCAATAGATATGTTTTACACCACACATAGTCTAGGTATGTGTGTGCTGATATACCAAACTGGTACTTGAACTGGTAATGAATTTAGGATGGAAGATACAAACAACCATGTCAAAACAAGCACGTCAAAACAAGCTCAAATCAAATTTCTTGGAGCAAATAGCTGGAGGCATTTTAAGCCCCATCAATTGTCACAAGCAATGGCAGCTAATCAAATATTGCATTTCTCCAAATCAGAGCCCATACCTAATTTGATAAAGTAGTAATCACATTTTGCATTAGTATCAGTATCAAGCAGTAAATTGTATTTCCATCCAGACAAACATCATTAAAAAGCCATCAAATGCCTCAAGTTGTTTTATTCCTCTGCAAAATAGTAAAGTAGAGAGATTTGGCTTTTTGGGGAAAGCTCAATATATGATATGTTTTATCTGTTTGCCATACATCTTGGGGGAGGAAAAAATGTGTGAACGTGATGTGTATCCTCTTCACATCTGTAGACTGCAGGGTGATGTCCTGTGCTTTTATTCCATTCAGTGCAAGCCTTCCAGGGCTACTTCTCCTGGTCGTCTGACTCCTGGCCCACCTTGGTCAAACCTGCAATCGATATTCACTTCCCTTTTTTTTTTCCAACACTAGTGCTTCATTCTGTCAGCACTCTCTCTTGACATTGACTCAGATGCCAAAGAAGAAGGCTGTGAAAAGAGACACCCCATTGACATTGATAATACCATTACTTCACCAGTTGGTGTTTTTTGTGGTGAACATTTATGGCAATGTCCCCCAGGAAATCTGCACTTACAAGTGTGAAGAATGGGACTGAGGTGTGTACTGTATCTGATATTATTGCAAGGTGGTTTTGTGTAGAAGATGAAATTTAACCTCACAAAAAATGAAACAAAAATAGTGGCTTTATAGTTTTCCCAGCAAACATAAGATTGTTTATGAAGGTTTATATGGCATTGTATGTGTGGCAATATCCATCTCTATGACAAGCCTATATAACCATGTCAGAGATGATAGAGAACCAGCCAAGATATACCAGCCAAATCTCATGATGAGAATGAGTTTTGCTCTTGCAAATGGCCTGCAGATTGTTGAAGGACAGATTTCCATCAGAACGTGATCAACTTGAATAGAACAATGATAGAAAAAAAGGCAAATTGTACATTGAAACGGCTGGTATGGAGGCTGTGGTCGTGGCAAAGGTAATCAGTAGTGGGGAGAGATATATTGGAGCTCGGTGCCAATATATGGCATGGAATATGACCACATAAAATGGCAAGTTGCAAGCATTCTCACAGCGGCTGGCATATCAGGATATTTGTACTATGGGTTTTTTATATCTTAAATTAATGGACCTTCAAGAGCAAAGGAGAATACTGTTATTTGTTTTGTGTCATTTAAAAAAAATGGACTTTTTAGACACTTTTGGAAAAGTGATCAGGCTAATAATCTTTGCAGACTGTGGTGCCCCCTGGATAAGCAAAGTCTTGAAAGATCAGATGGAACTGGCCTCATTTTGGGGTAAATGAATGGGGGAGTCTTGTGTGAGCTGACAGAACTGCCTGAAACTGATAGGCAACTCATGGGAGATTTTCTTCTTTAACAGCTTTGGTTTCCAGCTGATAAGCAGAGAGGCAGATGGCGATCAGATGAGGGGCTTGGGACACTCGTTGTGGCCGTTTTTACTGGCATTTGTTACCTAATTGCAAAGCTTTGAAACTTTCAGTGACTCAGCTGTGAAAACATCATATGCTTTTTTTGGTTTTAAATACCCAAAGGCACATTTGTCGTTTAGAGAATAGTTTAGAGATGGGTCCCTACATGTTTCATTTGTGATGTTTCATTAGCATCATCACTTTTTATTCTGCAGCCTGCTTTTCGATAAATGGTCAACTAGTTTTAAAAACGAATTATACCCTTGAACGAATGAATTAAACATTTCTGTGTTATTTTAAATATATATATATATAACATTTTAGCCAGGCCTGTTAGGAATAATTCATAAACAATATGTATAAGTTGTGTACTAATTTTGAAATATGGGATTTTAACCTCATGTACTACATGTAAAAAGACCTCTGTTCTGCATTATCAGATGGTTGTGTGATATTTCACTGGGCAAACCAGAGCAGTAACTCATTTACATTCTGCACACTGTTTTCGTAGGGATCTCTGGCACCAGTGTGCAAAGTGTGTTTGAATTCTCTAAGTCAGGCAAATACCACTGACCATCATGCATCCAGACTTAGTAAGACCTGGCCATCTGTGCACAGACATGCAAGCCCAGCATGAGTGTGACAGGCCATGTGAGTTCTGGCATTGCCTGCTTATCATGGAAGACCACCTCATTCTGGTGTCTCCTGATACAACATATGGAACATGTTGCCTGAGGAGAAATTCAATCCTTGAAAATTTAAACTTGTTTTTTTTTCTTGAGTCTTTCTCTTTTTGGAATTCAAAGACAAAATTAACAAATTTATTGATATGCTATTAAATTCAACTCGAGTGTCATGTGTTTAGAATTTTGAATTACAGTTGAATTGAATTATCAATGCCACTGACACATTGAAGGGAAGCACAGGATGTGTTGGTCAGAATAAATGTGGTAGGCTTGGAGTATAAATGGTTAAAGGGAACAGATATTTGAAGGCTGGGCCAAGTTGAGAATTCTGCTGGCTGCTGTAACAGCGTCAGATCCTGAATGCAGGGTAAATAGTGGCCTTGCTCAACGATGTCTTTTAATTGCACCAGTCTGAGGTTAATGAGACCTAGTGACTCTGACCATGGCATTACAGAAGTCAGATGGCACAACAAATGGCTGCTAGGTATTGACTTATGTCGGTGTCATTGCAGGCATTGTAATGTAACAGGCCTTTGTTGAGGGCTTGGGTGTGAGGCATACTGATATATTCCTAGGGGACTTACTGATATATCAGGCTGGTGTCCATGCTGTGTGCCTGCCCAGGTGATGTAGCAGCCCTAGTTGAGGGCCTCTGTGGGGGGCATACTGATATACCAGGGTGGTGTAGCAGCCTTAGTTGAGGGTCTCCATGGGGGGCATACTGATATACCAGGGTGGTGTAGCAGCCCTAGTTGAGGGCCTCTGTGGGGGGCATACTGATATACCAGGGTGGTGTAGCAGCCTTAGTTGAGGGTCTCCATGGGGGGCATACTGATATACCAGGGTGGTGTAGCAGCCTTAGTTGAGGGTCTCCATGGGGGGCATACTGATATACCAGGGTGGTGTAGCAGCCTTAGTTGAGGGCCTCCGTGGGGGGCATACTGATACCAGGGTGGTGTAGCAGCCCTAGTTGAGGGCCTCTGTGGGGGGCATACTGATATACCAGGGTGGTGTAGCAGGCCTAGTTGAGGGCCTCGGTGGGGGGCACATTGATACACCAGGGTGGTGTCAATGCTGTGTGCCCAGAGGATATTACATCGCATTGATATGTGTCAATATGCCTGTTTCCACATCCAGGTCACTGTTTTGTAGCATGGGACCTGATTTGATAATTTGGACAGTGATGGCCTCTCCTGTCCCCTTATAATACACCAAACAGGAAGTGGCAGAGGATCACTCATGTGATGATCAAACTCATCAACTCACTTCCAGATGACCCTGCTAATGGAGAAGACCTTGGTCGAATCCATTAATATGGCATATCTTTGACCTTGAGATTGTCATAGACTCATGCTTGAGAACATTCTGTAGAAATTTTTTTTTTGCTTTGTAGGTCAATATTTCCGAACATATCTTTCGATTTAAATATGAAAGCAGCTATTCCTCTTTGTCAGTGGATGTGGTCACACTCAGTAGATAATAAAGTGTTGATGGATAAAGGCTTTATTAAAGCAAAGGAGGCTCCTGTTTTTGCAAAATGTTGTCATCAAGAGCTTTATAGCATTCAAATATTTTTCTCAAATGTGGAATGAAGTCCCCAGCATAGAATATTTCTAGGAATTAGGTCACAGGGTAGGTCTTCTCTCTGTTGGAAAGTTAAATTTTTATATTTTTCTAAATAAGACCCCAAACTAGATGCCAAACTTATTTAAGATGCAGGACCACAGAAAATGGTATCGGGATATTAAACCAATCTAATTGGCTGGATCAATTGACATAGCTATATGTTATATTTAATGTTATGTATAAAATACATTGCATCCTTGTTGTAAAGCTGATTGGTTCAGCAAAGGCTTATTTTATTATTATTTTGTTTTGTACCATATTATATTACTTGCAGTAAAAAATCATTCTTGTGTTATTGGGATTTGTATTGCTGAGAAATAACATTTCAGCCGTAATATAGAATCCTGCTCCATGGCATTGAAACAACATTATATGTATATGTGAGCCACACGAGACCAATTGCATGTCAGGGCCCTGCACAATCACTCCCGATCACAGACCGTATCATTGATAGACAGAAGCCACTCACAGAGCATAGCCAGCCAGTAAAACAGGCAATATAAAGCTACATTCTCTTTACAGCAGATTTATAATCGCTGAGGACATCTCGTGTTATCATTCATACTACAAGATTCTTTTGTCCATGTCATGATGAGTCCAATAGTATTGTATTAGACAGATCAACGGATTGTGGGAATACAGATCTCTCATAAATGTCTCAGTGGTGGATCAGTCCTTCAGATGCCTTTTGGAACATATCTCAGATCAATTCTGTGTACATATGTTTCAAGTGCTATGTTAGAGTGTCGCTTGCTCAAAAGACCTGTGTTCTTTCTGTTGACTTTTCTTCCAATTGCTTGGAAGTTTGCCAAGCTCAGTTAATTGAAGAATACTCATTGATAAGAAGATTAGCAAAGATTTACTGAAAGATGAAATTACTTTGTCACGAGTAATTGAAAAGGAAAGAGGAGTCTTCTCAGTGACGAGGAAAAGAAAACAGGCAGCTCAGAAAACCATTGAGTGGATATCACATAGAAACATTGAGGTATTGATTTTCCCGAGGAGGATTTTTGGTAGAGAGAGAAGGTGTTAGGGAGGCCGCCGAGAAGGAATGGTTTAGCTCACATCAATACTATTTGGCTAGATAGTCAGAATGGCTGCATTTGGTCAGACAAATCTGTCCCCCGCAGATGGCAACAAATGCCACATCTTCCTGGCCCCAATGTCTGCAGCATCAAAATGCACCCACAAATTGAATTGTGCTCTTCCTCTGTCACGACCTTAACATTTGATGGGACTTGATTTCGCACTAGATGACAGACGTTGATGTAGCTTTTGTCGCATGCGACAACATGTCAAAGCATGACATGGAAGATGCTAAGTGAATACATCTCATCAAGTATTCTGTCATTAAGAACATCAATAGTGGAAGCCTCTCTCCAATTTTCAATTTACCAGGGTGAGGTAAAGATAAGAAAAAATGGCCTAATGTATTCTTTGGGGGCCCGGCATGCAGAAGAGAAGATGGCGAGGAAACTAAGTTATCGGCTTGTCTTGCCGAGGAAACATTCTGTGTCTCCCAATGGTGTTCATCTCACTTCTCAGCAGTCAGCCAAGCTTGGGCACATGATTAACAATTCACACCAAGGATTGACCCAGTATCTTTGCAGAATGGCACACATGTTTAAGCATGGGCCACACGACTGTCACATCACTGCTCAGAGTTAGAATGAGCTGCTTTGGAACTTGTCTCCAGCTCTCTTGTATTCCTTCCACAATGTCGGGCCCAATAATACATCCATCACGGTGGGCTTCCATATTGAAATCCTGGCTGTGTCTGAGATGTAGCATCTGACCAGTAAACCTGGCTCACAGACTTTATGAAGAAGCTGTCCAGTCTGGTGTTCGAACTGCATCACATCAGTGGTTGTTCTTATATAATATGTGTAGGTTCTCTTGAAAAGCAAAACAAAATGCACTTTTTGTCCTGGCACATGACTTGATTGAAGTAGCTCATTTGGTAGAGTGTACGCCTTGAGACCTAAGGATTCCTGGTTCCAATCCTGACCAGTGAACTATGAACAGACATTGTGTCTTATCAGTACTTTATAAGATAGAAGGAAAATAAATTGAGCCCTATGGTGTCTTTCATGATAGAACTAAGCAGGAAGAAATGCCCCCCCCCCCCCTCACTCTGGCAAACCTTTAGCAAGATAGATAGAAGTATACATAATGTGAAATTTATGTCCAAGTTAAATGAGCTTGCAAGATATTAAAAACTTGATTACCAGCATAGATGACAAGGACTAAATGATGAAGCATATTCAAGCCTGTTTAGTATTCACTGCAGCATTTTGCATTATAGTTGGGATATTTAAATATGAGTGGCTCTGGGGCTTTAATGGATTAATTGATGTTTAATCTGGTGATTCTCAGTGATCAATTCCTACAAGTCTGCCTCTATGAATACAAAAGGTTGAGATTTGTCAGCATTGAGTTGCATTATGGACACAAGGCTGCTGGGTTTGGTGTTCCAGAATGAGAACATTCATGCAAACTAAGCCGCAAATCCTTTAATCATTAGCATGAAATCAATTCCACTGGAATGCCGGGGTAGGTGTAGAAATCCCTCGCTGTGATCAATGTGGATAATGAAATTTCAAAACTGGGCATATTGGAGATGGGGGATCTGAATCAATAGGCGAGGGTATTATGGAGATGGCAATCCGCAAACAAGGCTGCATGACTTAAATATACACCTCCCTCCTTCATATCTCCCCATTGCATTTTGTTAAAAAAACATCTTTCAGCTTCTGGTACCAAAGTTATATTGTAATATCTTATGTTGGGGTGTGTATGCTACTATTTATCATTTTTACCCCACATCCTGTAGGTTATATCAGTTATTGTTGTTGACTGTGATGGGAAGGAATTCTCCACAGCTGTAAACAAGGAGAAATTGATATTTGGTACACAGGATGACACCAATTTGTTTTGCTTTATTATTTTTTTTATGGGATGGGGTCATTCTGGTGATAATACATGCAAAATGATTCTACTTTTTGAAGAGTAAAAAGCATAATAACTTTAATAAGTATGTTGCTTGTGATTAGCACTTTGGCTGAGATATTGTAGTATCTAAGTGCAGACTTGAGGAAGGAAATTTCCTGCCTTAATTATGTTGATGTTGAAGCATTGGACTGGTTCCCTCATGATGATAGGGTGCATGACAAGGCTGCTTATCACACTGGCAAGGAGCAGTAATCAAAGATGTCATGCCAGGAACACCAAACAGCAGTGAAAGAGGAATTGACTTTGCATGGATAACTCAGCATATTGCTTTTAATCTATCTTAGATTGGTAGATTGGGACTGGTGCCCCACTCCCGCAAATTGGTAGAGTAAAGGATATTAGCCTTATATGAGGTTATACAAGTGGAGGACAGGAGGTGGTGGGTTCGACTCCCACTGCCAGCAGTGTTACTTTCACACTGGTTAAGAGGCTCTGAAGTCAACCTGATATGGCCGTAGTTGCTGAAAGGGCTGTAAAAACACCATTTCACAATTTTTTGTAAGAGCAATATGAGTGACTGTGATATTTGCAAAGTGATTAGTAACTGTGAATAGTAACTTTTTTCTTTTGTTGTTGACTGAGATTGTTTGCTTCATTTTCTCAATCATCGGGTACAAATTCTTGGTAATAATTTAGGTGGAGAAAAAACTTTCCAATATGTCAATGTAGAAAGAAATAATATTAATTGAGGTGATCAAAAGTATAAATTTGTTTTATTTGTTGGTTTCAGGTTTGTGGGTGTATGTGTTCACGAGGGACAACTTCACGCCCTGACAGAGGTAAGATATACTACCGTTTTCAAATTCAATTCAAGCTGCATGCAAATTTCAAGTAGTAAAGTTAAAGGTTTTCATTAATCAACGTTGGATCCTGCAGAAAGCCATCAAGTCGGCATATATAAATTTGACATGATTATTTAAGGACTACAATGTGTGAAGTAGATGGAAAGTAAAGGCCTGTGTATCATATGAATATGCACTATTTTACAGCCATTGCGTGTTTATGTGTCATGGTTTCTTTTATTAACTTATTATACTGATCATCACAAAGCTTTCATTGTTTTAGTATAGTTTTCTGATGTTAGAATCATGATGTTTAATTGATATAGGCATATGGTCTGAGTATGATGGGGATCTGGTTAATTAATATAGCATGACCCTTCTTGTTATTGTATAATTTAGTTTTATGTCTCAATTATTCAATGGAAAATTCACATAACTATTTTCCTCATAAACTTTTGAATCATCAATTAATTTTAATATGGATCCTAGTGAAGTTGAAATTTGACATGCATGTATTAGGTTATCAGTATATAACTTGAATACTAATCAGTTTGAGTCAGTTGCCTTGCCAAGAATGAAATATTTCATGCCAGTACCATACTGAAACCAGTGCACAAATATATGTGATGATAATATGAATGTGTTAAACAGTAACACACTTTCTGACTAAAATTTCCATTATGGTACATGATAAATTGTTTTCTGTATTGATTTTAGACAAAAACATGGTGCCAATTTTTGCTCATCTGATGTATGGGCAGCCTGAGTATTGCGAGCATTATGAGCATATTATGCGAGTATATTGGACATGTTCTGCGTATCTGGTCACTCTGTGCTGGTCATACTGACCCCAGTCATGCGAGCCACAGGAATGGCGGGAAATGGCACAGTGTCAAAATAAGGGCACTTGTCACTCCAAAATTTATGCCCGATATTATAGTTTTTACCTGAAATTGTAGTATTTAAAAAATAGGAGTTTTGGCATTGTTTTGTTCATTTCATTCTCTTATTTTGAAATAATTTAGTATCCTTTTTTCCAAAATTGCAATTTTGTTTTAAGTATTTTTTCATTAATTCTTCATATGGTTAATTGGAAAAACTGTTGTAATTTTCAGAAATATGATCTTTGAAAATTTGAAGAATTTGTCGTTGAGTTTATTTGAAAATTGAAAATTTGTCTTTGAGTTACCCTCTTCACAATAGGAGTTGCTGCAAATGTATTTAACTCTCAACGCACAAGGCACTGCAATGTTGAACAAACAAAAAAATTATATACAAGAATTATTTATATAAAAAATATACTTTTTGTGTATTTCCAAAAAATATTAAAATACCACTTACCAAAATGCATTAATAATTAAGTAAAAGGAAATGGATATTTGGTTTTGTTGTAACATGTTCAGATAGGATTCAGTTCAGGAATGCAGTGCACAAGAATACACAATAAATCAAGGAAGAATGCAAATGGATGAGATAAAAAAAAAAGACTTCCTGTCTGGTATGAAAAAATAATTAAGTGGGAATGGATCTACATAGATTTTTGGTGGTAATTATTTGAGTAAGGGTGGTCGTGGCGTCAGATGTTGGTATGTCACCTCAGTGACAGATGCTTGGGAGGCCGTCCAGGCGCTGGGTCTCTTTGGCAACATGTTACTGACTGACCGCTGTTAGTAACACACAGGTTTATAGCCTCACACTGATCACGGGTCAGCTGAAAAACATTTAGAAAACTCTAACTGGGATAAATGCATATTTGATATAGTCGTATATAATACAGGCCTTCGACATACGCAGTAGGCCGGTGGCCCAGGGCCACCATATCCTCTGTCGGGGCCAGTGAATGCTCTTTTGTAGTGACCCAGTTGGGCAACCATATTTTTGGTCTTTTAGTGGCCCAAACTAAAGTGATTTTATTATACCAATCCTTGATAGCTATTTGTCTCATGTCACAATCAATGGACTTTTGATTGGGACAAGTAACCCCCAGTCAGACCCAAGTCATTATACAGATGTAAAGCCTTATGCACAATGTGTCACATGTCCTAGAAACTTCGGGCCACCACTTCTCATGCTCTGGTGGCCCATCTGGGCAACCAACATATCAAGGCCTGTATAAGGACAAGGCGTCTTTTTCTATTAACCATCTGTTTATGACCTTTATTGGCCAATCTGCCAATATTATTTTTTGAATCTGGAGTATAAGTACCAGAAATGGATTTGTATATCTCAGATAATATTGAAAATGGTTTGCTTTTCTTGTAAAAGTTGTCAAAATTTCAAGGGTTTGAATGTAAGAGTTAGGCCTGCTCTGACTGGGTGTGTTTCCCAGAGGACCTTCCAATCACCATAGATCAGATTGTTCACAATACACTTTGACCCTCACAGATATTTAACACTGGGGCCAATTACTGTCTGGCCCTTTTTGAAGATACAATAGAACACATGGTGCCTTAATTTAGTTATGAGAGATCTACAAAATTTCCAAACAATGTCTGTAGATGCTGTTTCTTCTCTAGATATTTTGCTATGGCTTTAGTTATAGTAGCAAATTCTTCATCTGATTCAGTATATCGAATTAAATATCCAAAAATTGTGATATATTCTACCCCCACAGCCTGGCATTCTCTCTAAGTAAAGAGAAGAATTGTAATCATTAGGACATCTGTTTTTGCCTGCGCAAATTTACATGATTAATGTTAGTACTATTAATTGTACAATTAGTGATAGCGACTTTTGAACTGTATGATTATTGGACTTGCCCTTGGCTACTGTCAAACCTCATCAGTTGCAGACCTCAAATGTTGAGGTCACTTGTTGTATTTTGGCACATGTTATCACAGTGTGCTTGTTTAGGGCATTTAATGACAAGCAGGTGTGAGAACATAGAGTCATTATCAGACTAATAGATTGAAAAAAAACCACAAATGAAATCATAGGCCTCATGGATGAGTCCCAATTCAGGGCCTGTAGTCTAGACGCTTGATAATTGCGATAGGTTGATCTGACACATGAGCCAAGCCACAGATCTATTATGACACCTCAGGTCCAGAACATTGCCTAAAACAATGGGTGGTCAAGCGGGTCAGATTTACGTGTCAATTTATGCTATACTGGCCTAATTAATTCTGCACTAACAGTGTCTGTAAGTTTTGTTTATGACCAGATTGTTCAGATTTGCTGCTCTGTAATCCAGTGACTATTCTTTGTTTCAGCTTGGTAATAATATAATGATTAGAGATACATTTAGACAAGAGCTGGAAATATGTTTAATACTCATCTGATATAATATTAAATGTGTATTTGAACTAAGAATATCTAAGAATATCTAGATTTTGTCATGCGGAAGATTTTATTTTTGTATCATTGCAGTTAATTTGATTTGCATGGGGCCAAACTTTCTTGTTTTCTCATCACAACCGAATTGGAGTCATCATATTCACTTTTCATTTTTTTCTGAATAGGAGGATTATGAGTGTCATGCTTTAAGATAACCCTAACATCCTCATTCATGACGAAAATCTTTATGTCATGAGGTTGACAGTTTTTAAAAAATCCAATAATGTTGAAAAGATTAAAAAGATTAAAAAAATTGCAAAGTTTATATGAATGTGTTTTCTTGAGAGCAGATGTCATGTACATTTTATGCATCTGTACATGTACTTTGAAATTTATTGGCTTACATTCATTGCATTGAATTTGCATACTCAAGTTCCCAATATACAAGGTGAATTTGTTTTAACCAACATTAGTATGCAGGCAATCACAATTTAGTTTTTTTCTTACGGAGAAGTACCAGTTTTAAATTGCATCATCTCAAGGGAGGGAATAACATTATATTAATGTTTATTGTTTTCACAATACAACTTGTCCCCCCCCCCCCCCCCCCCCCCCCCCCCCCCCATTAGCGCAAATCAGGCTCCACAACAAAAATATGCCCCTGGTGAAAACAAGAGAGTTGTAATCGGCAAATATGAACCCAGTTCCCGAGAGCATTGCAACAAGGGAACCCAAGTCATTACTTTAATCATAGTATGATACAAGAAACTCTTTTTGGTGCTCATAGAATCCAAAGGGGATCTCATCCAAGATTTCAAATTCCTGCTATAGAATAACATAAAGGGAGATAAAAATAAATTTGAAATAAAAGTGCTATGCCAGTTTCCCTTGCAAAATTGTCATAGCCATCTTCTCTTCACAATTATTGTCATAAATAATGTAAGAAGAAATGAATAAATCAAATTTTTAAGTGTGGGATTGCTGTTAAGGGGAACCACATGTGGCAGCCTGTTGATTGAAATAATCTGTTTTAATTAAAAGCATTTGTGTTAATGGCCCATTTTTGCAATATAAATGAAATGTAATTGTGAATAGAAAAAATTCTTAAACGTATAAATTGAATTAATAGCTTGTTCAATGTTACCTTTAATTATTGTTTTTAAGCAATAACAATTTTCTCAACACTAAAAGGTAGACTGAACCTGTCTAATATCTTGGTGGTGCTGGTGTGGGAAAATTTTGATTGTGTAGTTGAAATAATCAATACATGCCAAAACAGTGCTCGTCAGAGAGAATAGTAATGAAATCCTAATTAGTTGTAGCAGATTGGCACCGCTAATCATTCAAACTACACCACACTATGTGCAAAAAAATATTCATGAAAAATGGGCCACCTTGAATATAGAGACAATGAATCAAGACAAAATCGGCCATCCTTGTGAGGTAAATCTGCCTATTATTAAGGCATGCATTATTAAAAGGAAGACCAATGAGCTCCTAGTATGGCAATATGGGAGAGTATTACCTTGTCTTGTTTGTGGAAGATTAATAGAAATAGAAATTGATGGATTTGCAGTTTTGGAATGTATGTGCAGTCTCTGTTGTGGCAGGTGACAATAATACAGTTTCTGAATGATACACTCTCTAGGTGGCAGCAGTGTCCAAATGTCATTATACATCAATACAAAATTAAAGTATATTATCTGTAACTAGAACATCTGTAGCTGCCTCGAATTGTACATGGATCAGTAGTCACTTTGAAGTGAATGGTTATTGTGTTACAATTTGAAATTAATGAACATACATAACTTATTTTTTAGTTTTGTGATGTTGTAATGCAGACAGATGTTGATATCAACATCTCTTACCAGTGTTACTATGGACACCTCTTGTAACCATTTGTTAGCTGCTCTCTGATTGGTCAAAATAATTGCCCTTGTTTTCCACCATCGTTTTGACTGCTGTGATTTGTCAGTGAACTGGATGTGTGTATGGCATTCTCAGTATTATTATTGTTAAGATATGTAAAATTCATACACACTATTTTTAGAATACTTATATATTTGTCATTTAAAAATGATATGTTGCTTCAGAAAGGAAACAAATGTACTGATTGGTAGACTACCTTACTGACTGTCTGCCCCACCTTCCACATTGTGAATTAATATCCTGCAGAAAGCATGATAAATGACACAATCTACAAAAGAAGATTATATCCAATCTTAGCTGAAATTCCTTATTTTGGAATTGTTTACAATGTTACCAATAGTTCATTTAGAAAGTAGATCTTTCTGCACATTGTGTAAAATTACAATTGCTTGTAGATGGCTTGTTGAGGTCATTGACTTTGCATTTGTTTTTTCCAGGACACTGAAAAATATAAATTTATTAGCAGCGCCAGGATGCTGGGTTGGCAGATGGCCACTTGTTGCTGATGCTGGGTGGCTGTAGGGTTGTATACAATTAATGCCTCACTCTGCATCAGCATCCCAGAAACCCGACACCATCTCGACACCAACAACCATTGACTTAATGCCAGCCGGGCTAGGCCTCATTCCAGCAGTATTGTCTCTGTCTCTGTCTCTGGTTTTCAGCTTTAACACCATGGTTATGATATAGCAGTACTCACTATCTTACCTTCTCACTTGCTGATTTGAGGTGAAGATTTGTCATTTCATTTCATAGATGAATCAAAGATTTTTTTTATGTGGCATGTGGAAGATTTGATACCGGGTAACAATGTTTAGATAGAAGCTATTTATCTGTGTATTTTACCAATTTGAAGTGCTCATCTTCAGTTTTGAAAGATGAAACTAGGAAAATTTGTTAGTCCTAGCATTGTATATGATTTTTTTCTTGTTGATGTCAATTTTTTCCTTTTTGTTTGGCATATTGACATTTTCACATTTTCACCTCTCAGGCAGTATTCAAGGTAGCAAGATGTTGGTCTGTTTACCTCAGTAAACATATCTTAGTATAATGCTGCACTCTCTCAGTTTTTCTTTGTTTTGTTTCCTCTGCAAACTATTGTGACAAATATTTTGATCAATTTATACATAAATCAATTTCTGAATTCTTACTCACAGTTTTCACATTGCTCATATATTTAAGGAAAAAGTAATTTTGAGAATGTCTTAACTTTCTCTTGGGGATTGCCTCATTTCAAATACTGCCAGATATTCCACACCACCGCTTCAGAATCATTACTCAACGTAGTGTCTACCCTAGATTTCAGCAGAGTTGCCTCGATAGTGTTTTTTTCCCCTCCTCCTGTTTACACTGGAATCTCTCTTCTAAGACGTACGTACCAGAAGATTCCAGTCTTGCTTTTATTATTCTGCACAAATTATTGTAAAGACGGCTTGAGAGCCCATATTTCTCATCAACTCTCTTCACCCTATTCTTGACAGGATGTTCAACCATATTTACCTGAAACCACACAGTCCTAACTAGCTTCACATTTACGCTGTATAAAGAAGTCCAGCAAGAAGGTCTGCTCTATTATAATGATTCAGGTGCTCTTGATATGTCAAGAGTAGCTTTTACCTTTGACAGAGGATTGTCAGTTTATATTTTTGTTAGGTTTTCATTTGGTGAGGGTTTCTTTTTAATACAGGTGTGGGATGAGCATTAATATGGTAAAATGGGGGACTTCCTGTTTACATGTAACATGCAGAAAGACTGAGGTATCTTGTTCTCTGGCTGGTGATCTGACCCTAAACGTTTAATGACTCTCATTTCATGTATAAACTTTCTTTATGTCACTGGCGATACACAACTGTGAAAGTTGCCTGTCAACTTTCCAGGTTGTTAAATGAAAAAAGTTAGCCAAAATAATGAAGTGATTACATGCATTGAGTTGATATTCTGGTGGAGGTAGATCATTATGTTGTGACATTGGTACCTATATTTGAATAGAATATATAAACAAGTGGCTTGTCAGGCAGAGGGAACTTGGCACCCAACATGGTACTATGTGCCAGATAGCAAGTCTGGAGGTGTGAATGTCAATGTTGCAAGAGGCATTGTCTGCCAAGGTGTAAACATTTTAACCTTTTCTACTCTTGGGACGACTGTAATTGAGGCAGAGTATTTTGTGTGCTCCAGGTATCAATGGCTTAGGTGAACCTCAGGTCCACAATTTCACTGGGAAAACATGACAAACAAGGAAACATTAAGTCAATTTAGACAGAATTGTCCTCAATATGGCAGTCAAGTGGAAAGAATCATTTTAAATTGGATAGAAATTTATATGCATGGACTCAAAAGCCTATATTAGATTATAAATAAAAAGCAGTAATTTCCCTCAGATTGTATTAGTTTATATTACTTTGAGGGCATCAAAATGATGAGTTTTTTTGAATGCCTTTTTTATTGAAGTAGAATCCAGTAGTTAAGGCACAGATATAAGAAAAGGCAATAGCTATACTTGAGGGAGTTGAGTGATGTGGAGGTTTTAATGGAAGTACTTGTCTCATTCACTTGTCTGCCATGTGACCTATGTGTTTAACAAGTTTTCATTCTGATAACCTTTTGACATTCTGCCTAAACATTGATTTGGTGGGTTTAAAGCAAAGGATCTGGTTTATTTAGAGTTCTCCTAATCATGTTGAAGGCTGGTCATTCTTCTTGACCCAGACATTTGCCCTCACTTAGCACACTTCAAAATATTAGAAGATTCTGTTCTCTGGGGTGTGGATGGCTACAACTTAATCTACATAATAAATCTAAATTTGCTGCCACCTAAAGGAGGCACAGATAAAACTCCCTAGAATATAAACATTAGGGTAATAGTTTTTTATTTGGTTTTTTAATTCCATCTTGTATATTAGAGAGTGATTTATATATATTTATGACTATTCTTGAGAATGCATTAAACTTCTAAATAAGTCAATAAATCATTTGGTCCCTAGTTCAAATAAAGCATTCAGCCCATATAGAATTGATGCAGTATGTTTGTTTTTCTGCGCTAAACTAACTTGTTGTCTCAGATTTCTACAAATACAAATGTCAGGTCAATTCAAAATGAAGCTAAATAACCACTTGATTTTAAGCCCAAAGTCATAATGATAAATATAATATTTCACTGACATAATGTCATAAATTCTGAAGCATTTGTCTTCATTTGCTTATCACAGAGGCAGTGAGCCTTATCCGATAGAGTTGAGATGTAGATGCCAGCATGTACCTTAATTGAGTTACGTATTGTGAAGTATGATTGTGATTGTTGTTGACATCTCCCAGCGCACCTCTTACATGTCTGTAAATATTGATAAATCTGACGAGTAGGCGTGCAGAAATAGCTTTTTATTCCAATAGAAATAAGAGGAAGTGATGCAGCATTGACAACATTGATATTCTCATGTTTGTGTGTGCTTTGAAAGGATTACCATGGAAACATGAATGTAAAATGTGGGATGAGAGATATGCATTAAGTTAATTGAAAATAATGAAAATGAGAAAAAAGAGAAAAGATAAATATATGAGGATACTCAAGAACATTGCGCACACACATAATTTTTTCCTAAGTGTCCTTAATACATGAGAAAATAAAATATCAAACAGGTGCTTCAGGCTGGGATGAGGAGTTAATGTCCTAGCTTTAGGTGCATGTTTCATAGAAAACATTTATTAATATGATCTCATATACAAAGGACAAATGTTTCTTTTTTGCTGTTAAGTGTTTTCAACTCCTAGTGCATATATTTCTATTAATTTTTAAAACTCAATGTGGTTATTATTTGTTTTTTGAACAACCAGTAATTATAATGGTTAAATTGGGGCTCGTCTTTCATCAATGTTTGTTATTTGGGCACTGCAAATTTGACCAAAGGACTGACTAAACTGAGTTCTAATTTGATTAGACCAAAGATTTGAAGTTTCGGCTTTAATTAAAACTTAATTTCAGATACTAATTGACTAGTCAAAAAACTAAAGGGCAAATCTTGCAAGTTATTTAATCATCAAACAGGTTACTCTTTGAAAAAAATTAAAGTGAGCCTGCTAGAATTGAATATATACAAGCTCCGACAAAACCCTCATATCGTGATTACTATTGATAACAACATATTTTTTTTTGTATTTTGTAGTATATAAATTTTGGCAGTTTGGAGCAGCTACTGTCGGACACAGAAGTCGACCTGCCTTGGCAACTCCGCATCAAACTGTCCTGGGATATAGCAAAGGGCCTCAAGTACCTTCACTCCAAAGGCGTCTTCCATCGAGACCTTACTTCCAAAGTAAGATCTCTAAACTTAATAGTTATTATGTTTTTTCTCCTTAAATAATTTAATCACTTGACATGTTGGAATGAGGAAACATGTAATTATCTTTTTTTCCTGCAAGTTTGATATATTTAGTTTCTATAACATTTTATCTTTCCAACCTCATTCACACCAAATTCATCTTTCAGTACAGCCCATAGATGTGTGAAATTTTATTGTGAACTAGATCAACATTTTGCAATCAAGAATTGAAAATTGTAATTAACAGATCACAATTCTACAAATTTATACGTAATCATTTTCAATACAGCAGACCATATGCACACTTTCCATTCGCTCTGTCTTTTCTGGGCAGAAAATAGTAGTTTTTGCCATGTTTAACACACATAATTAAGGCATCTGTTGCAATGCAAAACAAGGAGAAGAATTGAACCATGCAGGCTCTGTGTTTATATACCATGACTTGTACACATGGTGGGGCATCTTGTAGTCTCTGATTGCCATTTAATTTATCATAAATTCAGCAGGATATACCCTTTAATGGACTTTGTGTGGTGTTCCCATTGAGGTTGTGTGGAATTACAGCCTATTCTATAGCAGTATAGTAATCATTCATGATCATTAAGCATGGATGACATAAAGAGATAAACATGAAAATATGTAAAAGTAGACCAGACTTGTGACATAATGCTATTCCGACAATGCAAACTACAAAATTGGCACAGGGTAACAAGCTGTGGTTTTCGTGTTGACATGCAATAGGGTTTTATATTTGTGCATAAAAATGTGGTCTAATTTGGCTATGTTTGGTGGGTGGTCATAAATAGGTGGTTTTATATAATGGAAATTATTTAAGATATTTAAGGGGAAAAAATGCTTTAATTGCACATATTATATACTTATACTATATCATGCATCAAATATTATTGAGGAACTATAAAGGGCAGAAGGATAGGTTTTTTTAAATATCAAATGTTCAAGCAAACAATGTATACTTTCTCAAATTTGTTGATTTATGAATGCCAGGCCAGCAGAAGACCATTTACAAACAAAATGTAAGATAAATGATAAAATGAGTAGTAAACTTATCATTAGAAAATTCACACAGTGGATGAATAAGCGTGGTTCCGTTCTCAGGCCAGAATGACCTCATCTTGACTCTTGCCAAAATAAGTTGGTTGTGTTCATAGCACCATCAGAATTTCTTTGCAAATTGACTGGTAATTTTTGTGTAAAAAACCCAAAACTTCCCCCACAAAGAGAACATTGCTGGATTGCCTCTTGGGAAACAATTAGCCTCTTTAACTATTTTACTGAGTTATTATCAGTACAAATTGATGTCTGGCAAGTGACATGCTTTCATTGTTCAACATCACCAACTGGACTGATTTTATCATTGTCATCTCTGATTTATTCTCATGCACATCATTTCCCACACTATATGCCAGAGGGTTCATCTGGCAAAAGAAAAATGACTAAATCTCCATTTATTATTACCGGTATATATATATATATATATATATCTATTTTGTCATAACAATATTTATTTTTAGTGACTATTCTTGTATTTTCTTATATATAAAAATATAGATTTAAAATTAAGACTCCTAATAAAACCCCTAGGTTCTTATAACTAATGTTTGCATAATTTCTTGATTTTTTGGCATCTCATCACATACAAAAGTTTGTTTTTTTTTATAAAAGATGAAGCAGACATACATGTCTTGTGGCTATTTCTTGATAGCAAAGTGATAAGGAAGTGCAAATTATATGGTCTTGTTGAGCATGTGTCATAAACTGCCGTGGTGCAAATTGAGCAATATGTGATCCAAAAATGATGGCCCTCTTATGATGGGGTCAAGTTTACATGTGCATGATTACATATAAGTTTGATGGGGTACAACAACTGAGGAAAATTGAGTTCTAGTCTGAATCAGTGCTGCATCACTTAATTTTGAACATTCCATTGTATTGAAAGTCATTTTCTTCTTGTCTCAATCAATGATGACATGATATATGCTGTCAATAAATATATACCTCTAGCTAAAGATAGATTGAGACATGGCTTGTGATAGAGATATCAATCACACTTGATTTTTGTAAAGACCGGGGCGATATTTCAGGAAAGAATAATGACCATGTTTTGAAAATTAAAAATGATTTTTTCAGATATGATCCCCTTGGTAATTTTGACGTTCAAAACAAGTTACTATTTATGTTCAAGCTCATGATTTCTTACTTATTTGCATGAACAATTAAAACAGCAATCAATAAAGGGGTTAATTTGCTATATAAGTGACAGAACATTGCAAAATTAGATGAATTAAATTAAACATCTCACTAGTGATGCACAAGGCAGTAATATGGGGGAAGAGCAAACAATATGGTAGGTGGCAGCACTGAGCAGTGCAGTTTGTAGCCTGCTAGATTGACAGCATGATCCACATTTGAATATAAATATCAATGATAAACATTGCAACACAGGAAACTAGGATACAGGAATACAAATATAAGTAGATGTTATAACATTGTTTTTTCAGAATGTGTTAATCCGTGATGAGCATGATGAAGGAGGCCAGTATACTGCCATCGTTGGCGACTTCGGCCTGGCGGCCAAAATACCAGATCCACTGTGAGTACCTGATCCCAAGGTTAACATTTTACTGTTGATCAACTCTCTACCGGGTGATTGTCTGTTTTGGTTCTCCACCCTCCTCTGCTTTTTGGATGAACTGAAGAAAAAATGATAATATTATGAACTGATTTAAAAAAAATATAAATTCCATGAACCACTTAGTATGAATGTCAGACTTGTCATTTTATGTGGAAATGCTGAAAACAAAAATGTGCTTATTTAACCAACTAATTGAGATTTATTTCTTTAACCCAGTAATAGTGGTTGCATGTTTATTCCACCAAAAGATTAAGTTTATTCTTTGGGTATTTTTTCATTTTCCATTTTCTTACTCACATTTTTTGTATTACACAGAGACAATACACAGATACTTCCGGTGGTTGGATCACCATACTGGATGGCTCCAGAGTGCCTCACTGGCAGTAGATACAATGAACGGGTAAAATATCAACTTGTTGTTTGGAGTTTTTCTGCCCTAAATACAATATGAAGCTTTCATCCCATCCACCATGACAATACCAATATTGTTGTCTCTCATTAAATCATAGAATTAAATAACTAAACTAAAAAAGGATTGGAGCGACTATTGTTTCTTTGAATCGCATCATAAATGCCTTTTTTGGATGCCTCATCTGGTAATTTAAGACATGACTCAACCACCCATTTTCATACAGAGCAAAATCTGGTTTCTCATTATTTTATAAATTAAGCTCATGGCAATTATCAAAATTATGCATATCATTTCATATATATGGTACAAATTAATTTAATGGATTTATGGATTTTGTATTCAGGAAATTACAAAGAAATATTTTTGTGTTTTCAGGCAGATGTGTTTTCATATGGCATCATACTTTGTGAAATCATAGCCAGAGTGGAAGCCGACCCAGATATACTTCCCAGAACAAAGGTTAGTATGAGTAGCAATTAGAACAAAACTTATTTTTTTGTTAGTAAAAATACATGGCCAGAACAAAGGTTAGTATGAGTAGCAATTAGAACAAAACTTATTTTTTTGTTTGTAAAAATACATGGGACATGCAAGCTTTGATTCTTTGCTCATTCTGGAGGATTTGTTGGCTCTGATAAGAGCCTTGTTATAGTGGATGCAGATGTATCAATTATAGCATGTAGAGTCCCTGTGAGGTGATCATGAGCTTGTGTTCAAGCACCTGGATACGTGTGCACTGTGCAGTGGCATACTTGTAGAACATCAGCCGGGTCACTTTGATTTGTGCCAGACTTCTGCGCCAACTGCTCTCCACATATGATGACCGCCCCTTCTCCGCATCACGGCGGTAACGAACTCTAAGCTGCCTGCTACGATCATCAAGAATCGTTATCTGCGTGCATGCTTCCATCACTTTCTGCTCAAGTGCCTCTAGTTCCTCAGAAATCTGGTTGATATCTTTCAGGATGTTCACTTTTCCCTCAGGCTTTGATGATTTGGTAGCTTGTATCATGGAGCTGGTACCTCTGGTACTTTGGACCCCTCTGGTATTGGACCTGGTACTTTGGACCCCTCTGGTATTGGACCTGGTACTTTGAACCCCTCTGGTATTGGACCTGGTACTTTGGACCCCTCTGGTATTGGACCTGGTACTTTGGACCCCTCTGGTATTGGACCTGGTACTTTGGACCCCTCTGGTATTGGACCTGGTACTTTGGACCCCTCTGTTCTTGCAGCTTGTCTGGGAGCGTGTCACAGGAGCCATATTGGTGTTGTAGAGATGTGTCTTTCTTGAGAGTCAGACAATTTCTGAGGAATCCTCACACAAACTGTGAGTTAAATAGCGGTGGACAAGTGCCTCTTATTCAGTGGAGCAGAGCAGGTCAGGATCTCAACCAATAGGAAGAAAGCTTTTAATTTGACACCTACACAGTGAGCACATTTCACAGGCTAATTGACCAATGGGAACAAAGCCTGAGATAAGCTCCTTGAGTGTGAAGCACACCTGGGTTGAGGGACCAATGGGAAGCAGGTGTGAGATACACTTCTAGACTGGAGCATCAAAGGCTGACATAAACAGTTCACACCTTTGGATGTTCAGGTGTGATATTGTCCCATATTGTCTAAATTTATCCCCAGTGTTACATTTCTCCAGCTGTGTCTGAGTTAAAAAATAAGGACATATATATATATATTATCAGATCAAATTCATGATTGTAGATATTAACTTTAGAAAGTTATTGCAATTATGGAATATTAAAATTAGTGAAGAAAATTAGCAAGACTGCAGAAAATTTACATGACTAAAGAAAATTAAAGGGACTGTAAAAAAAATTAGAGGCACAAAAAAAATTAAAGGGGCTGTAAAAATGAACATGACTGAAGAAAATTAACGGGACTGTATAGATCATAAACAAAACTATAGAAAATTTTCAGACCATGGGAAATTGACAAGACATTGGGGAATTTATGTGACATTGGGAAATCTAACATAACTGTCATCATTGTAAATAGCTGTAGAACTTTTACATACATGTATCTAATGTAGATTATGGAAATGTTTAAAATCTCCAAAATAAAAATTTACAGAAATGATTTTTTAAATGATATTCATCCTTAAGCAACATCATAATTGATATGAAAATAAGAAATGTGAAAGATTATGTGAAATTCATGTTTATGCATGAATTGAGTATTATGCAGTGGGAAAGATTGTTGTTTCTAACATTCAACAAATTTAGACAAAATAAAAAAATAGCCAGATCTATTATTTGATATGGAACACCCCTTAATAAAATTTCACAAAAATATATATTCTCTGCTGTACATTAATAAATAAGTACAAGCAGAGAATTGATACATTGTACAGTGAAGCTTTGATGGTTTGCTCATTGTGGAGGATGTGGTGGCTCTGACAAGAGCCTGTATGTAGCACTGAGAAGTCAGAAGGTTGGAGTGAGCCTCAGGAATGATGGATGACATCCAGGTGTGGGTTGACACTCGCCAGATTGAGGAGCTGTGCCTGAAGACGCCCAATCTCCACATCCTTGGAGTAAGCATACTGATAAAACATCCTATGGGCACCCTCCTTTACAATCTTCTGAAGACGAATGGCAGAGCGGAAGGACTTGCTGTTCTTGTTCTTTGCTCGGTCATATCTCACCCGCAGGGACTGGACACCATTGTAGAGGATCCAAACCTGGGCACGGGCTAATTGTAACTTCTTTCTTGCCTGCTGCATAGCTCTGTTGATGCTGACAATTTTGTTCTTGAGCTCAGTACTTTGGACCCCTCTGGTATTGGACCTGGTACTTTGAACCCCTATGGTATTAGACCTGGTACTTTGAACCCCTCTGGTATTGGACCTGGTACTTTGGACCCCTCTGGTATTGGACCTGGTACTTTGGACCCCTCTGGTATTGGACCTGGTACTTTGGACCCTTCTGTTCTTGCAGCTTGTCTGGGAGCGTGTCACAGGAGCCATATTGGTGTTGTAGAGATGTGTCTTTCTTGAGAGTCAGACAATTTCTGAGGAATCCTCACACAAACTGTGGTTTAAATAGCGGTGGACAAGTGCCTCTTATTCAGTGGAGCAGAGCAGGTCAGGATCTCAACCAATAGAAAGAGAGCTTTTAATTTGATGTGACCAATAGGCACAAAGCCTGAGATTTCTTCCTTGAGTGTGAAGGACATCTGCTGGGTTAAGGGACCAATAGGAAGGAGGTGTGAGATACACTCCAAGACTGGAGCACATCTGCTGGGTTAAGGGACCAATAGGAAGGAGGTGTGAGATACACTCCTAGACTGGAGCACATCTGACAGCTTGGAGGTACCTCTCTATCAACAAAGAAAATTAACAGGACCTTTCAAGATTATCCTGACTTCATAAAATCAAGATGATTATATGGAATTAGTATGAGTTAGAAAATAAATAAAAACAATGAAACTATAGAAAATCAATATAACTGTTAAGAATTAATATAACTTAATAATTAATACAGCTGTTAAAAATATTATAAATGTCTGAAATAAACATATTTGTAGATATTTTAAATGAATGGAGAACATATACATGTGACATCAACGGGAAAATAACTTGCTAATCAAAATTAACATACGTGGAGATCAAAAATTGATGTAAAAAATAGAAAAGCCCTTGTATGAGACATTTTTCGAAACAAAGTCAACAATAAATATATACAAGTTTTGAATGTGTCAACTTTTTAGTAACATCATATTTGTTGTCAGAACTTGAAATTCTAATTTCATACCTTATTTGACAACTATATAGAGGGAATGATTATTCTACCTAAAATAAATGAATGCCATAATATGTAATATCAGATATGGGATAGTTTCCAATATAATTTAAAGCATTCATGAAACCACAGTGGTCACAGGCAGATTGACAAAGGTGTGGGGTATGCTTAAATGATATGTGGCCATGAAACTGTTATAACAATTAAGCTTTCTCACTAAAATCAACCAAAATACACTGACCATGGTTATTGTGTTTTGCTGAAAATGCCAAGTATGGCATGTACTCCGTTGATCACCAGGTGGCTACATGTATACAATCATGTGACCTCTATTGTGGTCTGTCAGGGTGTTAGGCCTGTACCATTGGACAAACATTAATGGACATACAGGGCTCTGTAAGCCAAATCACTCCATTGTCCCAATTTAAGGTGCCCCACTGTTAGAAAGACTTTACTAAGCAGGTGTTTACACCAAATCACTGGTCAGCTAAACAAAGTTCATTGACAAAGTGTCCAATTGATGATTTGGATTTTAGCAGAAGACTTGTCCACTTTCAAATGGCACAGAAATATATGTAAGGGAAATATGATGGGGAGTAAATTGTGATTGCAAAGTTTGGGATATAAACATTTATATTATGCAAGGAAAATGTGCTTGAAAACCTCATTTCATGAATGCTTTACCAAAATTAAAAGAGCTGAGAATTGATACATTGTACAGTGAAGCTTTGATGGTTTGCTCATTGTGGAGGATGTGGTGGCTCTGACAAGAGCCTGTATGTAGCACTGAGAAGTCAGAAGGTTGGAGTGAGCCTCAGGAACGGTGGACGACATTGAAGCCCAGGTGTGGGTTGACAGTCACCAGATTGAGGATGGATTCCTGCAGCTCCTCAATCTCCTCACACTTGGCATTGGCATACTCGTAAAACATGTTTCGGGCACCCTCTGTTGCCGACATCTTGATGCGAGTGGCATAGCGAAAGGAATTGCGGCCCTCATTCTTGGCTCGGTCGTATCGCACTTTCAGGGACTGAAGCTCAGAGTTGAGGATCCGCACCTGGACGCAGGCCAATTTGAACTTCTTGTCTACCCGCTTCAGAGTTCTATTCATGCTGACGATTTTCTGAAACAATTTCTGGGTTTTAACCACACCCTGAGCTGTGTTTGTTGGTAGCTCAGAAGGGACCTTAGTCTGAGATCTTGTCACAGGAGCCATTATGTAGGTGCTTTGGACCCCTCTGGTACTGGACCTGGTACTTTGGACCCCTCTGGTATTGGACCTGGTGCTTTGGACCCCTCTGGTATTGGACCTGGTACTTTGGACCCCTCTGGTATTGGACCTGGTATTTTGAACCCCTCTTGTATTGGACCTGGTACTTTGGACCCCTCTGGTATTGGACCTGGTACTTTGGACCCTTCTGTTCTTGCAGCTTGTCTGGGAGCGTGTCACAGGAGCCATATTGGTGTTGTAGAGATGTGTCTTTCTTGAGAGTCAGACAATTTCTGAGGAATCCTCACACAAACTGTGGTTTAAATAGCGGTGGACAAGTGCCTCTTATTCAGTGGAGCAGAGCAGGTCAGGATCTCAACCAATAGAAAGAGAGCTTTTAATTTGATGTGACCAATAGGCACAAAGCCTGAGATTTATTCCTTGAGTGTGAAGCACATCTGCTGGGTTAAGGGACCAATAGGAAGGAGGTGTGAGATACACTCCAAGACTGGAGCACATCTGCTGGGTTAAGGGACCAATAGGAAGGAGGTGTGAGATACACTCCTAGACTGGAGCACATCTGACAGCTTGGAGGTACCTCTCTATCAACAAAGAAAATTAACAGGACCTTACAAGATTATCCTGACTTCATAAAATCAAGATGATTATATGGAATTAGTATGAGTTAGAAAATAAATAAAAACAATAAAACTATAGAAAATCAATATAACTGTTAAGAATTAATATAACTGTTAAGAATTAATACAGCTGTTAAGAATTAATACAGCTGTTAAAAATATTATAAATGTCTGAAATAAACATATTTGTAGATATTTTAAATGAATGGAGAACATATACATGTGACATCAACAGGAAAGTAACTTGCTAATCAAAATTAACATACATGGAGATCAAAAATTGATGTAAAAAATAGGAAAGCCCTTGTATGAGACATTTTTTTAAACAAAGTCAACAATAATTATATTCAATTTTATGAATGTGTCAACTTTTTAGTAACATCATATTTGTTGTCAGAACTTGAAATTCTAATTTCATACCTTATTTGACAACTATATAGAGGGAATGATAATTCTACCTAAAATATAATAATGCCATGATATATAATATCAGATATGGGATAGTTTCCAATATAATTTAAAGCAGTCATGAAACCAGGCAAATTGAGGTCACAGGCAAATTGACAAGGTCACTGGTCAGCTAAACAAAGTTCATTGACAAAGTGTCCAATTGATGATTTCGATTTTAGCAGAAGACTTGTCCACTTTCAAATGGCACAGAAATATATGTAGGGGAAATATGATGGGTAGTAAATTGTGATTGCAAAGTTTGGGATATAAACATTTATATTATGCAAGGAAAATGTGCTTGAAAACCTCATTTCATGAATGCTTTACCAAAATTAAAAAAGCTGAGAAATGATACATTGTACAGTGAAGCTTTGATGGTTTGCTCATTGTGGAGGATGTGGTGGCTCTGACAAGAGCCTGTATGTAGCACTGAGAAGTCAGAAGGTTGGAGTGAGCCTCAGGAACGGTGGACGACATTGAAGCCCAGGTGTGGGTTGACAGTCACCAGATTGAGGATGGATTCCTGCAGCTCCTCAATCTCCTCACACTTGGCATTGGCATACTCGTAAAACATGTTTCGGGCACCCTCTGTTGCCGACATCTTGATGCGAGTGGCATAGCGGAAGGACTTGCGGCCCTCATTCTTGGCTCGGTCGTATCGCACTTTCAGGGACTGAAGCTCAGAGTTGAGGATCCGCACCTGGACGCAGGCCAATTTGAACTTCTTGTCTACCCGCTTCAGAGTTCTATTCATGCTGACGATTTTCTGAAACAATTTCTGGGTTTTAACCACACCCTGAGCTGTGTTTGTTGGTAGCTCAGAAGGGACCTTAGTCTGAGATCTTGTCACAGGAGCCATTATGTAGGTGCTTTGGACCCCTCTGGTACTGGACCTGGTACTTTGGACCCCTCTGGTATTGGACCTGGTGCTTTGGACCCCTCTGGTATTGGACCTGGTACTTTGGACCCCTCTGGTATTGGACCTGGTATTTTGAACCCCTCTTGTATTGGACCTGGTACTTTGGACCCCTCTGGTATTGGACCTGGTACTTTGGACCCTTCTGTTCTTGCAGCTTGTCTGGGAGCGTGTCACAGGAGCCATATTGGTGTTGTAGAGATGTGTCTTTCTTGAGAGTCAGACAATTTCTGAGGAATCCTCACACAAACTGTGGTTTAAATAGCGGTGGACAAGTGCCTCTTATTCAGTGGAGCAGAGCAGGTCAGGATCTCAACCAATAGAAAGAGAGCTTTTAATTTGATGTGACCAATAGGCACAAAGCCTGAGATTTATTCCTTGAGTGTGAAGCACATCTGCTGGGTTAAGGGACCAATAGGAAGGAGGTGTGAGATACACTCCAAGACTGGAGCACATCTGCTGGGTTAAGGGACCAATAGGAAGGAGGTGTGAGATACACTCCTAGACTGGAGCACATCTGACAGCTTGGAGGTACCTCTCTATCAACAAAGAAAATTAACAGGACCTTACAAGATTATCCTGACTTCATAAAATCAAGATGATTATATGGAATTAGTATGAGTTAGAAAATAAATAAAAACAATAAAACTATAGAAAATCAATATAACTGTTAAGAATTAATATAACTGTTAAGAATTAATACAGCTGTTAAGAATTAATACAGCTGTTAAAAATATTATAAATGTCTGAAATAAACATATTTGTAGATATTTTAAATGAATGGAGAACATATACATGTGACATCAACAGGAAAGTAACTTGCTAATCAAAATTAACATACATGGAGATCAAAAATTGATGTAAAAAATAGGAAAGCCCTTGTATGAGACATTTTTTTAAACAAAGTCAACAATAATTATATTCAATTTTATGAATGTGTCAACTTTTTAGTAACATCATATTTGTTGTCAGAACTTGAAATTCTAATTTCATACCTTATTTGACAACTATATAGAGGGAATGATAATTCTACCTAAAATATAATAATGCCATGATATATAATATCAGATATGGGATAGTTTCCAATATAATTTAAAGCAGTCATGAAACCACAGAGGTCACAGGCAAATTGACAAGGTCACTGGTCACTGGTCAGCTAAACAAAGTTCATTGACAAAGTGTCCAATTGATGATTTCGATTTTAGCAGAAGACTTGTCCACTTTCAAATGGCACAGAAATATATGTAGGGGAAATATGATGGGTAGTAAATTGTGATTGCAAAGTTTGGGATATAAACATTTATATTATGCAAGGAAAATGTGCTTGAAAACCTCATTTCATGAATGCTTTACCAAAATTAAAAAAGCTGAGAAATGATACATTGTACAGTGAAGCTTTGATGGTTTGCTCATTGTGGAGGATGTGGTGGCTCTGACAAGAGCCTGTATGTAGCACTGAGAAGTCAGAAGGTTGGAGTGAGCCTCAGGAACGGTGGACGACATTGAAGCCCAGGTGTGGGTTGACAGTCACCAGATTGAGGATGGATTCCTGCAGCTCCTCAATCTCCTCACACTTGGCATTGGCATACTCGTAAAACATGTTTCGGGCACCCTCTGTTGCCGACATCTTGATGCGAGTGGCATAGCGGAAGGACTTGCGGCCCTCATTCTTGGCTCGGTCGTATCGCACTTTCAGGGACTGAAGCTCAGAGTTGAGGATCCGCACCTGGACGCAGGCCAATTTGAACTTCTTGTCTACCCGCTTCAGAGTTCTATTCATGCTGACAATTTTCTGAAATAATTTGTGGGTTTCAACCACACCATGTGTTGTGTTTGTTGGTAGCTCAGAAGGGACCTTAGTCTGAGATCTTGTCACAGGAGCCATTTTGTAGAATTGTAGACCTTCTGCGGTGTTCAATGATTGGAATCTTCCAAGAGAGTGAGGACCCATTAGTTCTTGTGTTGTATTTATATGCAGATATCTGTCAGATGTCAATTGTTGATGTTGACACATGTCCTCTACTGAAAACAGACAGATCAGCTCTTATCACACATGAGTTCCTGGCAATCACAGCTCAGCTTTCTTATCACTCCACCATCAAACACAAGCAGTGTAGGGATGCTGTCAATATGATGACAGCTCCACACACAGAGGTGTCGGTGTGTTTATGGCAGGGGCAGTGACAGGGATGCCTGAACTACTTGTCACCTGGGGTGTCACCTCTATGGCTTGCCTTGATCAGTCAGGTGTTCAAAGTTCCATTGTGGATTACCATCTTGTGTTTTTTTTAATGACTTGATTTTAGAGAGTTTTTATGTGGACTTCCAATATTTTTGCGGAGTTTCAGAATTTTATTTTCAATGGGGGCAAGATGGTGAATTTAGCAATTGATCAAATCCTTCACTACAACTTAATCATCTCTTAATAATTGACGATTTAAACAGTATATAACAATCTATTGTTGAGGAAAACAATTGTTAATCTATTGTTAATAGAATGCTTTGTATTGAGCAAAGACAAAGATTCATTCTACTATTGTTTTTCTTCCTGGAAAAAAATTAATGTTTCAATTACTTCATTTTAAAAAAAAGATGAAAATAAATAAGCGCAAAGAATTTTGAGTATAAATCTAAGTTAGATATAAATAAGTGATGAGTTTAAAAATTTTCAAGATGTTTTAAATCTTGTGTGTTTTCAGAACTTTGGCTTGGACTATGTTGCATTCAGTGAGATGGTGACAGATTGTCCCCTCAACTTTCTTCATATCACCTTCAGCTGCTGTCAGGTAAACAACCAGGCAAAACTTAAACACACAATACAACCCCGTGCATACATGTATCTTTTCTTCAGTTGTTTATACTGTGTAATACATAGAAAGATTGTATTTGTAAGAATTCTGATAATCATATGTTTTTCAATCCTTGCTTAAATATTGTTTTTAGAAATATATATCTTATTGATAAGATATCAGTACTGATATAAGTGTGCACAATTCAGAAAGTGCTATTTCGATTTTTTGTTGTTGAGATCTCTGCTTAACTATATTTTATTTTCAATACAATTAGACTCTGCAAGACAAGTTAAATATATATTTGCAATTCTCATTACACGTTTCTAAAGTAAGGGGCAATACATTTTATTTATTACATTTTATTGATTAATTATTTTACAGTTTAAATTATAACTAATATATATCCTTGTATATTCAGATTGATCCCAAGAAGCGGCCCTCTTTTGAGGAGATAGTCCAGACCATGGAAGAGATCCGGTCGCGGTCTCAGTTTGCCACGGTCCTAGCAGACATCAGTAGTCTCAACCTTCAGTCTGAGGACGTCATGAACAAAACCATACTCGAGAAAATCCTAGGTATAATCAAATCACATCACACAAAAATTTGTTTGTTATGCATTGATGGACGTTAAAAGCAGAAATAAATGCATTAAAATATATTAGATGTATAAACTTAGAAGGTTCAGATATTTACTTTTTAAGTTCATGTTTTTTGAATGGGAAAGAAATCAGTATTTATTTGGAAGAAAATGTGATTCTTGGCAAAATATTTATCAACTTTGACAAAAGTTAATTTTACAAAATTTAAACACTAATAAATTGTAAAGCAATCTGATATATGATTTTTTTTATTGTTCTTAAGATGCCAAAGGACATCGCAGGAATCGGTCAGATGAGAGTAAAATGGTTACAATATGTGCACCAGAGGATGAACCAATGGGAGTGACACCTGGTGCCTGTAGTGTGATACCAGTGACACCCCTGGTGGTGGGTAAAGTCATGAGCAGAGATGATGCATTCTACACACCAAGGACTGATGTCAATCCATTCTCCACAAGCCGCTTCAAGAACTGTCCAAAGATTGTTGCCAAGGACTTTTGGCTTTCAATGACAGAACTGCCCTCCCCGTCCTCTCCACAGACCCCACCCTGCACCCCAATCACCCCTGAAGACGTCCATTGGCTCCGCCCTCTCCACAGATCATCAAGATTAAGACGGAGCCATTCCATGCCAGGATCACCCACCACATTGACATACAGTGATATAGAGCAATTAGAACAGTTAGATCAGCACCTGATGTCCCATAGAGGGCGCCGTGCTTACAGCCATGTGGCCGCATTGCGTAGTCGCCTGGAGGAAGATGGTGCTGACGAAACATTTGAAACTCACAGCGATGGCAGCTCAAGTAACGACAGTGCAGTCGATCTACGTATGAAAGATATTCCTTCCTTCCGTTTTCCACACAGACTGTTTGGTGCTAGAAAGTACAGTGTAGAATCCTCTTTGTTCAATTCCTCATGGGATGGAGGAAGGCCTCATTCACGGACTGAGCTAATGGCTCGCTGCATGGAGGCTCGCACCACTCAGGACTGGATTTCTTATCACCGCAGATCTCTTCACGAGCGCCACCTTCACCCTGATGACCCAGTGGAATACGTACCTCGTTCATACAGCTCGTCAGAATCTTTCATGTCGTTAGATGAATCATCTATGCTGTCCCCTACTAGCTCTCTATCTAGCTACAGTGAGACAGACTCAGAACTTTTACATACCAAGTCTCAGCTAGAGTTCTATGAAGCAAGACTGAGATCCCGGGAACGCTTCCAAGAGCTTGTGAGACGCTGGGAGGCCAAACAAGCTGACCAGGTGGCAGCACTGAAGGCCAATAAAAACACAGATCCTCCAGTTCAAGAGAACTCTGTAGAACAGCACCGGCAACTCCATGGCATCCGAGAAAGAGGAGAACCAGGAGATTTTCATCTGGAAAAACGCTTTCAGGAATTGAAAAAGCGCTGGGAATGTAAGGAAGCCCCCTCAGATTGCACTGGTGCCAAACCTGCCAAAGTTTCTCCAACATTGAATAGGAAAAGTTAGGATTGGTTTTGAGGATTGCTTCTTCATTCTTACTCCAGTATGATTTGATGTGCTTCACCTAGAACTACAAAGTATTGTATACTGATAGAGTATCAACTAAATACACAGTACCGAGTCAACAAACTTTTGCTTATAAATCTCACCTTTATGGTTTAAGAAGTATTATGCTGGTGTTGTCTTAGAATGTATGGAAAGGTGAAAGCAGTACAGGTGCTGTATGCAATGTTTTGTGATGATCTGAGACTTTTTCACAAGTCTGCAAACTACAGTCTCAGCCAAAGTTTAAATGTGATATTATCTATATTTCGAAAATTTCCAAGTAAACATAGTAGACATTATAGTCTACATGTAGAATTATTTCAGAAGAATGAATGGTGCATAGATCATGTTTCTTCTAAAGACAATTAATTCTACAAAGTAATTACCACTGTCAGTATAAAGCAATTATATTAATATGTAAGTACTCAAGAATGGGTTCTTGTGAAATAACATGATTCAGTGTGAAACACAATCATGGACATGATTAATATATACCGGTATATATATAATTATAATTATGTTTGACAGTTTAATATTATATTGAGAACAAAACTTTCTCGAATACATAATTTGATGGGTTAAACCTACAGAAGCCAAGGAATGTGGCAATATTTATCAAGTGATTTGAATCATACAATTAAATACATTGTATATGATTGCATGTTCCAAGCCACGGAGTACTGTATAATGTAAGTTGACGATTAATGTTAAGGTAATTGTTGATTAAAGAGAATATTGTAAAGTAATATATTATTATTATTATTATCATGGATTTATCATAAAATGGTGCTCTTTATAGGATTTGAGACAGGGAAAGTTGGTGGTATAAACATAAATTATTTGTCGTGTTCATGAAAGATTTTGTACAGGCTGCCCAAATCTGCCAATTGCTGGTTTGCCATTTAAGAAAAAATAATTCTGATTCAAAATTACATTCAGAAAGTTACAAAATACCAGAACTGAAACTAATAAACAAAAATAAGACTAGCTAAGACACTGTTAATTGCATAATAATTTTTTCTATAGTAATACACAGAATCTGTGTGCTAGATAAAAAAAAAAGTTGGGATATGAATTAATGCTCACGTTGCAAATGAAATGGATGTGGTCACTGCCACAGACAAGTACATATTGAGATTGAAGAAACACATCTGTGCCCAAATCTATACTTTTGGCAATTGACAAGATTTATATATCTCTATTGTTAAACATTTATAGAATATCCTTAAAAGGCAATATGTGAGGGGAAGACAACATAAAGAGCAGAGCTATGTGATGCCTGAAAACTCTTAAAACCTTTATTCTATCCATGTCTGGAAATGATGAAAGCGATAAGTCAAATGAATATTCATTAGTGTCAGTTCTCAAGGCATTGATCACATGCAGGCAAAAAATATTTCATCATGACATTCTGTACATTATCTTGTCGTGAAAAAAAAAACTTGTGTGGGCAAAGAAAATGTGTAAATTTGTTTGTATATATGTGCCTTGTCTTAACTGTGGTATATGTTCATTCTGGACGATTATTTGATTTGGTGATAACAAAGACAATTTATACAAGACAGATGGGCAATATATGTATCTTATGTTTGTGTCACTCACATAAGCTCTCTGTTATGATAATATTTTATTTTGTATCAGCAGTGAATTGAGGAGAAAGTTTTGCATATATTATTTTCTGCAGTTTAGTTTAAATGTATCCTTCCAAATTGGCAATGGTGATGATAATATTGTATTTTTAAGTTTTGGCATATGATTTTCATTAGCAGTGTATTAAGGAGAAAGTTTGGCATATGATAATTCCCAAGTTAAATTGAATTGTAATCTTCCAAATCGGCAATGGTGATGATAAATAATATCAAAAAAGTCCCCATAAGTATTAATATGTACAGAATATTATGAAGCACAAATTTCTGATTCTGGAATTAAGTGTTTTCTTTTTTTTAAATTAAAAAACATATTTTCATGCATTTAATGTATGTGTTAAAGTGTCAAGTCAATGCCATAATGGTCTTGTATTCATTTTCATCAGTCAACTAAATTTCTGCCAAAAAATATAAATTAGATTTCAATGTGTTGTTCGAGCAAACAATAAGAATATAATTTCATTATAAGACTTGATATTTCTAAACCTCAGATCTTTAGTCCATACCACTTAGTTAACAATAACAAATTATAATTTTGGGTTGAGCTCCAGATTTTACTTCTTCTTATTATGATAAGTTGAAATGTAATTTGTGAGAATGGGCCCATGATACACTAAGGGTGATTTGTGACCGAGGGTTGTTAAAACTGCACTAATACCCAGTACCTTTGATCCAGGCCCATCAATATTCACCATTAATTTTGCCCAGCATGCCCAGCATGACATAACCATGTCTCAATTTATATCACTGTTTATTTAAATATGATAACAGCTTAAGCATTGAACTATTTATATTAATCGTTTAAAATAAAAATATTGCTCAAATGAATATTTCATATCATTTAGAATGAATGCAATGTGTACATTCTTCAGAACAGAAATTCCAAATACATTTCAAAAGGACATATTTTTGTTTTCGCTGAACTAAGAGATCTGCCAATAGAACTTGAAATTCGAGATGTAAATTTGTTGTCTCAAGAAACCAGATTCCAGACCCACCCATGTGTACCGTCCTACTATTTATTGCAATGAACTCCATCATTTTGTAATTAACATTTTAAAAGTTTCCTCACAAAAACAGACATACTGCAACTATATTTCTGTGGCAAGAGTCAGTCACGAGATCTTCCTCGATATTTAATGTCATGTGTATATAATAAATTGTAATTATGTGATGTTAACCCTTTCACCACCAGTACTTGAATATTTGATATACAACAATTGTTAGTAGATTATTCTTTAAAAATGTATAGCAGATGGTAATGTTCGGGCATTTTTTTTTTCAGTTTAAATAAAGCAGATAAAGTATTATCTTAAACAAGCAGGATTGTCCACACCATACATGTTTTTTCTCACCTAATGAACACCCAGTGCAGTGTGTAAATTTTTAAAAATTTATGGAGATTTAATGGACAACACCACTCTCTTAAAATAATTGTCAGTGGAGCTAATAAGTGCTTATGAATGATCACTAAAAAAGACCACAAAGTATTTGAAAGAAATAATCAGATCCGATTTTTTTTTCAAATCATGTTTTTATCATTTGGTGGTATAAAAACAAAACAAATATAAAGGTATTTTTAATGCAAAATCTGTTATAGAACTGGTGTTGTCCTTTAAATATTTGGCATGAATTATTTTCAAATTGTGTCACCACTCAATACACATGGACAAATAGACTACCGGTACTTCCACAGGTGAAGGATCCAGTTAGATTCAAATCCAAAGTTTTTTTATAATGTTTCTTACATATTTGTTTCCCGCATTGAACAGAAAATTTCAAAGATCTCGGCTCTATATAGAGAAAAACCAGGTGTACATTAGGTGAAATAGGCAAGTTTGTTAGCTGGTCAAACCAGCATAACCATGTAATCAAAAATCATGTAACTTTGCAGAATTCTATGCATATAGTGTGATAATACAGATTGTGTAAACATATATCAGGCACACAGAGCCCATGTTATGGAGGTAGAAGGGATATATTATGTTTGTACAGCTAAATCTCAGTCACAGACTTTGCTTGTTGATCATGTATGTAACTATTGAAGTTCAAATCTTTTTGACCTGCTATGCTCACTGTACAAATGAGAGAGAAATTGTTTGGAGCAAATGGCAATATTTGGCAAATTCAATTTGAATAATTTACAAGCATTGTATTCTCAGAAGTTGTTTGGTCTGCATTACAAGTGGTTAAGTGTGGAGTGGGAGAGAATCCAAAGATAACAGTAGAAATAATTAATTCAAATAAAGCAATTCTGTTTGGTATTTGAGTTAGTAATTTTTTTTTCAATAGTTTTTAAATTCCTTTATTTTGAAAAAAATTGAAACTTTCAATCATATTTGAGAAGAGGAATATAAAAATTTCTTCAGTTATGCACAAATTTGGTATTCATGCAATGTTGTAAATAAAATGCTCTAGTCTTGACAGTTTTAAAGTTTATAAGGTTTACACAACCATGAAATTATTACCAAACAAATATTTTTATATAAAGATATACGATGGAAACAGCATAGAATCAAAACGCTTTTAAATTCACAAGAATCAGAATTTGACATTGGACAAGTATCTCAGCTGTATAATATTTTTGCAAATGATAATTTATGGATCCCTGATGTCACTCTGAATGTGTGTTTGATATTTGTGAAATATAATTGGTGCGAAAGTGGAAATGAAAAACAAAATCAGGCCAACATAAAAAAGATGTCCTGTTTCATTGTATTGTGAAATGGAAATGGGGCAATTGCATCTTTCTCTTTTATTAATATTTAACATAATTATAGCAAATAATTAATTTGCCATTTCTCTGGAGGATAATTTTAGCACACCAATAGCAATCTGGAGAACCAGAAAAGGATATTGTTTTTCACGGCTTTATTTTGTGAGCACTGATTGGTATGCTCTAAATATGATCTTGTTCTGATTTAGTATGTTCTAAGTATGATCTTGTTCTGATTTGGTATGTTCTAAGTATGATCTTGTTCTGATTTGGTATGTTCTAAGTATGATCTTGTTCTGATCTCTAAGGAAGGCTGATTATATAGTTTATAATGTACAGTATATCAAACAGCTTCTCTATCCTTTCTCTCATTCCTTTCTTTTTGTTGGTATTTAAACTTAACAAAGACAAAAAAAATATATAAAAATAAAAATAAAAAATACTGCTGTGGTTCATGATAGATGGCAGCACTTATATTCAGATTAACCTGCCATCTGGTGTAACTGAGAAGCTAAAGATGATCAGTTTGAGAAGTCTTAAATGTAAAGTTGCAATAATATGAACTAATGGTTGTCAAATGTTAAACAATAGGGTGTTCAGTTTACAATAATTATAAGGCAACTTCTTATGTGTAAAGTTGCAATAATATGAACTAATGGTTGTCAAATGTTAAACAATACGGTGTTCAGTCTACAATAATTATAAGGCAACTAATGGTGCACTATAAGTTTGACACATTTGATAACGAATTGGAACAATGTGCATTTTCAGGTCAGTTGGGTGAATTGTTATGACTGGCATTTTAACAGCTATATATCAGTTAGATTATACATACAGTAATAATGATAACAAATTAAAACAATTCACAAGTTTATATCTGCTCAGATTGAGCACAATATGCACTTCACATTGTTTTATTAATTCAAAAACAGCTTCTTTACATTATGTTTATACTAGTCCAATGGATATTGTTGTTTCCAGTTGTAAGGTATAATCATTATTAAAAAATAAAATGTTTCAGAAAATTTAACAAAGTCTGCTTTGTATATTGCGAAATATCAGTGTCAGGATTTAGGCTGATACTTTGAAAAAAAGGGTTATAATTCAAATAGATTTATACTAGTAAGCTCTCATTAACCTGTCACGGGATATTCTATTTCAAACACAGCACAAGTTTGTACTTGTTGAATGATATAACATGCATTATGTTAGGGTTTGCCTACATGGAAAGCACACAAAAGAGTACTTGAAGTTGAACACATAAACCTTTGGGATATCAAAACGGAAGTTATCAATTGATATAGTTTTTAATGTATATTGCATACAAAAGTTGGAAATCCTTAGAAACGGAGACCATACGACATGAACCGCTCATGACAAACAATTCAAGGTTAGAATTTACAGCATTGATCTTTATTATCATTATTAAACCACTATTATTTTCATTGAATGAAACCACAAAGTTTGTCAAGGCTATTTCCTAACTACGGTAAAGACGAGATAGTTCCTATTTGATGTATACCCGGTAGATTAATGGGTAGGTGAAGTATATTATATTGTCCATAAAAGTAGGTAGTTTATATATGTTCATATAGAGAATAATGTTAAGGTATTATCAATTATATTTGTCATTTACCTTTGGTTCTGACTTGTTTTGGGGACTTAATGGCTGGAGGGGGTGGAAGTGGTGGCGCTAGTGGTCAGAGTTATATTTGTGTCTTCTCCATACAAAAGCACATCCAGTGCAGGAAGGCTTATCTGGCACAAAATGTCCAGGAGCTCTCATTAGCTAACACTGGCAGGTTGTCCAGCCATGATCACTGCAACCAATAGCACTGGGATCAACAAACACTTAATATTGCCCAAATACATGAGACCAGAGATAGATGCGAGAGTGAGAGGTAGCTGCGCAAGTGAGAGATAGCTGCATAAGTGAGATAGCTGCATCTATGAGAGATGGATACAACAGTGAGACAACTGCATCAGTGAGAGCTAGCTATAACAGTGAGGGATAGCAGCACAAGTGTAGACAGCTGCACAAATGACATATAACTGTACAAGTTAGAGATAGCTGCAACAGTGAGAGGTAGCTGCATTAGTGATAGATAACTGCATAAGGGAGAGGTAGCTGAGCAAGTGAGAAATTCTATATAGGAGACTGTCGTCAGCAAAGACCCTTATGTTTGAATATTTTAGCTTCTCTCCAATGTCATTAATATAGAGTAGAAATAGTATTGGTCCATGTACCCTGGGGCACTCCAGATTTAACATGGACAGGGTCAGATTCATCACCGTCGATAACTACCCTCTGTTCACGGTTTGTAAGCCAGCTTTTTATCCATGAACCGACCTGCCCTGGGATTCTGTAATGCTCGAGCTTGTGATTCAGCCGTTCGTGGCAGACTGTGTCAAAGGCTTTACTAAAATCGAGAATGAGCATGTCAACATTTTGCCCATCATTTCTAGCCTTGAGTATATCCTGTTAGGTTGTGATTAACTGAGTTTCACAAGAGTGGCCTGTCCTGAAGCCATGCTGAAAATTTACCAGGATATTGTAAAGTTCGCAGTGATTCATCATGTGTCTGACAATTATGTGCTCCAAAATCTTACAGGGGACAGATGTCAAAGAAACTGGCCTGTAGTTTGCGGCACAACTTTTATCTCCTTTTTTAAAGACTGCAACTATATTTGCTGTGTGCCATGCTTTTGTGACTTCTCCTTTGTTGAGTGAGTCTTGGAATATTTTTTGGAGGATTGGAGCTATTTCATGTGAACATTCTTTCAAGACTCTTGTGGGTATTTGATCTGGGCCATTGGCTTTTTTGCAGTTTAGGTTAGAGAGCAATTTTTCCAGACCATCAACTGTGATGGTAATTGGCTCTATCTGTGGAGAAGTTGGATCACCTTTGTCAGGAATATTTTCCATGTTTTCAGTAGAAAAAACAGATTTGTACTGTCGTGAAAGAACTTCTGCCTTGCCTTTACTGTCTTTCACTTCAATGCCATTTTCTGTTAGTGTTGGTACACCAACAGTATCTTTGCGCCTGGCTCTAATATAGTTCCAGAACCTTTTCCCCATTGATGGTCTGCTGAATTCAATGTCAGGTAAATCGAGTAGCCCAAGGACATATTCATTGTGGTATTCTCTTTTTGTGTGTTTTGGATAAAAATGGATGGATTTTTGTTGATTTTTTGTTTTGTTTTTTGTTGTTATTTTTTTTTTTAGTCTAAGGATTCCAAGGTTTCAATTTGGTACTCTATGGACTGGATTCACAACTCCTTGATGTTTGTTCAAATTCGTATAGTCCAAGGGTTCAGCTTGGTACATATACAGATTTTGATTAATTTGAATTTTTTTGTTTGACTTGGTGATTATGCTTATATTTGTTCCACTTTGTGGATCTTTTTGTTGGAGCCCAAGGGTGCAATTTGGTATTCTCTTATTTTTTGCTTTTTTCAAGAACCTTGTCCAAGTGTTCAATTTGGTAGACCTACAAGTTGCTTTTTCTTTGCCCAAGTGTGCAATTTGGTGCAAAAGATTTTTTCTTTGTTTTATTCTCCTTTTAGGGGGAAGGATTTTTCTGTCCAAGTGTGCAATTGGTCTCGAAATCTTGTTGGGGCCCAAAGGTGCAATTTTTGAACAATTTTGGTTCACGTCTCCTTGATGTTTCTAATGCAGCTATCTCTGTTGTCAACAGAAATAGCTGTATAAGTTAGACTATCTACAACTGGAAATGTGATAGCTGCACATGCATATGTGAGAAATGGACACAACAGTGAGACACAGCTCCACAACACGTGCTGTAGGCGTTCAAAAGAGATGACTTCATGCACATTCCGGAAATTCCCGCCAAAAAAATTAAATTGTCGACCTCTGGCGGAAAGTGTGTGCGTGGCAGCCGGTCTTTCTGTGGGAAATCAACAGACCGGGTAGACACACGTCTGATCGACCGACAGTTTTACCTCAGTTGTTTTCTTCCATTCTTTTACAGAGAAATGGCTGCCAATACTAACCAAACGGCGTGTGAGGTGTTGAAGAACACACTGAAACAATATGACTACATCCGATTCACCATGTCCGACATGAATGGAGTTCCCCGAGGGAAGACCATTGTCGGGAGGCATGCCGACAAGTTTGTTTCTGAAGGGCTTGGAGCGTACAGCGGTAAGATTAACTATTCACGATTTTAAAAAGTTTTAACGTTACTAAGTTCCACTGATATAATCTTAAACGACAAATTTCATTCTTAGTAACTGACTAATCAAAACATACGGGCAGCCGGCATACGTGGCCTTATGACATGTGACCAGCAAGCCTCTATTGTCGCCCATTGTGCTCTCATTTTGGCAAACTCCACCAGAGGGCGACTCTATATGTTGGCAATATGGGGTTTTCTCAGTGTGGGTGACACCATGTATGAAAAACTATTTTGAATATAATAAATTACTGACAGGCACCATCCCAAGTTTTCATACATACTTGAGTCTGAGGAAGTAGCCTAAATGTGACTAAGGAAATACTGTTCTCTGAAACAATCCTTCACTTTTGTCACTAAATTGAAAAAAATCAGATGAGAGATATTTCACAGGGTCGGTTTGAACTCTGCTAAGAAATTATATATTTTATTTTTTTGTCAAGTATAAATATTTATATAGATGCATAACACATATCTATATATTTGTGGACAGATGGTCTTTTACATATACATTCACATTTCACTATTTTCAGGCAAATATTGCTCAAAATATATTTGGTGAGAGAGCATTGAATTTACTCTTCAACCCACATCTTTCATACCCTTGAGCACAGGCCCGATGAATGTTTTTATACCACTTTCATGCCAGACCATGCTGATGATCAGTTTCATGTACTGTATAAGGGAAAGGTATTGAACACATTTTGATACTTCCCTGACTCTGACATTTCAACATGATTTGTTTGCCTTTTTGACCAAACTGAACATTCAGCTTGCATTTGTTTCCTTGAATAGTCCTTACTGTACTCCGCCTACCTTGTTGTAAGTTACATGCCACAAGACATTGTTATTTCAGCTCAAATCTGCCAGGCAACTCACAGTTAAGACTTGGACTTCAACCATGCCCTCGTCATTTCCTTTCAACCTGAAATGAATGTTTACCTTGATTCCCATTGCCTGAAATCAATATGCTGAATATTTACCTGGTATTTTGACCAATCAACAACTGATAAACATAAACAGGAAATGACGAGTTTATGGATGCAATCACCACACGTTCAAAACCTTTCCCTAATACATGTATATCTATACATGAAACTGATCAGCATGGCCTGACATAAAAGTGGAATTTGAAACATGCATTGGGCCCGTGCCTTGAGCTTATTATTTTGGTCCAGACAGAAGTGATATTTCGATATGACCTCAGTGACCCCAGGCAATAATAAAAAGTCTGGTGGGATAGTTACCATGGCAACAGTCAAATAGGCGTGAGGTCATTTCCAAACTAGACTGAGTAAATTGTGGAAGTGAGTCATGCTCAGCTATCTAAATGCTGAGACAAAAGATGCCGCATCTACATGCGTTCCATAATATTTATCAGTTCTGAATCCAACACTCTGCAATCCAAGCTTGATGTTATTACAGAAAGGAGGAATTCACTAATCCTGACACTTTCTGTTAAGGGATTCATTTATTTCTTCCACTTATTTATAACTAAGCAAATTTTTAGAAACACTGACATGTCAAGAGTCCACAATCTAGGAATATTTGAGCAAAGTCTTAATCAGTACTGTAGTCATGGTGATATTTAAAGGAGCATCCTATCCCACCATCAGTACCCCTCACCACGTTGCAAATTGAGACACCTGGTGTTTTTGGATGGCCCGCTTCTGGCGAGGCTGACTCAAAAAAAAAGATCATTCTTAAAGTTTACTTTGTTGACGGGCTTCTGCATTGTTGGAGGAACGAGCAGAGTGTTAGTCAGCCAACCAGCTCAAAGGAAGTCTGGACTGGCCAGTTGTGGCAGAGCATCTTGTGATCCCAACATGGCCCCATGCTAATCTCAGGCACCCATCGGTTCACAGACAAAAAGAGCAATTACTCATCTGTGACCCCAATATATGTCAGGTCTAAATAAGCATTTATGCCCCTTGCTCAACCATGCTTACCGTTCCAAATAACAAACACTAAATGAATAAATGTTTCAGTCTTTCAAGTAGAATTTGGGGGAATATTAGCAAATCTTTTTCGAATAAAAACCTATATCACAAACAAGACCATCAGGTGTTTTCAATTCTGTTTTGTAGGAGTGGCAAGTACCAATATTTACTCAAAATCCACAAATCGCTTGTTTGAACTGTGTTAATAATTTGCCAGATGTTAGTTTATCATCTGTGCTGTTATCACTGTTTGCATCATATTTGTATCACCTGCTCTACCAAAAAAATTGTTTACATTTGAAAATTTGTATACCTCTTGATGATAGGTGGCAGGATGTGGTTATTGTTAAGCTCAAGCAGTCAATGTGTGTAAATTATACATAAGGAGCACTTCAATTCACACGATTAGATTTTAAATAATTGTTTGCTGGTAGAATATCACCATAGCTTATGAGCTACAAAGTCCACTCTTCCTACTTCTGTAAAATTTACTACAGACCTAGTAACATTTCTCTCCTTCCTGTCAATAAACAACTAATTTATGATAAACAGGACATGATGTTTAGCACTTCATGAATATTGTATGAACATGAAATTATGTCATGTAGATGAAAATATTTATGGAATGTTGTCAAATTCTTGTATCCCCTCTCCTAGTGATAGTTTCCAAATATGCAAAAAGGTACAAGAATATAATAGCTCATCCATAAGATGTAATATAATATACTTTTTTTAGGCAAACATATGAAGTATTTGCATCCAATTCTATGAAAACAGGTCTGTCACTTTACTTAGTCAATTTATTCATTCAAGGAAATGACTCCTACTGAACACTCCTTTCCACTTTTTTATCCTACTTGTCATAGCACAGTAAGTCAACAACTGGTCTCATTGGCTAATCATTTATAATCAACTAGTTCCTGTTTCATTTCTTCCTGTTTCAATTTTGTCTGGCTGATAAGAAGGAAACTACTTTTGGTTTCCCAGAAACACTATTCACATATGGGAGTGACTCATGGTAAAGTAATCACAGTGATTTATTCTGACTGTTACCATTACAAATGAACTTCTTTTTATACTTTGAGGGTCAATAACTGAATGAAATAACATTTAAAATTGTACCATTTTTGTACACTTCCAAGTTATATACATATATATATATATAATATGTATATATATAATATATATCTAATATTCCACCCATAGAATTGATACATTATATTGAAATATACCATCGAGCTGTGTAATCCATACATCACAAATCCAAACAAAATTATGAGTTGATATTATCTCCATCTTGATAAAAAAGTATATTTAAAAATAGAACATTCAAAATATATAAATATTTAAAACAGTTCTGTTAATATATAAATATTAAAATATATTTTGAACAAGTTTTCACTGGCAATATCATTTATTATTGATTGTATCATGAGACAGTAATTACAATGATAGCTGGTCATGTGCAACCAAAACAAGAAAAAATGTACTAGTTGTACAAACCAAATGATTTTTAACCTATATATCAAAATCTCTATCTTGTAATAGTTTAAATCTCTGTTAATCAGTCACTAAAGTCTAATAATTTCTTTTAAAAATTACAGGTGCCATCGCATTTGGCCCAAACAATGAGATACCGATAAAAACTTTGGATAAAAAGGTGGCACAGAGTGGTCATTCAAGCATGGTGATGAGGCCTGACCCAACCACTGTTCATGAACTTCCCTGGGTATCACATGGTGGTGCCAAGGTAGCAGAGGTTTTGTGCAACAGTTACTGGCTGGATGGCACGCCTCAAAAGGAAGGACCCAGGTATGTGAAATATGTTAAAAGGAGATATATTTGTAATGTCATGCCCAAAATCATCTGCTTAGGTCAAGCACAGAGGGCAGAATGGAATGTTCACTAATTTGTACTAGCTAGAAATTGCTGTAATGTTTGTTATGAAACACCAGATGTCACTCGCAAAGCTCCATCAGAGCTGAAACAAGTTTGATGACCAGTTTAAGTGACATCTGGCGATTAAAACTTTGAAGTAAAGCGCAAACCAAATAAGAGTTTTTCAGTTAAATGAAATTAAATTATCACATAAACTAATGGCATCGACACGTGAAGTGTGCCAAGATTCGTGCATCCAGATGGAGATGATGGCATTGCATAATATCTGGTCCTAATCTTGAATAGTGTATGTTAAGCTACAGCAATATTTTAATATTTTTAGATATTGTGCTCAGCAGGCTGTCCAGAAACTGGAGGATTTGGGATTGGAAATAAAGGCTGCATTTGAGATGGAATTTAAAGTATACATTGCCAAAGACCGCAAACATTTGTTTGAAAACCTGGATTTCTGCGTGCCAACCACAATGGCTGACCACGAAGAGTTCCTATACGAACTGGAGAGGAACTTATATGCTACAGGAGTCAACATTGAAACCATACAGACCGAGTACTCCTACGGACAATTTGAGTTGACCCTCAAGCCCAGCTATGGCATCAAAAGTGTGGATGACTACTTTGTATTTAAGAACACGGTGAAGGAGTTATGCAAGAGGAGAGGATATCTGGTGAGCTTCCTGGCCAAACCAGACATGATGGGATGTGGAAGCGGCGCTCACTTCAACTTCTCCATCTGGGACAAGAAGACAGGGAAAAATATCATGTATGACGAGAAGAAAGAGGATGGCCTCTCCGACTTCATGAAGCACTTCTTGGCTGGGATGTTGAAACACATCGATGCCCTGACTGCCCTATCCTGCCCAACAGTTAATTGCTACCGAAGAATACACAACCCTTGGGCTCCCGATAGGGCCAACTGGGGTATCCAGGACCGCATGGCTTCTTATCGTCTTAAGAATGAGGGTTCTTCCGGTACATATTTTGAAAATAGATTGCCAAGCGGAGCTGCCAATCCATACCTAGTGCTCGCGGGAACCATAGCAGCAGGTCTGGATGGAGTGAAAAACAAGCTTCCTTGCCCACCTGCCAGTCAGAGTGATGCTCCACAGATCCCCATGACCCTGGCGGATGCCCTGAAAGCTCTGGAGAATGATGCAGCCATGGTAGCAGGCGTCGGGCCAGAATGCGTGGAATGGTTCGTCAGCGTGAAGCGGGAGGTTGACCTTGTTAATCTCAAGGATTGTGATGTGAGCGTGGTGAAGGATGAGCACATCGAGGCTGAGAGGAATCAGTACGAGCGTCTATGTTAGCCATGCATATATATCACTTCACGTTAAGCAGTTGTAGGGCTAAACATATATTTGCTCTTTCCAATTTCGATCCACGATTTGCCATGTGTCAGCCCATCCAAATAGTGTTTGGCTCCAACTGTTTAGTACTGATATCTGTTAGGTCATTCGTACTGATAATCTCACAATGTCAGGCAGGAATATATGACATCATCAATAATCCATGTGAGGGTTCTATCTGGCACATAATATGCTAGAGCTTGCCAGTATTTCACCATTAATTAGTGCTCATATAGCATCTTTTCCAATTTATTTTTGATTATCAGTCTTAATTTCAATGTTTATAAATCAAAACATACTGTGTTAAATAGAGGATTTGGGACATTTGAATCTTAAATTGTCAAACTGTGAGTCATTCTCTGGAAATTAAGGATTGTAAGGAAGGTCCCAGAGAGGTGGAGAGAATGATGACATAGATTTGTCGGAGGCCATATGTCTGTTGGTCCTATGAGGGCCCGAGTAGTGAGAAGTATGTATGACCTGCTAGATATTTGGATTCAGACTTTTTCCTGCTTCCCACCCATTCAAAAGTGATAACTTAAGACTTGAACATTTGGAAATACAACTGTGCTATCGTCATTTCAGATGCATGTCAAGGTTGTAGTGATCTGTTGATCAGCTCAATGATGATGCCATTTCAATGTATTGAAATCTTTTTGCGACTCCATTTTGCCACTTGTAACCCAAAAGTGCCATAATGTTTGTAGTGCATGATAAAAACATAAATGGCACCAGTCATTTAATAGCTGTAGTTGCTGGCTGTAGTTGTTTGATAAGATTTGTAGTTGGGAACATTTGATCAGTTAGATTAAGATCATGTTGTCACTTTGCTTTGATCTTATGATTTGTATCCTTTCTGATGATCTGTCTTAGATCCATTTTAGACAACATACTCCTCAATATATGGTATGTGCTGTGTGAAATATGCTCCTTACACGCACACATATAAATATATTAGAATCCTTGGAAGAAAGATCTGCTTTTATGATGGCTGAAAAGCATTTTTCAAGGAAGTTTGTTCATTTATTTGGTATTGATCCTGACAATTTACAACACATATTCAAAGTTTTCAGTCACCAGGTGGTGGGATATGGAGAAAGACATTGTGGAAATGAAAATTTGGTCTCTCTAACAGGGCAGATGTGTTAATATGTTGACTTGTAAGCAATAATTGCCTTGGATTCACAGATCAGTAATTTAATTCTAGTTTTAACACACCATATGTTTGACAGATGCTCACATTATGAATCATAATTTAGTACCTAATAAATGAAACAAAGTAAAATTAAGTAATGTTAAGTAAAATTTGATCTCGGATATCATGTTAGGAATCATAATTTAGTGGCACCTTTTATAATTATATTTTGGAGATGAAGGGTTGAAAAAGGTGTTATATGCTACAAACTAAAACAAAATAATATTCCATTTATCTAAGGGACTGTTCATTCAGATAATAGATAAACTCTGTATCCCTGAATTAGGATGTATATAGTGTTCTAAAACAGGAAATAACAATAGACATCCTGCCTGTATGTGTGGTTCAGTATCACCACACTAATCTGTTAATCTTACCACAACAGTGGTAGCTGATTTGTCATCATTTACAAAAGTCCAATTGTACAGCAAAATTATACAACCAATTTAATAATACAAAATGGAACAAAGTCGACATCTCAGTAAATTGAACGAGTTCTTTAGGTTGCCATCCTAACTGTTTCTAGTCACCAGAGACTTTTGTTCATCAAGAAACCAGGTAGTGATATTAAAGTCTATTTACAAAAAGGATTGAGGTATTTACAATGTAATCCTCGAAAAGAATGACTTAAATACTACCTTGATATAAAATCAGATTATTGTGTCTGTTAAAACATTTATTTTAATTCAATGAATATCCTCTAGCAGCTAATTATCACTAGTTATTTATAATGTACAATTAAAAAAAATTAACTTAGTTTGTTCTACTCTTGGATGCCAAGTCAAAACATACTGATTTTAATTTTACAAATTAGATATATTTATGCATATATCTCCTATTAATCTATGCTTATGATGGGAACATCTGTTAAGGACTTTATTGTTAAAATATTTTACTTTTATCTGGATAATTTTTCAGCAAAGAGGATATGGTGTATATGATATATTCTGTGTGTGCAGAAATTTGCAACTTTATTTCAGATCAGTGCTTGGTTCAGTGTTCCAATCCATCTTCATTGCTTGTGATCCTTAGAGTGCTTAATCCCAGAGTTCCACTCTGCAGCTTACCTTTGTTCTTATGATTAGTGCTTTCCTTATATTTTGAATAAAGCAAAAAAAACCAAATATTTCCTATTTGATTTTTATAGTTTTTTCATACTGTTAATGTGAATATAAAATAAAGGGCGTGTCCAATCTTGTAAAAGCATGGGCACATGTTTAGCTTTGCACAGCATACTTCTGCAATGAGGACAGAAATTTTGTCATTCTGTCTGTCCGATCTCAAATTACTAGTTGAAGTTCTTGTGTGTTTGTAGGCAAAATGTATTTTCAGGGGTCCAATTCTATTTTGTTTATCAAAGGGCTCGGAACTTGTTTCATTATCTTACTGTTTTTGAAAAAATAGCTATCGCTGAGCTGGGGGGGGGGGGGGGGGATTTGTAAAATAACAATTCCATGAGGCAGCACTATCTGAAATGAATGGAATAATGTTGAAAATGATGTAAAACCTGAAATAAACAAAAATCATTTATGACACAATTTACAGGGATTTTCAGAAAGTGATAAGGTAACAAAAAAGCAATGATCAGGACATTATTACAACAATAGAGAAATCTGATGCAAATGGATTTTGTTCCGAGAACCTCTTTCCATCCCATTCTCCCCAAACAAATTTGAGAAAATTTAATTTTCACTGGTTTCCTGGCATTTGAGAGAAGAGAAATGCATTAGTGGTTGTCGGTGCTCAAATCCATGTGGGTTTCCATTTGATCTTTGTTGGTATTATTGTTTGCAAAGTTTATACAAAAAGGGATGTCTGTCATACTTCATAAAAAAGAGCTGATTTTTTTGGCTATGCATAGTAAAGATGCCTGATTGTCAGATTACTTGAGTATCCAGTGACCCAGTCTGGTAATTTAGTTCGAGTCTCAGAATGATATGATGGAGACAATAAATTAGGAACAACCTTTTCGATAAATTGACTGTTCTCCACCAATAAAACCAGTCTACCAAATAACCAGGCAATTAATGATATTATCACATATAAAACAATTTGCAGATAATGTTCATTCACTTAACCAATATTTGCTCTATCACAAAATCACTAAATTTGATGTGTTCATACCTCTATAATGAATATCTTAGATGAATGGTCAATGGGTGACCTTGGCCTCTTTCTAGGTCACAGGGTTATTTAATTTCTGTATCTACTCAAATATAGGACGACCCGTGTATAAGACGACCCCCCCAAATTGATGTTATTTTGCTTGAAAAGGCTAATTTCCGATTATAGGACGAGTTGGTTCTTCCTGAAAAGTCAGGAAATCTTGAGACGTCAGCACTCAAGTTTGGCGGCCATTTTAAATCTAAATACATATATAGTCTCAGGATCCATCATTGTGCAATATATTAATATTTCAATGTGAGTTAATCACTGGAGCTCCCCGTTACTTCCGCTTTTCAAAATGGTGACCTTGTGTTGTGTATGCATATATAAGCATTGTTAAACTCACATTTTCTATGACTTGTGTGTAATTTACACTTATTAAAAATGAAGGCGGCCTACTGTTGACACATAAAATATTTCTATGTGTATGAGATTTTAATTTCTTGTCCTATATTCAAGTAAATACGGTAATAGAAACTTCAACAGCAATATCCTCAGGAGGAATTTAACATAGGATCATCAAACCACATGGAATACCCTGGTGCATGGTGACCCCAATCTGATAAGATATTGATGACCTTGACCAAATTACAAGGTAAATCATCACAAAAAAATGTTTGCAAATACCATGGACTAATATTTAGTCCATGGAAATACAATTTTGTCTTGATGAACTTTGAAAATGGTTTGGGAAGAAATGAAAAAGGAAAACAAATTGGTGCTGCCACCTTTAAAATCTCATGGTCATTTCGATGTGGCGTTCATTCATTCATTCATTCATTCATTCATTCAAATTATGATAGTTTAACAGTTTTCAAGCCACCGATGTTTCTCCAATGGCTTTGAAAACTAAGGACGGTATAGTCACTTGTCCAGATGCATGTTCGACACTTATCTTAGGGAGTGCAATCCTTCAAATACAAAAAATAAATAAGGTCCATTAAGAATAATTATAAATATTAATTTTCCCATGATTCGCATATTTGGTGTTACGTACCCTCTTGTATTATTATTGTTCCCACATAGATGTAAACAGATATTACAACTTTAACCTTCAGCCGGGTTTCTCCTCAAGACTAACCTCAGCTCTAACGTCAACAAAAAGGTTTCAGTACATGTGACATCTGGTGGGCACTTGCATTTGCCGCTCGAATCGCTGAGCCTGCTCACTAAATAACAAATTGAATGATACAGGTTATCAATAATAATAATAAATAATAATAATAATAAAATTTATATAGCGTTGATACCAGACAAGTCTGTTCATAGCGCTGAAACCACAACCAATAGCAGCAATACATGTCACAAAGTAAAACAAATCCCAAGAATTAAGTAGGTTAGTGATACTTATGCAGGACACGATACAGCTACCTATATATATTTCTTCGCATTGAAACATTTATCACTCAGGTTGACCTCGATAAATATATAACTCATGTATGACTTGTACAGTGTGGACATTTTTCACCAACAAAAGCTGCAAATGACCAGTAGCAGCATTTGCTTTATCAGTAGGTCAGTAGGACTTCTTCCACAACCAATAGCAGCAACTGAAAAATCGTGTAATTAACTCTAAATATAACATATAATTTTTCCATCAACTTATGAAATAAAATTACATGTAAATTTTATTTTCAACCGACCAAAAGGATAACTCTTTGTATCCTCCAAGTCAAATAAGAGTCATATATTTTCATCGTTTCCATTATTGGTGAGACTTTTATTGTGCTTGGTGTCTTCAGTTTATACCAACCTAACCCTACCAAGAGAAATTCACGTATTTTCCAGGTGAATCAAAACCAAGTCTGAAATTCATGTCAGTCATGACAGTTAAGAAATCTTTAAGATATGAATAATATGGTATTTCTAAGTACATTCTATTTTTTTCGAAAAACATATTACATGTCAGGCCCTCAGGATATTTAGATAAATTTCATAACCAACTTGGAGCCACAAATGATTTTCCCAGTAACACAATAGGTGACAATGTTTTTGACACTTGCCCTTGTTCATCTTTTTAATCCCGACTGTTCCCAACTCAAGTGTTTCACCTCCAAAGTCAGGGTTATTCACTCATCAGTAGAAATGACAGACATAGGTATATTACGTTTTTACTGTGAGGGACACATCCAACAATGATTCATGACTGAATGTGAACCTTTCTAGGCTATTTTTATAAAATATCGCCGGTGACCTTGAAGTGACCTTTGGATGACTTTGAAAATGAAACTCCTTTTTCCGTGGATTGTAATATAATTATCAATATTCAATCATCTGCATCTTTCAAAAATGAGCTCATAGAGTCTTTATTCATCAAAATCTATTCAAAATGAACAAGATTACAGTATTTTTAAAGTTTGGACCAATCTGCAATGGAAATTAGAAGAAATATTGATATGCTGAGCTATTTTGAAACAACATCTATAATAACAACTTATTGTTGGTTAATTTATGAAAGTACATATTATAATGCATAAAAAAAGTTTAATATTGAAAATAAAATGAAAACAAAGTCTGTCAATTTTGAGATTTATTAACAAGCTAAATTTGGTTAGAAATAGCTTGAATGTGGTAGGTGTACAAAAGATTAAAATCGACGGACTTTAAATTGATCCAATGCAATCTTTGAAATTTCCATACATATAAGATATATGTGTATTTTCAGAAAATAACCCCCAATAAGTTGCTCTAATCATAATGGTACATAAAAAACTGATAATAGAGTTTCAAAGTATGTGGAAATGTGATAAATTTGCAAAATGAAAACATCAGGTGACAAGAAATGTATTAAATGTAGACACAAATGGATTAACTCATTGAAAAGCTGATATCTTTCTGCAAATTTCCATATTTTTTTTTTCTTCAATAAGAAAAAGGTGCTAATATTATTTTTTGAATATGTATATAACTTGTAGAATGTGTTCTATTTTTGGTGTCATTTATGCTAGGTGAAAGTGACACCATGTACCCACTGCCCATTTCATATTCAATGTCTCCCATTTCTAGTGATGTATGGAAAAACGGGTCCCCATCTTGCCCTATTCAAACAATATACCAGAAGTGCATAAACAATCAGAAGTGCACAACGCAAAGACTGGCCAAAAAAGCTCTTTAAACCCTAACAAGAAAGGCTTTTTGAAAAAAAAGAATTTGTATACAATTTCCTTTTTTAAAATGATATTTATATTTTCTCATATCATGAGACGTCATTGAATAGCACGTGCAAATCCGATCGGAAACTAAGATCACGAGAGAACGTATCGAATGCACCTAAACAAATAACTGACGTTTACACATTAACCGTCGTCTCTGATTAATATAGTATACTTTATGATATAGTCTATATTGTAACATATATTTATTACTGCTCTAAGAGCTGTATACAAAAAACAAGATAGTATCCAGTAGTGGCACTATATCATGTAGCATATAAACCACATGTGATTTGCTCTAAATAATATATCACTTTGTGAATAAAAAATATAATTTTTAAGTGGAAATTCATGACATAGCATTCGCATGACATAACATTCTCAAAATTACATAATTGCACGATTATTAGTGTGAAGCACTTCTCGAGACATATTGATAATAAAATACAAATATTGACATTTATTCATCCTATAAAAGATAAGTGAATGTTGGTGGACTGTAGGAATGTTTGATGGACTATATATATATATTTGTACGAGCTATATATACACACAGATATATATATATATATATATATATATATATCTGTGTGTATATATCGGCCAAGGAATGTGTATGCTACACTTTACTATACTCGTAAATGAAATGAATATAGATATAGTTTCACACAGAAACGTCTTAAATAATTCTAAAAGCCTTCAGTGTAAAAGCTTAATTAAAAAATATTTCTATATGAAATTGGTTATGACAGTGTCTAAAAGAATAAATATGAAAAAACCTGAAATGAATGTGATATGTGTCACTGTATACTGAAAAACATTTTGGTTAATCACGCCCCATTGCCTGACCCAAATAGCTACCTTTATTGCCTGACACATGTAACTACCTTTATTGCCTGACACATTAAACTAACCTTAATGTCTGACACATGTAACTACCCTTATTGCCTGACACGTTAAGCTAACCTTATTGCCTGACCCATATAGCTACCCTTTTGCCTGACACATTTAGCCACCCTTTTTTCCTGACACATTTAGCCACCCTTTTTGGCTGACACACTAGCCACCCTTTTTGCCTGACACATATAGCTACCCTTATTGCCTGATTAAAACCCAGTTGCTTTTATTTGTACTCATAACCAATAACCTCTGAGCACTTTTATGTCCAATTTGGATGACTTTGAAATGCTTCTTATGAATATGTCGAATATTTGCTACTGTTGATATATTGTTGATATAAACCTTGTGACACTTGTGATATTGTTGATATAAACCTTGTGACACTTGTGATATTGTTAGTATAAACCTTGTGACACTTGTGATATTGTTGATATAAACCTTGTGACACTTATGATATTGTTAGTATAAACCTTGTGACACTTGTGATATTGTTTATATAAACCTTGTGACACTTGTGATATTATTAGTATAAACCTTGTGACACTTGTGATATTGTTAGTATAAACCTTGTGACACTTGTGATATTGTTAATATAAACCTTGTGACACTTGTGATATTGTTAGTATAAACCTTGTGACACTTGTGATATTGTTAATATAAACCTTGTGACACTTGTGATATTATTAATATAAACCTTGTGACACTTGTGATATTGTTAGTATAAACCTTGTGACACTTGTGATATTGTTAGTATAAACCTTGTGACACTTGTGATATTGTTAATATAAACCTTGTGACACTTGTGATATTGTTTATATAAACCTTGTGACACTTGTGATATTATTAGTATAAACCTTGTGACACTTGTGATATTGTTAGTATAAACCTTGTGACACTTGTGATATTGTTAGTATAAACCTTGTGACACTTGTGATATTGTTAGTATAAACCTTGTGACACTTGTGATATTGTTAATATAAACCTTGTGACACTTGTGATATTATTAATATAAACCTTGTGACACTTGTGATATTGTTAGTATAAACCTTGTGACACTTGTGATATTGTTAGTATAAACCTTGTGACACTTGTGATATTGTTAGTATAAACCTTGTGACACTTGTGATATTGTTAATATAAACCTTGTGACACTTGTGATATTGTTAGTATAAACCTTGTGACACTTGTGATATTGTTAATATAAACCTTGTGACACTTGTGATATTATTAATATAAACCTTGTGACACTTGTGATATTGTTAGTATAAACCTTGTGACACTTGTGATATTGTTAGTATAAACCTTGTGACACTTGTGATAATGTTAATATAAACCTTGTGACACTTGTGATATTGTTAGTATAAACCTTGTGACACTTGTGATATTGTTAGTATAAACCTTGTGACACTTGTGATATTGTTAGTATAAACCTTGTGACACTTGTGATATTATTAGTATAAACCTTGTGACACTTGTGATATTGTTAGTATAAACCTTGTGACACTTGTGTCGTGATACTGTTAGTATAAACCTTGTGACACTTGTGATATTATTAGTATAAACCTTGTGACACTTGTGATATTGTTAGTATAAACCTTGTGACACTTGTGATATTGTTAGTATAAACCTTGTGACACTTGTGTCGTGATACTGTTAGTATAAACCTTGTGACACTTGTGATATTGTTAGTATAAACCTTGTGACACTTGTGATATTGTTAGTATAAACCTTGTGACACTTGTGATATTATTAATATAAACCTTGTGACACTTGTGATATTGTTAGTATAAACCTTGTGACACTTGTGATATTGTTAGTATAAACCTTGTGACACTTGTGATATTGTTAATATAAACCTTGTGACACTTGTGATATTGTTAGTATAAACCTTGTGACACTTGTGATATTGTTAATATAAACCTTGTGACACTTGTGATATTGTTAGTATAAACCTTGTGACACTTGTGTCGTGATATTGTTAGCATAAACCTTGTGACACTTGTGTCGTGATATTGTTAGTATAAACCTTGTGATACGAGGTCCAAACCATTTTATGATTGAATAGCAAGGGTGTATTATGTCGGCGGATTTTGTCCCAAATTATTGTAGAGGTCAGTGGAGCTTCAGGGACTTTTAAAACCGAAGACCTTTTCATGATATATAGGCTATTTGACATCCAAAAACAACCAGTATATAACATAAAAACATATAATTCAATAAAATCCAGAGATATGGCCATAATGATTTGCTGAATGAAATATGCCATAAATTGTTTTGAAGACATGCAAGCTGTGTGTTATGGCCCAGGCATATACAGAATGTGGGGCATCCACTCTGGCCTCTTGGATCCGTCATCACGAGGTGTCCCCATTTTACCCAGCTGTCAGCAGCCAGTCGGCGGAAGCACATGCTAGCAAGCCCGTCTCCGAGGGGACTTGCCTTATATTGGCCGTTTAATTTCCAGCCACTTGTGAGTCTAGGGACCAGAGACCCGTCTGCAAGCAAGGTCTGTGCAAGATGGCGTTATCACCAAAATCGACTGAGGCGGCTTGCAAAGGAGATGACGAGAAACCGAGCTGGCTTCCCCATCTGAGTGCCCAACTGAAGAATTATGACTACATACGCTTCACCTGGACGGACATACATGGCATTAACAGGGGGAAAACCATACCTGCGAGGAATGCTCATGGATTTCTGGAGAAAGGAACCGGGATCTATGCTGGTTTGTACTATTAAGAGCTAGATGTGATTGCTTTTCCATGTTAGACTCGTGTAATATCAGTGTCAATATGTTTCCCTGTCCTGGATGATCTGATGTAGTCTGCAGGTGTCTGCTTTGAGGGCATTTTCTGAAAGTATGCACTGTAGCTGCAGGCCACATTTATTGACTGACACAAATGAATGCCTGGTTGGGGTTGACATATTGCACCAGACGTTTTGGAAGGTGAGCAATGAATATGCAGAAGGGCGAAGATAGGTAGAAAAAATGCAGTCATATAATACAACTGTCAGGAGATATGGCAACTGCTGCCGAGTTGTGTATCTGCCCTAGCATTTGCTGCTCACACATAACACGTATAAAACAGTTATATTAGGCTTACGACTGGAATCCATATGTCATGTATATATATGCACAAGCAGTTTGGTCAGTTGATGTTTTATTGCAAGACATTGTTATGCAGACTTCTATGCCATATATCTCTCTCAATTTAGGTCTGTGAAAATTTTAGGTATGTGAAAAAAGGTTAAATTAAATTAAATAAAAATAATTATTGCTTAAAAAATGGTGAGTCTGTGAAAATATAATACTTATTTTGCAGCATTTATAGTTCTGATTTGTAATTTTTGGTAATGTCTGATGAAACACTTATTGAGGGCTTCTTCATTATTACTTATTGAGGGCTTCTTCATTATTACTTATTGAGGGCTTCTTCATTATTACTTATTGAGGGCTTCTTCATTATAACCTGAGCTGGAAATAGGCTTCTTCTGCACTAGTCATCCTAGTGTCGTGCATTTGTAAGATAATCGTGTCTCAAGATTGGTCTGAAACGCTCAGTATGGCCACAGGTTGCCATAGTGAGAATCCCCAGCCCCTCTCTGTCTCTGTCCTATATACTAATACTTAACCTATATAAAAGTAGTGATGGCAGTAGATGTCGCTCTCTGGCTGCCTGTGGTATGGCGGGCTCAATATCAAGGCACGTGTTGTAATATAGTAACTGCCCACCGTACACAAATTAGACCGAATGTGCAACATTTTTGGGGATGACATTACTATAGGATAAATAAATATATCTAAGACAAACATCATAATATACCACTGAAACTGAGAATACGCACATCTAGTACAACTAGTGAAAATTACCCCAGATATAACAACAGTCTCAATTGCACTAATCTCATGGATATTAATTTAATAGATTGATCTGGCCTATCTTTATCTTTATGATATTGATATCCCCATGCAAATATGCTTCAAATAATAAATTAGATAACAAATATTCCGCTGGAAAATATTTTCTATGTCTGTATTTCCGTGGGGTTAACAGCTTATCTGGGAATGTGTGAAATATGGCCTACAAGTGACTGGGGCAAAAGGATTGTCCCAGTGACCCGGAATAGAACAATGAATGTGTAGGGCCGATGTTATTTTTTTCTCTTCCAAATAGTCTGGTTCCTCTCCGCTTTGAAATATGCTCCCCCATCTATGCATTGAATGCAATAATCTAGCAGGCACTTTCTCTGTAATAAATCAAAGGATTTAAAATATTAGATATATCTTGTATGCAGTAATAATGTCACAAGGAAATCTTTGGAATAATATCTGTCAGTCAAGAAACCATATCCCTTTGTTAGTATTTTGGGATTAGAAAGGAAAAAAAACAACTAACGGAATCAAGCTCGTTTGATCTCATTTTAAAGAAAATATTTATTTATTTATTTTTATTATTTTTTCATTACAACTTACTGCAATAAATGAAAGGCTTTTAAAATCAATATGTGGGAATGAAAAACGGGTATAGTTTATTTCTCGCACATCAGATTGCGTTGTCAATACATTTATGGTTTTGAAAAGCGAGATTATAGGGAGTCCAAATATCAATTATAAACACTATCTTAAAGAAAATCTACCAAACTTGTTATTATATCGTCATTCATAATTGCTATGGGCAAATGCACAAGTCTCCAATATGATGAATATATTTTCTGGTCAAAAGACTGAGCTCACAGTGGACCCTGTACAGAGATCTATCTACCTTGTGCGCATTCAACCAGAGTTAAAATGTTAAAATAATTATTTTTCTTTTAGTATGTGTATGTGAACACCAACTTTGATATATAGGAAATGTATATAAATATTGACACGTTGCCCTTTTGTATTTTTTTAGGCATTCTCGCTTTGGGTCCGAGGACAGATATGTGGTGTTCCAAGGAGGTAGAAGAAGCTAATCATCCCAATGCCACGTTAATCCCTGACCCAAACACCTTACACGATGTTCCCTGGTCTGGGGATGGCACTTACAGGGTCGGGGAGCTGTACTGCGAGGCTCACTGGCTGCATGATGGGTCATTCCTAGCCGCAGGACCAAGATACGTCGCCAGAAATCTGGTACAAAGATTAGCACAGCTCAACATGAAAGTGAAGTCTGCCTTTGAAATGGAATATTTGATAAGAGATATGAAAACCAAGGAACCAGTATTTGATTCCCCAGATTATTGCTGTAATTTTGCCATGGCTGATTTTGATGATTTCTTTTATGACCTTGACCAAAAGTTTCTGAAGGCGGGCCTTAACCTGGAGGCGTTCCACACAGAGCACGGCAGGGGGCAATTTGAAACAGTTCACCAGCCTACGTGGGGTATTCAGAGTGCCGATGATGCATTCTTGTTCAAACATGGAATGAAGGAAATGGCCAAGAAGATAGGATTTGAAGCAAATTTCACTGCCAAACCAGATCCAGAAGATTCTGGAAGTGGTACACATTTCAACTTCTCTCTGTGGTACAAGGACACGGGGAAGAACGCCATGTATGATGCCAGTGGTCCTGACGGCCTTTCACAAATTGCCCAATATTTTATAGGGGGATTTTGCAAACATATGAGAGCTGTCTCTGTCCTCTTTGCACCTACAGTAAACTGCTATCGACGCTTCCATCAGCCATGGGCACCAGATGTCAGTGACTGGAACATAGATGACAGAACATGTTCTCTTCGCATCAAAAACTGGGAAGCAAGCAACACATATATGGAAAACCGCCTTCCCAGTGGTCTGTGTAACCCATACCTAGTGCTCGCAGGCACACTTGCTGCTGGCATTGATGGTATTGTCAACCGCATAGAATGTCCCCCTAAAGGCAAAGAGGGTGCTCCAGATATACCCCACACGCTGGAAGAAGCTCTCCAGGAACTGGAGTCTGATACCGCCATGGTTGAACTGCTTGGCAAGGAGTTTGTGGAATGGTTCGTGGGATCAAAAAGAAGTATTGATTTGGTCAAGCTCAAAGGTTCAGATGTAAAGGTCGATGATCCAAAAGCCATCAAAGAGGAGTGTGAATGGTATGGAAAACTGATATAACTGTGGCCGTGTGTGACTCATTCATCATTGAATGCATTACCAATTCCAATATATTTCTCACTCATAAACACACACTAAAGACAAAAGAGTTAAACGACCTGCTGAGATTTATAAGTGCCAAATTGAGTTAGGTTTATTCAGCAACATTTAAACATCCGTTTGTATAAATGGAGTTAATTCAAGGCAGTACAAGCACAAACAGTTAGTTTGTAGTCTTATTGGAATTCAATCACATTTATGATTTTTCATATGTCTTTGATTTATGTAATTAACATTACTATCTGGAGTAAAAACAAATGACAGCGGTGATTCCTTTCTGTATTTGTTCAACAATACATATAAGAGAATACCAAAGTTATGGCTACGGCAGTTCCGTACATTTTAAAACTCTACCTGTAATATGCATTACAAGTGTGTTTAAAGGGAAGATTTGTTATACCATAGAAAATTAAATAAAAACTATATCCAATAGATACTTGTATTCAATGATAATTTTAGAGGATGTTAGGTTGTATCCTTACATATGGGCAGTGTAGTGAGACTTATGTTATAAGCAGCTCAGTGTATTTAACTGTTTTATTTAACATGAAAAAAAATTACCTTTGTTGAAAGTTCAAAATGGGTGATATAACCGTGTAACGGACAAAACCAATTTTATCACATATACTCTTATATACTCATTGTGTTTGACGAAGAGAGATATCGTATAAGTATCAACGGAATGGAGCACGCAACCAATCAAATACTCTAATATGGTTAATATGTTCAACATTTTATTAACTCAATGAAATTTATCGTGCAGTCGTAAGTATGCTCTGTTTTTGTAACAAATTGTAATATTTTGTCATATTGTGGAACAACAACGATCGTTGATTTCTCTGTATCGATTCAATAAACAATACACAATAAAGAATATTGATTCACTGATTCAGTTGATAGATCATGGAATGAAAATTAAAGAATCCTATCATTGAATAACTCTAAAGTTTGATGATGTGATAAATCTCTTGTCGGCCATTACACGGTGATTGTTGAAATATTGAATATGCATCAGCAGAAACTATCTATATGTACATGTGTAAGGCACTAATCTGCTAAGCGTTCAGTGTTAGCTTTAACTCATGACCACATCTCCAGGTCTCATGTGGGCTATTTTAGGTTATCTAATCTAACAGTTCCACTTAACAGTTCATGCCTAATCTATAAAATCTTTTTGGTGACAGCCTGTGAAATTAGTGGTCAGAACCATTCTTTTAACACCAAAAGGTCCGCCTTCCTTCTGGTTTTTAGGGGGAATACTTAAACTTATTTTGGACAGTAATCTTTGCTTTCATTTATCATTATTAGTAACACCTTGGAGTATAATGAAGTTTTCGGCTCATATGGCGTCATAAGACACAATGATTTGGCGGTAACGCTCATTGCACTTTTGATCTTTTGGCGTCACAACTCCATTCATTATACTACAAGGTAACACCAAAGATTATACTGCTTTTATAATGTTAACGTTAATGCAGTTTTGTTTCAAAACAAAGTAAATGCGTGGGAAAAGAAAAAGAGTGGTTTCCATAACGTCATTTAATGACTAAATGGGGTAAAGAAGTCTGAGAAATAGGAAAGATTCCTTCAATATCTTGGACTTTTGACATTTGTGAGATCAGCCAAAAGGGACTTGTCTACAAAGAACTTGCTGAATTTAGGTTTCATGGTAGCCGAGGTCCTTGGTGAGTTTTTGGTGCTGTTATTAGATGACGTCCCGACTCCAGCGAAAGCAGGAATTGTTTTGCCAACGTTTTGTTTTTCCTCCTCCATTCTTTTAATCATATATCTAGGTAGAGGTGGGTGGATTGACTTGCTCGCCTTGTTGTAGACCATGCCATGTAGTATGTATCTCCTGCTTTCAGGGAGGAGAGGTCTGCCGTGCTCATCTGTGATGCCCTCCACATACCGTACCACGGGGGCGTCGTGGTAGGAAAATGTCAATCGTAAAGGGCACAGAGGGTCCTTGATCAAGTTCTTGCTTGTGTGTCTGTGAAGTCTATTAGTTTGTTCCTTTCTCCGTTTCATCATGATTTCTTTGAAGGTTCCTGATTCTGATAACTTGATTTCCAATTTGTCGTCTGTTTTGGAATCTGAATTTTCTTTGTGACACGGTGATAAGGATGAATCTGAAGATGACACCGCCATAAATTTTGAATAACTTTCACATTTGAGATTACTTGTATCTTGTATTAAATCTCTCTCCACAACTCCTCCCTCTATACTTATTTCACTATCTTCCCTCTTTATACTTTTAACAGAACTGCACGATGAAGTGGAAGATATGAGGAATACAGAATTGGTGTCGGGCAGCTTTTTACTTTCTGCTTCATTTTCTGATGCAATAGTTGATTTAGAATTCGTGCTTTCATTTCGTTCAGATTCAGACTCACACGAAGTAACGTCCGGTGTCAAGGTTGGTTCCGTTTTCTGATCACGTGGTATTTTCAGTATCCCCGGATGTACGGATTTTTGTGTCTTCTTGATTGTCCTTCCTGAGTTTCCACCATTAGGTCCCTCAAGGTCAAGCCATCTGACAACCCGGTCTTGACCTTTTTCCTCCCTGACCTTACCATGGCCTGAGTCTTTGTGGGATTTCTGGTCCGATGCCATATTAAGTATTCATTTCCCAGTGGCTCTATATGCATGTAGAATACATGTAATGATTTATCATTGGAGTGTTACATAACTGATTTGATTAAGAATCCATAATATTGCACCGGACATGATTGAATGCAGAATAAGACCAGGTTGTGAATATCTTCAACTTCTATGTAAAATATCAATCAATAGATACAGTGTTTCCGAATGTGATAACCTAGTTATTAGTCAAACCACAACCCAGTCTTCGTTAATTGATATAAAATCAAACGATACGAACCTGGAAATGTTTTTGCCATTTCCGTTGTGCTTCTCCTTTATGCATAATCATGCATATTGCTGGCAGATAATATTCAGTTTCCATTGCCACGTTTTAAAATACCGTTATATAAAGTAATTATATAATTTTGAAATCTTAGATATATTCAGATATAATCGGTATTAATATCCTGATGGTATGCTTTCTTCTCCATTGCAAATACTTTTGATTTTCATCAAGTCTGTCGTTTCTCTGATCCACAGTATCACTTCTCTTAATAATCAATACAGACTACCACACATGTTCATGTTCATAATAATCCACCATTGGAACAATCCATTATACATCCCAGTTCAATACTCCAAAATATTACTTGGTAAATATTCTCTATGTAGTTTTTTTTCTGATTGAGTTTGATGGTTTTATTGCTCAGTTCAGATAAACGTTGCATGCACTCAGTCCGGATTAAACCTTTCCTGTTTATTTCATCACTCGGCACCCCTTTCACCTGTGTGCATCTCTCCTCTTAAATGTAGCTACTAATTGACAACTAAAACTTTATAGACACACACATTTGCAGGCACACACATATATTTGCATGCCACGGGAGAGTGGGAGAAATAGCCACTCCTGTGATGGCCTCGCTGTGTCTGCTGCTGTATCAGGAAGCCCCCCAGCATCCCCGCCCCGGATGAGACCCTCACTCACGCTAAGCTTGGTGCTTCTCTCTATTCCTACTAATGTATACTATCTTCGTGTCTCTGATTAATTACAATGCATTTATGTGAAGTGCAGATTCTTGTCTGTTTGGGAGAGTTTGGCATGATACTAATGGTTGATTACAAACAATTCTCCTTAACATTCATTAAGATTTTAAAGGTTAGAGCTTTAGATTCTTGGTGTGAACTCAATACAAATGTCATCGTGTAGCCATGTCTCGTGCTTAGACAGTGATGGAATGTTATGAAATATTTAGATAATTATTAATTTACTTTGAAAACTATCAAATTAGTTCTGTAAACATTAAATGCATAAGTAAACTATCTGTTTGATCGGCGCCAGCATATACCGCATGCTTACATGTGACAATAGTGAACAATATTGAACAAATAAGGACAGATATAATACAATTGTATATATTCTGTTCATAGTTTAGCTCTGTCCATGTGCCATTTCACCTGTTTACTCCCCCTCATGCACAAACGCCGGACATTATTGACAGGAACTCAAGTGCTGTTAACCTCGTAGATCAAGATAGGTCAGAGACATTAAAAACCATTCATATCCACAGAAACTGTCTCAGTATTGAATCAAATGTAACGATGAAAACATTAAACAACATCATTTAAATAGTCAAATTGCATTACACAAGCATATATATTACATGGTGAATAGTTCCTGAGAACTGAGCATATTGCGACCACTCAATGGTCTCATGCAGCCGTGGAAAAAGATCTATGGTTTGGTGAGATTTTCATTAGTGTGCAATCATGTTGTTGCTCTTTTCTGGTCCATGCAATTCGGCTGTTATTTTGTCAATGTTGATTGATGTGATGTTGAAAGCTGGCAGTCGGACAAAAACCAAGTAAAAACGTGCCCTTCCCGCCTGCTTCCTGAGTTGCTGAAGCCATTACCTCAATTAACACCAAAAAAATCGCAGCAATGTATTACTGGTGCTGAAGTATAATTGACTTTCCTGGTCATTTGAAGACTACAAGACCTGTTTCCCATTTAAACTAATCACTATGTGCTTAGTTTTATTTTAATTGAAACATCTACCTCAACAATATTGCTCCCAATCAAATTAATTGTATCAAGTATTAATTATTTCATTAAGAATATAGACACGTGGATGATTAAACAATTAAAAATTGGCCTAATTATAATTATTCCTAATTACTTCAAAATGCAGACCTAACCTGACCTTTAAAACTAAATTTAGCTGATTGTTGAACAGAAGGAAATGTTCAATTTCGTTGTTTTGTGTTTTTAATCATTGTTGAAGCAAATGTTACCAAACAGGTGAAATTATTGGTGTAACCATTGATTTATTTTTTATCTTGATTTTCTATTCGATACCTGCTTCAAATAATTGAATTCAAAGTAATCTTCACAGGGCGGAGTAGTTATATCTCTCCCCCTGCAATTGTTTGCCATATTTGACTGCACGAAAGAGTTCCATATCTTCACCGCCTCTGCTTAATTTTTGTCACAACTTGGAGCTTTATACTACAGTGCTACCCAATTAGTGTCATTATTATGATTAGTGAGTGAGTTGAACAATAAATATTTGTGAAAGACAAGGGTTATACTTGCACAAGGTGCAGCCATTGAGATGCGGTGATATTCTCCACAAAATGAAAGCATCGACGCAAGGCATAATTGATGGCATAATATACATGATATTTTGCAAAGTAGAGTGGTTCAGGGTGAATTGTGAAAGAGAACATTTAAATAGTAAGCAATCCTACGGGTAAAAATCAAAGGGAAATAAGTCTTAAAGTACGCCTTTGTGTGGTTTTTATTTTTCAAAATGAGTTTTTAAAAAAGGATTTAAGTTACAAATCCTTCCTATCTGGACATTTACCTCTGTGCTAAGTGGCACCAGTAGACAGTACATTTCTCAATCACATTTCTCTTTACATAAACGCCCCCTTGTGAGGAAATGTTTCTTCCACTATCTCACATCAAAGCAGTCTGTGATGATATTCCATAAAAGAAGACTTTCACAGCATGTATATTTGACTTTTCCCATGCCTCAGCTAACGAACATTTCTCATGCACTGGAGTTTCATTCAGTTATTCTGTGAGGGATAAGGGTCAAGCTCAATACAACTAATTTCATTCTGCCCAAATCCATATTGTTGATATTGCTTCATATTGTTTTCATCAACAACACATACACATTAATACAATGAAGCAGATCACATCAATATGTCTACACATGATACACGTGTACATCACAAGGGATGATCCGTTAATCAATCGGGGACATGGAGGAGAACCTTTGTCTCTTTAACTTTGCTAGACACATAATCTTTAGATATGAACACACATATGAGTACACATCATTGATATTGTTACATATTGTTACATATTTATGTCTCATCAATATATACTGCTACACATATATGCATCTGTGTTAATGTTATTGCTATATATCTGCATTGTATTCCCCTATTAATATTGGTGCGCTGTGTTCAGGACGTGCATCCTGAAGAGATGAGTTTTCAGTCTATTCTTAAATGAGGAGATTGGGGTACTTTTCCTAATTTCAGTAGGCAGGGAATTCCAGAGTCTAGGGCCAACAGATGAAAAGGCCCTGTTCCTCACTGTCCTTAGCCTGGTCTTAGGAACTTGTAAGTGGGTGCCGTCATTAGATCTTAAACAACGTTCCCCTTGTTTCACCAGGAGTAGATCACGCAAGTAAGGTGGCGCCTTACCATTTAGGGCCTTCCAGGTCAAGAGAAGGATCTTAAAATCTATTCTCGCCTGAACTGGGAGCCAGTGTAGTTCCCGTAGTTTTCCTGAAATGTGATCAAATTTCCTGATTTTTCCTACAACACGTGCTGCAGAGTTTTGGAGGTACTGCAGCTTTCTGGTGTCTGATTTAGGGAGACCAGCAAGTAGGTCATTACCATAGTCTAGAGTAGAGGTAACAAAGGCATGGGTAAGTGTAACAGCTGTCTTCTCATCTAGACAATGTCTGATGACCGCCAGGTTCCTAATATGGTAATAGCCTTTCTGGCACATTTTTCTGATCTGGGCCTTCATGTCCATATTGGAGTCAAAGGTGATGCCAAGGTCAACCACTGACTCACTAGGAGCAATATCAGAGCTACCCACCCTAATTGTGTCTGGGATACTACTGCTGGTGGCAGTATTGTACCTGTGAGTACATATAAGCATTTCTGTTTTTCCATCATTTATCTTCATCTTGTTTGACATAAGGAAGTTTCTAACCTCACTGACACACTCCTCTAGTTATCCTGGCTCCCCGGGACGGGCAATCAATGAGGGCATAGATGTAACCCAATACTCCCTTAGTATGCAACAGTCTTAGATGCAGTAAGATTGGCTCAGAAATACAAGGGTGCCTGGAGGGTCAAAACAGACTTAGCCTCTGCTTCCAGAGTGTGATGGTAGACCCAGACAATAGGCAACTTTTAGAATTTTCATGGCACAACAGCAGTGGAGTTAAGCAATTTTATCAAATGGCATGCTTACCTTTCGGGCTCACTAGCGCCCCCCAGGTTATGTGATGACTTTGCTACAGGGTTAGACTTCATTTACAAACATAAGGGTGAAGCAGCCGATACTCTCCACTACCTTGATGATATAATTTCTCTGTCGCCCACTTTAACTGGCTGCCAGAAATCTTTAGATATTATTGTGAACACATCTAGGGATGCAGGCTTCGAAATTCAGGAGAAAAAAACAGTTGGCCCAACGCAGAGAATAGAGTTTTTAGGTATTGTGATAGATAGCTAAGCATATCACAAGAAAGAATTACAGACATCACACAAGAGCTACAGTCACTCTCAGGTAGGTGTTATGCAACCAAACGAGAACTATTATCAATAATTGGCAAGCTTATATTCTGTTCAAAAGTGGTATCTGACGGAAAATTATTCACAAAACGCCTAAATTATTTAGCAACCAGGGCAAAACATTTACACCACAAAGTTAGGCTAACCCATGAAGCATGTGCAGACTTGGAATGGTGGCAACGTTGCCTAAGTTTGCACAACGGCATTTGTTGGTTCCCCACTGATTGGTCAATGGCCGAGGTGGAGATACTCTGCACAGATGCATCCGACGTTGGCATAGGCCCATGTTATAACAACGCATGGACAGTGGTGGAATTCAACGCATAAAACGAATGGATGAAAGAAATGACCATAGCTTGGTGCGAATTAGCAGCCATGGTCATAGCAATTGCCACTTTCAGTCCACTTCTCACAAGAAAAAAGGTTGCTATGAATATTGACAACATAGCTGTCTGCTACTGTATCAACAACACCAAGTCTAAAGACCCCTGCCTGATGAACCTGGTTTGAGCACTTTATTTATATACTAGCATATATCGCATTCACTACAAAGCTTTTCATATAGGTACGCTTTATAATACAGCAGCGGACTCTATCAGCAGGCTGGACATAACTAGGTTCTGTCAGGTCATGCCCAACGCCGACCCAGCAATGACCCCACCAATGCCTATCATATATGACTTTTGATACTGGGACGTTCTAATCAAGCTCCTGAATCACATCAGGGCAGCCCATGGCACCCTAAGCTTGTCATATTAAAGCATTCATGAAACCTAACTGTCAGACACATTTCCTTTACATAACATGAATGTTTATACCCTAAACAGTGCTTTTATGTAGTAGTACCCAAAATATTCCCTGTTAACAACTTTCTGTGGCACTTGAAAGTTGATCAGTTGTCTGCTGGAACATACACCAGCAATTGAACATTTTGTCAACAAGCTTTGTTTAGCTGGTCTGTGATCTCGTGTAAACACCTAATGAGTTACCAGTTGGGCACCTGTCCAGCTTGGGAAACAGGGTGGAGATGTTTTGTACAATTTATCAATTTATTGCCAGGAGTATACTTCTGAACAACATAAGATTATTTTACTATTATTTGAATCAATGTAATAACTCAAATCACTTTATGGTTGTGACAAATATCTTATGGTTGTGAAAGATATATCATTTATGGGAAAAGTATACTATTTATTTGAAAAGTATCTTATGCATGTGAAAACTTTTCTGTCAAAAAGGGAAGACATGACTCAAAGGCTGCATGGAATCCCCCTTAACTTAAAGGCCATGATATTGAAAAAGTGACATTAAACCCTTTGATCACTGGTTTGGCCTTAAATCAAAAGGACTTTGAATGGCAAAACTGTGAATGCTGATAATTGGTATCAGTAAAATGTATGATTTGACCCTCTTTGATGAAATTTGGGGTTTTTCACACCACTGAATGGGAAGACATCAAAGGCTGCATGGATTCCACCTTAAAAGCTGGGCTGTATAGAATTTTTTAAAACTTTTTTTTACAAACATATATAATATAAAAAATAATGATTTTTCTTCATTTATAACTTCATAAATATTCATCCGTTTTTAATAATTTTACCACCAAAAGAAAGCCAAGAAAAGGCACTATCATCATGATGAGTGATATCTTCCAATTCATTCTCTAAATAGTGGAGAAAAAAAATGGCCGAAAATGTGTTGCTCCAATTTTGACAATTGGTAAACAACACCTCCTGTGACTTACAGAGCCCCCTGACAGTTCAAAGGTCAAGGTCACACAGCACACTTACTGTTTAGTACTGGCAGTACTTGGTGGTCACAAAAAATCATACTTCTCAGGGCAGATGTTCTTTTGTGGATTTCAGACAGATAGCTTGTATGTATGTCAATTTTAAGATCATATATTGTTTTCAGATACCTTAAACCACTGTAAAATCGCCTGGAACCTTCCAGGTTTCATGAATGCTTTAACGCGAAGTATTATAATGTGATAGTCACACCCAAGGAAACATCAACCATGACCCAGCAGCACCATATATATGACTTTTAATACCTGGACATTCCCACTAATGTGTTTGAGGGTCGCACCTTGCACCCTAGGCTTGTGAAAATATGCGTAGTATTAATATGTATTGGTGTCTATTCATTAAAAATATTGATTTTCTAACATGTCTAATGTACGTCTAATGCTTTGTCTAATGTACCCGGCACAATAATTTGTACTTATTATTGAATGTATCTATATTAAAGTACGTCTAATATTATTAATGTTAGCTGAAAAATGTATTTTTTTCTTAACATGTAATTGTATAACCAAGCTAAAACGATAGCTTATAAGCTTATTCAAGCTTCATTTATAAAGCAGGCTCATAGTCTAGCTCTTTTAACAGTACTATATCATTTGTAACACATGATTGCATGCGCCCATAGTGCACATTAACAGTCTATCCATATAGGCTCTGGAACAGGCTCAACCTTTGAAAACGCTCAAAGTTGGTCCTTCTTTTGGCTAACGCCAGTTTACTCACTTAGCCTAGGCTAATCCATGTAAGGTCATTTTCAAAACTGGATCAGAAGGTATCGACCCTAACGGCCAACGGGATCCAGGTCAATACCAGGAGAACATACAGCTCCGCCCAGGTACAATACACGCCCAGGTACAATACACAAAGTTTTGTGCTTCTCTTGGCTTCACTGCCTTCCCAGCAACGGAACTAACTATATTAAGGTATATCGCTCATATGAACAGTAAACCAGGTAAGAATGGTAAGTCACTCACACCAAATACAATATCAGTCTATCTAGCAGCAATCAGATCACTACATATTTTGCACGGATATGACCCACCACCCACAAATACACCGAGGGTCTTGATGGCACTCAGGGCCACACTGTTAGTAGCTCCACCACAGGTAAAAAAGCAACCCATAGACTATAACCTATTAAGCTCCATGTGCTCACTACTCCCCCAGGACTATATGGGGTCCCTCTGGCGGGCAGCCTTAAAATTAGGTGCCTCAGGGGGGCTGAGTACTTTGGGGAAGATACACCAGGGGCCGCATGGCTAGTTCCCCCACCAACAGCATCTCAGATCAAATTTGGCACACACAAAAATACCAGGTCCCTATGTTTCGATATAAAAAGAACCAAAACCAAGTTAGAAGGTTCCAGGAAGCTAATAGGTTGCTCTGGTAAATCAATTTGCGCCCCCTGTTGTATGTGGACCTACATGGCTAATCGTGCCAGTGTAGCCAGTGTAGGCCGGCTACAGGACGACAGTCCATTATTTTCTTCTCCAACTGGGGTTTCAATATCAAAATTCACATTTAATAGGACAATAAAAAACCTGTCCAGTAGTTTGGAACTGGCCCCAGCCAGTTACTCCAGTCACAGCCTAAGAAGTGGGGCAGCCACCCAGACAGGTACTGGAAGTGGGAACTGGCAGGGGTGGGAAGTCGCCATGCTCGGCCAGTGGAAGTCAAACGCATATTTAGGTTACATAAGGGACACATCAGCACATGAATTGCAATTCCCAAAAAGACTTGCAACCCCAAAGAACAACAAGCAATATCCCAGCTAAATCACATAACATAACCAGTTTCATCAGTATTAACCAGTATCATATTTATGGCCCTAGGCTAGATTCTCTACCCGTTTGGGCTTATGGCCACATATGTAACTGCATGTATACAAATCAATATATGTAATAATCATATTTATGCAATGTACGAGCTTGTAAAGATTTATATTTGAAGAGTCATTATAAGTATTTGTATTATTTATGTAATAGTTAAGAGATTTAAGAATGTATAATGTTTAATGTAGAGGGCGCCAAGGTAAATTGGCTCGGTGGTAGAAGCAGATTTATTATGAAAATAAATAATTTATGTCCAATTTACACATTGTGTTAGCGTCTCCATTTCTATATATATATGATAATTATGTGTTGAATGCAAAACAAAATATTACTTGAAACCATCCATCCTCAGTTTGTCCATTAATTGGACCCTAATAGTTGATTATGATCAAGTTGATATAATCAAGTCATGTAGTCGACGGTTAAATAAATAGTCGAAATGTCAAAATGTATTGATGACAATAAAAGATGAGACTGACTTTCCAATGATCAAAGAAGTTTGCATTTATCACAATAAAAATATACTCTTGGTAATTAGTTGATTGAACACAACCGGAAAATGTTCAGTCCTCTGATTATTGATATGAACAATTGAGTTTGTCAAGACCGGGCCTAACTATTACATGTCTAAAGTAAAACAATCTTCACATATTGATTTTTAGTGGGTCTTTTTTATTCCGGGTTAAACTGACAATTCAAACAATAGTATACTTCTTATATCATTCTTGTATAATTCTTCCCAGTTCCTCTTGTTTTTTTCTACCAAATTAACAAATCAAATAAACTCTCAAACTTCAACAAAGCAGCTGACTACATTTTAAATCACTTCTTACACAACACTCCGATATGTTCATTTCAGTAATTCAAAATATAACATTAAAATTATAACTATATTACATTTGTTACTTAATAAGATCTTGGAGTAATAATGTATTATTAACCTTATCATTATTACTCCAAGATAAGATGTAGACCTACTTGAAACATTTTTAATTTTATTTTATTGTGTATTCATAATTTATTCTATTTGATTTGATCAAAGTTCTTTGGCTTTTTTCGCTTTTTCCGCAACTTTCTTACGCTATATATATATATATATTATTATGACCTAGCCTGCATAGTCCTTCTCCCGAGGTACAAGGTGGGGTCTACATATTTGTGAAAACTGACATGCGGACTGGACGAAAGCCCCGCCGGTTGGAATGATTTTCTGGACACCCTGTTCATTCATGACATCGTTGAAACGGGTGTTTATTAAGAGGTGATGCTTTTCGCTTGGGATCGGCTTCATTCGTACAAGAGTTATTGGCTAAATTGTTGTGGATTTATGGGGGAATGAACATCATCTTTATTCTGTGGGATGTAGGATTCGTCGCAGCAAAGTTTAGAAACGATATGAAGCAAAGCAACTAGATAAATAGTGAGTATTCTGAACAATTCTTATAATATCGCCCACAAAGAATTCTGTGTTCTCAAATTCCATTGTTGATAATTTATTCACATTCCAATGTTTTCCACAAAAAGTTCAATTCTAAATCTTGTGTAAAATGTTATCATGCAATAATTTTATAGATCTGATATCACTGAAGATTTTTTCCGAAAGATAATGTGTGTAGATGTATTGTAGACCTAGTCCTACAAACAAAAACAACGAGAACAGGAGACAGGGTCAAAGAGACAAATGCCACTGTTTACAAATTACAGTCTCTTAGTAAAATATTATTGTTGATACTTTATGTTGTGTAATAGAAAAAAAAATAGTTTTCCAACTATAAATACATCATAATCCAAAGAAATTGTCCATCCAATTCAATGTGGTCCAATGTCTTGTGTCAGTAAATTAGAAAATTGCCAAAGTATAAAATATCCCAACCAAGTTAACAAGTCCAACTTGCTCCAGAGAACTAAGCTATCTATCATAATAAATTATGGTATTGACCAAAATTATAAATTTATTTCCTGTCATTAATTTGAATGCTAGAGATTATCCAGTTGCAATATGGGAAATTTGGAAGAAATTTTTGAAGATGATGTTATCATTTATACCAAATCTACACACATGTTAATTTTTAAAATAAGAACCATTCCTACTCACAGTGTTTATTCACCCTTTTCATCATGTTTATACAAGACAAAATATTTAAGCATCAAATAAAGAATATAATAATTGTTAATAGTGTCACTTTAACTATTTGATGTAAATCTTACTGATAAATACAGCCAACAACAACTGCAGACAACAACAGAGCTGCAGACAACAATAGAGCTGGCTTTCAGTTTATCAATTGATTTCCAATGTTTATCACACCATTGCACCTTGTTGGCACATGCTGGTGTCAGAGAATGACCTGATGTGAATATTTTCAAGAGTACAGATCTATGTACATTAAAGGCTTGAAAACCACAGATTTGTTGTCATCCATAGGTCAGTTGTTGTGGGCTATAACATCTATGTGTGTGAAATAAAAGTGGGGTAGATGGGACAAGGAAACAATAACTATATAGGCTTTAATTATAGCAAAGAAGAAAGAACCTGACGTTAGAGGATCAGATACGCAGAATGAAAATTCATAGTGAAAGAACAGTATCTTAGTGTCTAGAAACAATAAGAGTACTTAGATATTCAAGTCTTGTGAATAGATGATATCTACAGGTAATACTTTTATATTGGCAGGTAAACTACAGCAGCCAAGATGAGTGTGGCAGCTAAGAAGAGACGATCATCTGGATGGGTTGATCGCCTTTGGTATGCAGTGGAGTACAATGATGTCCGAACAGTTCAATCTCTGATTGAAGGAGGCGCAGATGTCAATCACACGTTTGGACCAATCAGAACAGAGCAGGGTAAAAGGAGAAAGCAGGCCCCAATATTCATTGCTGTCAGGAAGAATTATCAGATGTTAACAGAAGTTTTGGTTGATGCCCAGTGTAACCTATCACAAGTGGACGACAGAGGAGAGACTCCTCTCTTTGTAGCTGTGCAAAGAGCAAATCTTGGTCTGGTGAAAATATTAGTAGCTGCAGGATGTAACCCCAAACAGAGAAATGTCCATGGAGAGACAGCAGTGCATGCAGCAGTCTCTGGAGGATGCACAGGAATATTGCAATATTTAATCTCAATAGGCTGTGATATAGACACATGCGACAATAAAGGGGAGACTCCCCTGATGTTGGCTGCAGATCTCCATGCAATGGCTATGGAGAGAAACATTCAGACTCGGCGGGGTGCCACCCATAGTCAACAGGAGATAATCTTGTGTTTGGCTGAAGCTAGCCTCAGCATCAGTGCCATCAATATGTTCCGTGAGACTGCACTTCATATCGCAGTACGACTTAATGGCAGTTGCTGTGGACAGTTCAACATTCCACTCATGCTCATCCAGCATGGGGCTGACTGCAACATTCAGAATGAAGTAGGAGAGACACCTTTATCACTGGCCTGTTCCATATTTGTCAGGCCCATATATTTCAGTATGGACTTAGTCATGTTAATGTTAGCAGCTGGTGCAGAACTGTCCCTAGAACCACTTATATACCAGGATCTGGAGGACACACCTCCCGCTATACAGGAGGGTTTTAACTATCTGAGAAAATTAGTGTATTGCACAAGATCTCTACAAGACCAGTGTCGAATCTATGTTAGGAGACTGCTTACGGGTATGCTGTGGAAGAAAATTGACAAATTACCCATTCCTGTCACCATGAAAAATTTCATCAAACTCCAAAATTATGAAATACGAGATGTAGTCAGGTTAGATTAAATTGTGAATGTTTCCTCTTAGAATGCTTTCATTTCATTCATTTGTTAGTTAAGATATTTATAAATGTTTTTACCTCCTGATTTTGTAAACTTGCATCTGACATTTAACTTTTTTGAGTGTGTCTTTACATGATAACATCAATTTATCATGCATATTTTAGGTTAAACTGCACACCATGACAGTTGTCATTATGGAGAATTTATCTGGATGTGAATGCAGAAAGGAGAGTGGATGGGTGTGAATTCAGGAAGGAGAATGGATGGGTGTGAGTGCAGTAAGAATGCCTTGGTGTGGATCAGGAGTCTGATGTGGCTGTACAGGGAATGAGGAAAAATGCCTCAGGAGTTAATTATTTTAAGAGAACATGTACATTTATTTTATCTTGTGACTTTTTTGTGTTAGTGTTTAAATTCATAATAAATTCATTAATACATTCATGCAGTGCCAAATAAACAAAGGCCCAAAAGCTATATAACATGTGTAAATATTTGTTTAAATATCAAAATTCTGCAATCGCAGTGAGTTATTTATCAAATGACAATCCATGTAATCATGACACCACAAAAGTTGTGTTTCCTTGAATTTGGCATGATGAAAGGCATATCTTCCTGTAAGAATTGTTATGATAAAAGAAGAAAATTATGAACAATGCTACACAATTAGAAAAGGAAGTTTTTACTTCGATACCAATTAATGAATATTTACATGTCTATTGTACACCCCAAGAATTTCAAATCCAGATTTCTTTTAATTGTAAACAATGTTAATCTGTAAAACGTTAGGTCCAAACAGCAATTTAGTTTCAGGATATTGTTGGTTACAAATGTCCACACAGTTTCCTGGCATAATTCTATTAAAAATGTTCACACCTTATGGGTGATTGGATGAGGCCACACGATTGCACATGACTTAATGGATATAGACCAGTTTCAACATGTGTATTTTATAACAGCCTTTGTAAAGCACATTTAAGTAAGCAATATTACAGCAAGCAGTTGCTTTGATAACAGTGATCTAGTTAACATTGGTAATGGCATGGCATTATAGCTATGATATGGCAGTACATTAGTTGAAAAGAGCAAGTACATCTGTCTGTAAACAGTGACACATACAGTACAATTCCCTATACTAGAGAAATAGTTGCAAAGTTTCCATTTGAAGAAAATTGCTCCATACACCTATGCATATGAATATTATGACTTCCTTTAATTCATAAAACCATAAGCAAGAATTCACATGTTTTAGTTTACTGGTCATTATTTATTTATAGCCTTTAATATTTTGATGTGGTATCAATTGTTCAGATTCACAATTTAGGTGAACATACAAATCAACCTTTTCATTGAAAGGGGTCCACGTGTTAAACAACATTGAACAGTTTTATTTGTAATCCTATGCATTTAGATTTAGTGTTTTATGTGACAGTTCAGTTTTATCATTTCTCAGTTCCATCATGACTATTCAAACTCACAAACTCATATGACAAATAGTTCCCCCAAAAAATGATGCTTCTGTATAAATCAGTGATTTTGATATGATATAAAAACAAAAGTTCTTAAACTTTATAGTATGGGTACAATGAATATCACTCAAAATCAGTGAACATTCATTTTCAACACTTAGAAGGGAAAAAGATCAAAACCCAAGTAAAGTGAATCCAGCTGAAGAGGGGAACTCAAATGAAGATGGGAATCCAAGTGAAGATGGGAACCCCTATAAATGTTGAATTGCATGTTTTTTTCTTGTTCACCTTTCTTTTAGGAATATCCATGTCATATTCTACTTAATCAGAAAGATCATTTGACTACAACTGATACTCTGGAAATTTCATGTTTTGGTTTTTTTTTATTAAGATTGAACAAAAAAATGAAGTGCAGACTGTTATATAATAGTATAATTAGCAATTCTAAGTGACATGTGCCTTTAGGTTTGTACCAACCATTGGAGGAAACTGTTTTGTATGGTTATGTATGGACTTGTTACTTTCAGATTTAAATATATATATATGGGCCATGAGCTAAATGATGTGTATATTTGATCACATTGGTGCTTACATGATGGTCAGCATATTTATGAATCCTGAGATAAGGGGTGCTGGATGCAGGCTATGAATCTGAATGTTTCCACACAGTTTGTTTGGTTTCTTACCATGCTGAATTTTTGAAGGATTTCTTTTTTTGTGGAATTTGAATCCTCCAATTATGTATTGTGCTTTATGCTATTGAAAACTAGTACATGCTACATTAACATGATAATAAGCTGATCATCTAAATTCTCTATCACATCATACATTGAATATATAGAAAATATAGAAAGTTTATTACTTTGTCAGGGTACACAACTTTTTCATTAATTTCAATCATTTTTAAGTCATATTTATTTCACTTCTTTTGGCTAAATATGACACATATATTCTATTATCCTTCAGATTCTTGCAAATGAAAAGTTGCTTAAAAAAGATTGTGACTATATATTCAGAATTTGAGTGAATCTGTAACTTGGTTGACATGTAGCTTTGTATAAGTTATGTGCAATTGAATACAATGTGTTACAGGCACTTACAATGTGAGGCATTAATCTGATCTGGTTTGAGCTTTCACTGTTTTTCATTCAGAGACATAATCATGAATTTTCATGTTGTTTTGAACTATTCCATAAGAAATATATATATATAAAAGTTCTACCTCACACAATTAATATTATTTAGCAAGTCTATACAGGTTTCTGGTTATGAAATATACAAAAGCTTTTCTTTTACCATCGGTTAACACCGTGCTTTCAAGTGGTAAAATTTAAAGCTCGTGCAATTGGGAATATAATTAATAAAGAAAAAATAGTGCTGCTTTGACCACAAAGAAATTAATGTAATTGTGTGGAAATCAAAGATTGCTTTGAAATTAGCCTCTTTATTTTATGGTCAAGCTAGCAGTCATAAATGTTCAGTTCGATTTAATATATATATATTTTTTTTTTTTTAAATGCATCACTTGTTACCAAATTGGTTTGAGACTAAACACATTTTGAAAGTATTAAAAAATAGAACTGAAAAGCTTATATATTGTCATATATATTTAGGGGTTGCTCTCTATTCTTTTGTTTTCATTAATCATGGTGCTAATAACAAAATATCATGACCTTATGGAATATTCGAATTCATCAACTATATTTATGTTTAACTTATAGAATATGATGGTATTGTCGTGGAACACTCCATCCTGAAAATATAGCTACAATGTCCTTTCTAGTCAAAATGAGAATGTGCATAAATATTTATTATATTATTTAAATGATATTCTTGGAATACTTATATTTAAGGCATTATCATGTGTATGTATGAATGCATTGTATAATAAATAGTTTCATTGTTTGGAAAATATGCAATTGTATATTTGCTTTTAACAAAATCTAAAATGTCAACATCTAATCAAACATTTTATTTTGATAATTTTCCATGATCAATTACCATAATCAGATATTAAGAACAGAGAAAGTGATGCTAAAAACAAACAACTTACATTTCAAATCAAAGATAAAATGTTTATACTGCCCGTTGAATGTTAAACAAAACTCTTGCCAAATATTTGGAAATTTCCACATGAAAAGGATAAGTTTGCAAGGAAACATATATTTCTTCAAGTACATACATATATACAAACTTCTATTTGTACAAGTGATTTGAAAAATTGGTTACTGAAGCAAGGATGGTATATTTAATGTAACAAATCTTGCAGTATTTCCATTTTGTGGAAATTATATGAACACTGACAAATAATGCACATTATTTTGTGATTTATACGATAAAAACATTTTGTAGGTTAAAAGAATGAAAGATCTGTTTGAAAAGTTACTCCACACTAATACTGATTTTTGAAATGATAAATTTTAAAACATAAATCTGATGTGTTTAAGCATTATTTATGTAGGACATTCCAATTTTCAGTTTATCATAACTTAAATATGGTTATAATATATATATATATATAACTATATTTTATCTGCTCAAATATGTATAACAGATTGTACATGCATTTGTTTTTGTGAACTTATAATGTCTCACTGCACTCTAAGGTGAGTTTTGTCTTTGTTCAGTTAGATAACAAAAAGGCCCATTTCATGTGGATCCCCATGTTACAATACTTTCTTTGTTCCAGTACATTGCCCCAATATTGATAATCATAATTACAAATGAAAATTAATTTGATTTATAGCTTCAGAGAGACAATGTTTGAAAGAATAATAAGTCAAATGATTCCACAAATGTTTTTTTGCTAACATTTTATGGATGTGTGTGAAAAAAATTCTTTAAGTTTTCATTTTTGAGTAGAATGACTGGGAGGACGTTTGGCATCAGAAAAGTCATCTATTTGTATTAGTTAATTTAGGTTTTGGAAGGCTCATACCAATGAGATTGTAATGATAATGAATTCATGTATAGTTAACAAATTATAATTTTGTGAAATATAACTTGATATCAAAACTGGTATGCATGAGAAAAGTGTTGGTTGCAATAAATAAAATTAATGTTTTTATGAAATGTCTCAGAGACAAAATGTTTGTCTGCTACTTGTTATAGAATTTATTTCTTTTTAAGAAGAACAAATTACCTTTTGTGTGTATATCTGTGTGTAAATGCCATCATTCCAGAAATAAAGTATTAGATTGGAAAACCTTGAAACATAGTTCCTCATTCTATGGTAAAGATGAATGATGAAACATGAGATTAATATGCTTATTCAACATCCATGTTACTAAAGTCTTTTACCAAGGTAACATTAAACTAAAAAAGATGCTTCATATCCCACATGTAACATCTCATGATTAATCCTTTCAATTGGCTTATAGTGTCTTGACATCATTTCTCATCCTAATCAGCACATGCTCAATGTGATAATATAATAACTGATTGAGTTTCAACATTTGTGATCCTCCGGGTGTCTTCTTTTATGTACATGCTAGAATTGTTTTTTAGACATGGCAGCTGATATAATGACTACCTTTCTGCATGGGAATACATGAATATTTTGCAAGAAATACACAGGAAAAAAAACAAACAAACAAAACCAAAAAAGACAAAAAAAGCACTTAATAGATTATTAGGTGTTAAAAGTGGATTGAAGTAAATGACATGTCAATACATATTTCTTCCTACAATGAGCCAAGCTTGCAGATGTTAACACATCAGGTGGCAGCAGGGCCCACTGAAGCAGTGAGAGTTTAAGGATACCAGTGTTTGGGTGCTCTGATGTTTGGCTGACCAGAAGGTCCAAAAAAGTCACTACAAAGCTCAATATATTTTGCATTCATAATGCAATTTGAAACTTATATCAAACATATTATCAGAATTTTAAAGCAGAAATCCTTTTGACAGTTTTGTTTAAAGTCACAACATTATTTATTTTCAATGCACATCCATTAATTGCAGACATTACTGTTTTTTATCCTCAAATCTTTTCTAAAGAAGTTCTTTTGTTTTCAGCCATTTATGATGAGATGGACAGAAAGTGAGATTTAGGTCGAAGGACATGAAAAGTAGGTCACAATTGTGTGTGTTCATCCGGGTGCCTGCCACGTTGTGTATGCCGCCATGTTGGAATGAAAGGCATCGTCTAAAAGTTGTGATGTGTTCAAAATTCTATTGATTAGAGAGTATTATATGCTGTATGTGCCACCAGCCTTAACAGCTGGCATAAGTAGACATTATAACATCTAAACAATTCGAAATGAAGCAGCTGGTAGTGCTAGTTTTTGCTTGTGCCACCCTAACAACCGCCGGGGTGTTTGCAACTGAATTGACATTTGAGTTGCCAGATAATGAACGTCAATGTTATCATGAAGTGATTGACAAAGGAGTCAAAAGCACCTTGGAATACCAGGTAGGTAAATGCAATGAAATGAGAGTCTTTGACCGATTACATTACTTTCATTGAAATAAACATTTTCACAGGGCGGCAACCGCATTTGCCAGATCACCAGTTGAAAATGACCGGCACAAAAATCTATTTGTGAGGTAAGTCTGCACTCTTTGATAAACAATGCAAAGAGCCTCAAAAGAAGGTAAATTTTCCAAGTCTTTGGGCTGTAGATCGTACTTATTGGTTTCAGATTTAATCCCTCTTGATAGACCAGTTTCTAATGTTAATATAAAATCCATTGGATAATCATGAGAGCTCAGCTAAGCGGAAGATGACTGTTGTAGCCTGCCTTGTTGAGATTGTGGGTTAATGTCTTCAGTTCAGTGATCTTAACCCCTAAAGGAAGGGAAGGACGGCAAAGTTCACCAACGGCAACAGACGGGAAGGATGTTGACGTCCCCATTGTTTTGGCTTGATGTCATTTGTAACATTCTGAAGGGCTTCAACTTGTTACAATGTAATCAAGATAATGACGTCAGACTGGATCATGAACTTTTGACCCCAGCACTTCATTTACCCCTAAGGGACTAGGATATCTAAATTGTGTTGATTGGCTGGACTAACCAATTTTTTTTCTGGACTAGTCTATCTGCACACTTAATTGATAAAATTTAAAACCATGGTTATTCAATATGCTCAATGAAGTGCTGGGTCAAAAGTTCATGATCCACTCAGTCTGACGTCATTATCATGATTACATTGTAACAAAGTTGCAGCCCAAGGGAATGTTACAAAATGACATCATTGAGCAAGAACAATAAGGACGTCAACGTCCCTCCTGTCCGTTACCAGTGGTCAATGTCAAGGTCCTTCCCGTCCGTTAGGGGTTAAGCATATTGAATAACCATAGGAGTTATTCCCTTTGAGAAAATGATTCTGGTCATTTAACTCTATGCGATTTCAACCGAAATTCTGTTATTAACCCTATAGATCCTTTGAGATTGAGAGTGAAGTTGGCCTTTGGAAACTCTGAGAAATCAATCTAACATGCCAGTAAGCCTGATCAAGTCAAAGTGGACAATATGAGCAAACAAGGAATATCTGGGTCAAATAACATTTTAGGGACTTGTTTTAGAAAGTATGCGGCGTGTTAATGCCTGATGCATTTTATTAAGGACAATAATAGTGGTCAGTCCAGGATTATAAATTTGGTCAATTGCTGTGATGTGCCCTCTGACAGTGTTTATTTCCACCGATGAAGCATTTTGTACTGGTAAAGTATTATAAAGTGCTGAATCTCGGGCTTTCTAGACCAAAGGGTCTGAGATCTCTTGGGACTAAAATATCACCTAACAGTTAAAATCTATTAAATGATTAAATGATTAGTCACCAAGGAATGTAGTTTTGTGCAAAGGCCCACCCATCTCCCAGGCACCGTAAAGTTTTTGTTTGACTTTCCAGGTGAAAAGACATAGTATTATTTGAACAAAAATTAATAATAAAAATCTACCCCCTATCTTATTTCTTGTGAGAACTTTATCAAAAACAAGGTTATTATTTTTTTGCTCGAAGGTAATTAGAAACACCAGAAAACTGTCTGATTATTTGTTACTGTCCTCAGTCTGATCAACTGGCAGGGATGGATTTGAACATTTCTTGAGTTTTTGGTCGTTGATTTATTAAAAAAATCTTGTCATGACTGTCATGAATGGTCTTTAGATTACAAGCCTTTCAGAGCTAACTAGATGTGTGTTCGTTCGACAGCCATAGTATTATTATTAAGTTGTAAATGGACATGTTTATTCAAAGAACAACTAAAAACATTATTTTCAATCATGTATATAAATGTTATACATTAGCATAGCATGATATATCTATTTTGATTGTGACTAATCTGTCTTTCAGGTTATTACGGGAGGAAACTATGATGTGGATGTCGACCTGACGTCTCCTGATGGTCGTGCACTCTACAAGGATGTGAAGAAACAATATGACAGTTTCACTTGGACCACCGATCTTAAAGGAGAATACAGATTTTGCTTCAGCAATGAATTTTCAACCTTCACCCATAAAGTAGTATACTTTGACTTCCAATTTGGGGAGGAGAAACCCCTTTTAAGCGATGGTGAACATGTCACTGCTATGACACAGGTTAGTAAATATGATTAAATGTTAGAAAAGAAGCTCAATTATATATCGTAGAACACCTTTAAAGAAATTTAATTATAGCGAACAGAATTTTCATATGAAATATAAAGCTTGCTTTTTGTATTGAGTTTTACAATTTTCATAATTAAAATAATTCTGTAAATTAAGCTAATTTTGTGCGCTACAAATATACATATTTCTATAATATCTCCTTAGGACTCTAGCTCTGAGGGGCAATGGGAGGCATATTTAGTCAGTAAAGGGTGAAAATTAGTGAGGAAGAAGCCAGACGAAAGTCAGGAATATTTCCAAATGAGACCATGAACTTGTCATGGGCTTCTTCAAACTCTTCATATATTTTTCCCTTCCTGCATAGATTTTTTAAATCAATCTTTTGCTACCAATGACACCCACCAAGGTTGATTGTTATGAAAAGTACTAGGGTGGCTCATTTTTTGAAAATTTTTGAAAATCATTGCTCCCAAACCTGATTTGAATGCGTATGGGTATGAAAACCACTGATTTTTTTTCGGAATTTTTCCAAAAATTTTAATATGCGCACGGGGGGCGTGGGGGTCAAAGGGCAAATTTACTGTATGAAAAAAGTCAACTTTGTCGTAGAAGGTTGTATAATAGCTCAAATCGTAGGTATTGATGAGTAGAACAAACTTTGTAAAGAACATATGCTCTAAAACATCATCTTCATACCACAAAATGCGTGTTGGCACCACATCTATGAGCTCCACATCAAACACCCATACAACGCTGTCATGGTCAAGGTCCAGATGATCCACTATTCAAGAGATTCCAGAAGTGGTTTGTGGAGCAGAGGGAGGCAGACCCTGCATTCCCTGATGCCAACCTCTTCCGCAAATGGAACTGGCCAGAATATGATGAGACATCCCCAACAGGGCCTTACAAGAGTGAAAAAAGCTGGTTTGCTAGAGCGTCATTGACATGGGCACAGGAGCAACTTCTCCATGGAACATTCACAAGAGGGGACTATAGGGAGCTGGCAGAGCTATTGAATCTCATTCTTGGAGGGGAGCCAATACGCGTCAGAGCTGGTGAGGTGTTCCAGGTGTTTGAGCTCCGGAAGCCGGGAGCATACCACCATGTCAGGTTCATGGACAAGTCCCTCTATATCTTGAAGATATACCTACTTAGCCATGTGTTTCAGCTCAGCAGGCGCGACAGCAACAATCTGGATGGAATCGCTGAATATATTATCCTCATCTATGTCAGGTATTTCCTTAGCTCCCGGCTGAGCACAGCTGCTCCTAGGCTTGACCTGTCCTTCTGCTATGAGCTGAAGTCTTACAGAGGACTGCCTGTTGTCCTCCAGCGGAAGATAGTGGATCAGGCATCTAACAGCATGCGCAGACACCTTTGGTATCTATGCCCTGAGCTGGTAGTACTGGGCTTGTTCGATGATGGGCTTTCTCAGTATGAGAAGGGGAAGATGGCTGTGCAGCTGACTCAGACACCCCGCCCAGCTGTATTCCAGACAGGAAAGCCCGGTCAGCCGAACTTTGACCCAGTTGCTGCCCATCTCACTGCTGAACGACCATCTCTTTCAAGATTCATCACTGAGCGATCTTGGTTGGTGTTCCATCTGCTTGATATACAGATGCCTAGCTTACACTGGCTTACCTTGCCACCATCAGAATGGAATCGCTTCCCAGCATACGCACACATGCGGGCATTCCTGCAAGACATGGAGGTGGTCAATGATGCTGCTGAGCGTGCTGTCAAAGATGTGGCTGAATATGCTCATATGACCCGAGCAGTTGGAGACAGGGACAATATTGTTCTTGTTGCATGTGACCACCGTGGCCGCATTGGCAATCTGCGCAAAAGAAATCTCAACTTTGTGTAGACAGTGAACTCATATTAGAGACTCTATTCTGACGTCATTGAAAGTCAGCTGATATGTATACACCACTCTTACTGTTGATGTTGACTATTAAGGCAAAGTAGTGACAATTATGAGAATTGTGTTAATTACTGTTATGTTGAATGTATTCATTGGGAGTATCCCATCAGGTATGATAGATGCAGCAATACATTTTCAATAGAGAATAAATCATTCACTGCTGTATTATTATGGCAATGTTTTACAAAATTGACCCTAAAACTGTTATTTCCATTTTGTGGTATGAAGATAAAGTTTTAGAGCATATGTTCTTTTACAAAGTTTGTTCTACACATCAATACCTACGATATGAGCTATCATACAACCTTCTACGACAAAGCATATTAAAATTTTTCAAAAAATTCCGAAAAAAAATCACAGTGGTTTTCATACCCATACGCATTCAAATCAGGTTTGGGAGCAATGATTTTCAAAAATATTCAAAAAATGAGCCACCCTAAAAAGTACTTACCTAGAAGTATATGCGTGACAGTGAATTTGTTTAAAATTGTACCATGTATGATATTTGGTAAAACAAAAAAAGAGCTTGCACCTATAAACACGAATACAAAAACAAATTTTGCTTGTTAAACCACATGGATTATTTCACAAAGAAGTCTTTAACATTAATCATATTGTGATTATTTATCAGAATTGTGATATGAGTTTAAACATGTTTCAACAACTGTTTACAGTCAACACTATTCTGTTTGCATATGTAAACATCATTTTCATCTTCATAGAAGTTTTAACTATACAGTTACATGATAACATTTAGCTAGAGACTAAAAATGACACCTGTTACCATTTTTATGGTGTCCAGAGCATCCAGTTTGCACAAATAGAAATTGCCGATCTGATCATCAACCCAAGAACTCCCAATTAACATTGAAAACATATATGGTCATATTTGGTGTGTGAGGGTAAAATAAATCAATTATATAGGAATGGAATGGTACAGAAATAGAATGTCAGTTCCAGGATATGCAAAGGATTTAATGTTATAGATTACTATATGGCCATTTTTGTGTTGATAAGCCATTAGAATAATGCTATTTCAGCTATTTTGTCTATTATCGTTCAATTAGATTATTAATTTGACTCAATGTATTTCAGATGGAGACTTCAGCAGTGACTATCCATGAGGCATTAAAGGTAGTGATAGATTATCAGACTCACCACCGCCTCCGCGAGTCCCAAGGCCGTGCCTTTGCCGAGGATGTTAATGAACGTGTTCAGTACTGGTCTATAGGAGTATCTAGTGTCATATTAATGGTAGGAATTGGACAAGTTATTGTACTGAAAAGTTTCTTCACAGAATCACACAGAAGAGGAGCAGTGAACACATAGTGACACTGGGAAGTTAAGCATTGTCTTAGGGGAAATTTTATTTTGTATAAATGTAATATAATGAATGGTTAAAGACTAACTGGTATGAGAATGTTTTTGTTTGTTTTTGTAAGAAAGTGAAGAAACAGTGTGTTCTGGTTATAGTATTATAATGATTGCATAGCAACTATCGTATCATACTTCAGAGTATGAATCATTTTTACAATGTATATAAATCAAAATATGATCATCAACAACATCAGTATGGTATTAGCTTATGCAAATTGTTAAAATAATGAAAAGATCAATGTTGGCAAACACTGGATGCCAATATGAGATGAGGATATCTTAATGCAATTGTTGTAACCTTTCTTGAAAATAAGCCATTCTGGACTAACATATATTTATTACTTTTTCCACATCTACCAGTTAACATTCCAGAAAAAAAAATCAAGATTCTGTTCACCTGTTTAACACCACAATATTGAAAGCATGTGCAGACAAGTTACATATTTGTTGAATATTCTAGAGTATAAATTATTTGAAGCTATCATATAATCATGGTAGTAAATCCCACCTTCATTGATATGTCATCAACACCTGTATATATCAAACATACCTTTTCAATTCAGTAGGATTGTAGAAATGGTGGGAAAGTCTTAATTTAAATGGTCAAGAAGATCTTTATTTCCCAAGTAAATGGAATGCTTGTTTTAAAATGAAAAGTCTTATAAAGAAGATTATGTCATGATTGAGATTGTAATGTTTCTTGGACAAATGTTGAGAGTGAATGATTACTTTTTTGTGTACATAAATGATTGGACATTTTTGGGTATTGTCATGCTATATTCAACCATAAACCATAGAGATAAGTACCCGGCTTCAAGTGCCCTGTTTTACACATAAAAATTTCCAGATTGTTTGGATGATTTGATTATTGGCATGAGTGTAATGAAAAAGAAAAGTCTCTTGAAATTTTGCAACTTTCAAAATCAAACTTTCAAATTCAAACGATCATTATCAGAATATTCACCTCAAAGTTGTTTTTATATCATTGACAATACTTATTACTTACAGTGTAAACATATGGAATACAATATTATCCGCTGTTTTTTGGAGCAAATAAATTTTATAGTATATGTGCTTTCATCTGTATATGTTTTGGTGGCTAGATATGTCAGAATCTCAAGCCAATGCCTCAAAAAATGTGCTCAGTTAATTAATAAGGAAGCAAAACAACAAAATAATATAAATAAAAAAAAGAAGACCCATGTAAGTTGGAATGTTGATCATCTCCATGGTGTAAATAAAATGAGATATATCAAGACAAAAGATAAACATATTCGTTTGATTTAAACTATTTCTGGACAAGATGTAATGATTTTTTGAGAGTCATGCTGACTGTCTACATAGCTTATGCACTATGGGTTGGAATTTGCTGTCTGTCTTTTCTGAACTTCAGATTTCTCAGATAGCAGAATGCAGTATCATCAATCCTGTAGAATATTTTTTGTCCCCTGCCTTGACAAAGTCGGAAGAGGAATCCTGTCTGTCCGTTCTTTAGTTTGTTAGTTTTTTCTGCATATAGTGTTAGCGCAATAATCCTAGGGATTGCTCGGATTTTTTTTTCATATTGCACAGGCACATTGTATATATCAATATCTAGGGCAAGTGTGACAATGGCTGTGATAGGACTATCTGTTGCCATGGTAACCGCTTTAGTGAAAATCTTTTTTGCATGATAAATTGCCAGGGATTGCTCAGAAAACCTTATCATATTGCACAGGCACATTGTTTATATCAATATCTCAAACAAGTTTGATAATGATTGTAATTCGATGATTTCTGTCACTTTATTGAAAGTCTTGTTAGCGTGATAAAGCCAGGGATTGTTTGGATTTTTTTCATATTGCACAAGCACATTAATGTGTGTCTAGCTTTGTATTCCTTATTCTGCAATTCTAAGACAGCTGACATTCCAACTCTTAAACCATCTGATTCCACCACATTCGATGACGGGGGACTTAAGAGTCAGTGCTCTTGTTATAATTAAATATTTGTATTATATTTAGTACAATATTGAGGAATTGCAAGGCAATGGCTCTGTCACTGTCCTTTTGGAATGCTGTTTGTTGATCTTTTTACTACATTATTGGTCATTATGAAATTTTTCTTAACATTGACTATTCTAGACTTAATATAGTTTATATGTAATTTATTTTGACATTGTGCAACAACCAATTGTGACTAAATGGAGTTATTTCATGATGTAATTTAACAAAACAGATCCTCAAAGATTTTCAAGAATTTCCATTATGATATTGCCACCAGATGGCAGCACTGATGAGCATGATGCACCAGTTTGGTATATTCTAATGTTTGCCAGTATGTTCGAAATGTTTGCTTCATTCCCAAGTTTTTTGGAGTGGTATAGGCCAGGCCAACCAAGCTATCCAAATATCAGAATGGCAATGCTCAGTGAATGCCAACTAATCCAACCAGGACCCCAGGAAAGTATCAAAACTGTTAGCCACCAGGTGACAGCAGATCAGCCCACAATAGCTTATGAGGTATTGTTTAAATCCATGGCCCTTTTCACATCCCATTACATGCATGATTGGATTTATTTCGTAAACAGTATTTTGGGACCTTGTACCTGATGTTATTGGTTAGATTTTATAATTGAACGAAGACAACTAAGTTTGGATGAAAATAAATGAAAGAAATCGCGAATAGGTCTCTGCCAATTCCATTTGTCAGTGAATTTTTTCAAGCAATGATGAACTACAGAATACTATGTCCCAGTCCCCAACCTTCAACCCCATGACAGGCCACATGCTCTGGTGCAGTTGGTTACAGCCCAGGCTGATGAGCATTAGTTCTGTGATGATCCAAAGGTTGTGGGTTCGAGCCCCAGCCATGACTGAGATTGAATTTATGATACAATTTGATATATGGGCTGAGGCCCATGCCAAAATGTTTGTCCATGTCGCTGGACTGGTGGGATGTCTAACAAGGACCTGTAACATGACAATTTAGCTGTTAGGCAGCATTGTCTCTGCTACAAATAGATTTCATCACGAAATGACTGAAATAATGTTTAAAAACCAAACAAACAATCAAATCCATCATCTGAGCCCATCTCTCTCAGCCGAGCCCCCAAATTATACTTGCACCTTCTACATCCTTCATAATACCTTCAGTTCTTTCTTCATAACCTTGTCCCCTCACCTCAGCTCAGATCCTCTATCCAGTCTATCTTCAGTCTCCTCACCTCACCAGAATATATAGAATATATACATGTACAACTTATTTATTATTATAATTGTATAAACAGACCATGTGCCCTTGGAGGCTTGATTCACACCATGTCCTGTGTCTCGTGTACACATGGGTATTGTTACTGTTATAACATGTCACCTGGAAGATGGGAGACCAAACACTGTCTGGGAGTCTATATAGATATAGACAGTCAATGGACTTAGGATGAGGGTGAAAAACATGCTCCTGACTGTTGCCATCCCTTATGAACCTTTTTAAGGCTTTGAGGTTCAAAACAGGGGCTGGAATAGTCCCATTCACTGGCTGTACACGATTGGCACCCACCGTCTAGCTGGCAGGGAGACAGGCAGATCGACGGATCCTCCATTTTGTCCCGCCGAATTCGCCGAGGGTATTCAGAGGGCGGAGGTTGGCGTCCGCCACCTTCCGCCACCGGCACCCACTGGCTCAATTGTGGAGAAACGGGATTACCCAGGCTAGCTCTCCAGACCCAATCGTGTGGAGCACATGTCAGTTTTGCATGTTTCTTGATCAAAGGAACACAAGTGCCACCTGCTAGTAGATAATTGCTCACTCTGGCAACCTCCTTTTTTGAGAAAGGGGGCAGTCAAATACCCGAGTTTGAATAAACTCAGTCTGAACTGAGAGCAATATCTGAATTGAGAGCAATATAACTATTATTATTGCTCTCAGGTCTGAATTAGGAGATATGGAAAAGGGGATTGTGATCCCTGTTTTCGGCAGAGATTTGAAAAGCAGTGTCCTGTTTTAGGGAAAATGATAAAATATCTTAACCTGTATTAGGGAAAATTTCAGCCAAAAAGGTCCTATTTACCCTAGCTTCCGTGGTAACGCTGACTATGAAAGTAGCCCCCAACACCCAGCACCTCTATCCAATCTCCTGCCTTTAGTCTCCTCAGCTCAGCTCAGCCCCTCTTTCCAGTCACCTACCTACAGGCCCCTTCACATCATCTGAGCCCCTCCATACCTTCAATCTCCCATCTTAGCTCAGCTCCTCCATCCAATCTCCTACCTTCAGTCCCCTCACCTCAGCTCAGCCCCTCTATCTAATCTCCTTCCTTCAGTCCCCTCACCTCAGCCCCCTGTCTAATCTCCTACATCCAGTCCCCTCACTTCACCTCAGCCCCTCTGTCCAATCTCCTACCTTCAGTCCCCTCACCTCAGCTCAGCCCCTCTATCTAATCTCCTACCTTCAGTCACCTCACCTCATCTCAGCCCCTCTGTCCAATCTCCTACCTTCAGTCACCTCACCTCATCTCAGCCCCTCTATCTAATCTCCTACCTTCAGTCACCTCACCTCAGCTCAGCCCCTCTATCTAATCTCCTACCTTCAGTCACCTCACCTCATCCCTCTGTCTAATCTCCTACCTTCAGTCACCTCACATCAGCTCAGCCCCTCTGTCCAGTCTCCTACCTTCAGTCACCTCACATCACCTCAGCCCCTCTATCTAATCTCCTGCATCCAGTCCCCTCACTTCATCTCAGCCCCTCTGTCTAATCTCCTATTTTCAGTCACCTCACTTCACCTCAGCTCAGCCCCTCTGTCTAATCTCCTATCTTCATCCCCTCACTTCACCTCATCTCAGCCCCTCTGTCTAATCTCCTACCTTCAGTCACCTCACCTCATCTCAGCCTCTCTGTCTAATCTCCTATCTTCATCCCCTCACTTCACCTCATCTCAGCCCCTCTATCTAATCTCCTGCATCCAGTCCCCTCACTTCATCTCAGCTCCTCTGTCTAATCTCCTGTCTCCAGTCCCCTCACTTCATCTCAGCTCCTCTATCTAATCTCCTGTCTCCAGTCCCCTCACTTCATCTCAGCTCCTCTATCTAATCTCCTGCATCCAGTCCCCTCACCTCATCTCAGCCCCTCTGTCTAATCTCCTACCTTCAGTCACCTCACCTCAGCTCAGCCCCTCTGTCTAATCTCCTATCTTCATCCCCTCACTTCACCTCAGCTCAGCCCCTCTGTCTAATCTCCTATCTTCATCCCCTCACTTCACCTCAGCTCAGCCCCTCTATCTAATCTCCTGCATCCAGTCCCCTCACTTCATCTCAGCCTCTCTGTCTAATCTCCTACCTTCAGTCCCCTCACTTCATCTCAGCTGCTCTATCTAATCTCCTGCATCCAGTCCCCTCACCTCACCTCATCTCAACCCTCTATCTAATCTCCTGCATCCAGTCCCCTCACTTCATCTCAGCCCCTCTGTCTAATCTCCTGTCTCCAGTCCCCTAACTTCACCTCAGCTCATCCCCTGTATCCAGCCTCCTACCCGCAGTCTCCTCACCTCACCTCAGCCCCTCCACCTAGTCTCCTATCTTTAGTCCCCTCACCTCAGCCCAGTCCCTCTTTCCTGGATTCTTTTTTAACCTGATTGTTTTAGCATGTAAGAAAATTGAAAATATAAATTGATCAAAATGACCATCTGCTCATGTCTGTTCTTGAAAAGGATTTAAATTTTCCTTAAAGGCAATGAAGCAATTTCCAGAAAATGTTCACAAAGATTTTTAAAAAAAGCAATGATCAGCACAGCTTAAATGTTTTTGGCCTATGTTTATCACAGTATCAGTTCCGGCAAAATCCACTTTAGATTAAAGTCATTAAAATTAAGACCTATCATAACATGGAATCTATTTAGCACTGTAAATGTAGCACTTTCCGCAAAGTAGACACTCATCAAAAAGACATAAAACGCCTTGAAGATACCTCCATGAGGTAGGCCTGAAATTGGAACGTGGATAACAAGCCAGGCTTGGTACATAACCTGGGAAATCTTTGATTTATATTAAGATACATGTATAAGCATATGACACTCCTTTAACAGAACTTCTCAGATACGGCCGCAATATTTCTTGAAAAATGTATGTGTTGCCATAAAGGTTAAAGTATTTAAAAAACAAACGAACCATGAAGGCCTACTGCTAAGTTTCCGAATCTGGGAAATAGCCCGGGCAAATAATTCTTTAGTTCCACATCATGAAGTCCTGTTCATCCTATTTAGTTATTTTGTTCTTATACGATGTCAGCTTAATCCATGTGCCCCAAAAATTATTGTAAAATTTATGGATTCATCATAGAATATTTAGCGGTATGTAATGGTAAAATCATGTAAGCTAAATTAAACGGATACCATGTTCGTCCTGTCGGTATAGTATATACATTGGATGGGGCCCTTTCAGAAACTAACACATGGTCTGTCTTGTTACCTGAGATTAGTATACAAACAGTGGTTCTCTCTTAAACAATATGAATTGCATCTTTTATAAAATGAGATTGATGCCTGCCATGTGATACAACCTTCTTTTTCATACATTGTTTTCCTCTCCTCGCCAAAAAAATATAAAAAAAATAAAAAAAATCACGATGTACATACACTTAGCCACGATTCATAGCGTTCATTCGTGCAAATAGCAAACAAACGAGTTGAGTTGTCACGTACTTAGTTGTGACACCAGCCATCAATTGCCAAATTTCTTTTACTTTGTGAATGCGAAAACATTTCAGTGATTTTTTACTCGCAGTTCAGAGGAACACAGTTTTTGTCCGCACAGTGAATATGTCTATATGTATCTTCCATTTATCTTCAATAGCCACAATAGTGAAGTATCAAATTCATCAATTACCCCGACAGAAAAATAATGTTTGAGTCAATTGTTTTTGTATTAGTTAAGCCGAATTTACTTGTCTTCCTATGATAAATAAAAGTTGGAATTACAAAATGCATCTGTCTGTATCTATATCGTACTAGTATCCTATCAAAGAACAAAGGAAGACATTTCATCAACATACTCAAAGACATGGTGAAATGAATGATAAAATAGCAATTAAATTACAACACAATCGTATGATTTAACAATATTTCATTAATATACAAAAAGTGTGAGCTATTTTGGGGTTGAAATTGTCTCTTGAATTATTTCCTGAACAAGCTATCTTTACCTAGTAATTAATAATGATAACATATTTTATATGCCGCTGATAGCAGGCTGTCAGTTTATAACACTTAATTTCTGACATTTTTTAAAACCACCTTCTTCCTTATATGCATAATTATGTGACAACTCTCGAAATGTTAATGTGATGATATTTGTGGTTCTAAGTTTAGTTAATCGGGAAATTAATTATGATAACTATAGGCAAGCTGTGAAAACATTGAAAACTTCTTTCTTATATGCATAATTATGTGACAACTCTCGAAATGTTAATGTGATGATATTTGTGGTTCTAAGTTTAGTTAATCGGGAAATTAATTATGATAACTATAGGCAAGCTGTGAAAACACTGAAAACTTCTTCCTTATATGCATAATTATGTGACAACTCTCGAAATGTTAATGTGATGATATTTGTGGTTCTAAGTTTAGTTAATCGGGAAATTAATTATGATAACTATAGGCAAGCTGTGAAAACACTGAAAACTTCTTCCTTATATGCATAATTATGTGACAACTCTCGAAATGTTAATGTGATGATATTTGTGGTTCTAAGTTTAGTTAATCGGGAAATTAATTATGATAACTATAGGCAAGCTGTGAAAACACTGAAAACTTCTTCCTTATATGCATAATTATGTGACAACTCTCGAAATGTTAATGTGATGATATTTGTGGTTCTAAGTTTAGTTAATCGGGAAATTAATTATGATAACTATAGGCAAGCTGTGAAAACATTGAAAACATGGTGGCTGTAAGTTGGTCAAATATTGCATCAAAATCTCCTAAAGGCCTCACACGAAATGAATTCTACTTTTAAAAGTTTTGAAAGAGACAAATATCTGATAAATCATTGAGTGATGGACTTGGTAATGTAATGAAAAATTACGGTTTTGTTTAACTAAAGCTGTGCAATCACAAAAGGTATTTAGGAAAATGGATGGTCCCTTCATGATTGATGATCAGTAAATATGTGCCCGTATCAGCACATTTACATAGGAAGAAACCAGAATAAATGAATGCATATGTTTTTTAACATACAAATGTTATGATCCATTATTCTACAGCATCATATCCATGATTTCATTCCCAATGCATTGCCGTTATATACAATAAAACGGGGAAATAGCCTCTGTTCAATATCATGGTACACGTATATGTTTATATAATGATTTAAATTTAAAACATGCACAGGTGCAGACGGATTTATAGATCAATCCAGATTATGTAAGTGGGTTATAATGTTTGCATAATGTCAGTTGGGAAATGGGCAAATAATATAATCGAGAATGTATAAGAAATGATCACGTGATCAATGATTATGAATCACAGCAAGAAAGACGACACATCATATTTCATCATATTTGATCCCTTTATTAATTGTTTCTGTACAAGTTGAAAATGATAGGAAGATCAATGCGATATTTACAATGTTATACTATTTACATCATATTTTAGCACAAAAGTAAAGATACAAAATACATTGATGAGAAATTAAAGCTGTTAAAATTATTCTTGCATAAGATCATTTGCAATTATCAAATACTGATATGGAATGTAATTACAATATGTGTTAAATTATAAACTTTACGAGATATATTTAACTTCATCTCGTGACATAATATAAAGTTTTCGACGTATGTAATCGCATATTGTGTATTTAAGTATGTATTACATATATCGCATAATACTGGAATTGAAAAGTGGACAAATACAAGCTTTTGTACAGCGCTCTTATTTATGTTATCTGCCGTCGATGAGATCGGTTGTATGTGTATATACAGGTGGAGACAAGGCATATTTATCTAAAATACATCTTATACCCTGCAAATATACAGGGAAAGGTAAAAATACCATGAAGAAACAACTTCATATACATTGGCGTCTATTTTGTTTGAAACATTTATTTACATTGCATTTGTTTCTGATTGGATGGAATATCAATTTGCATAGTTTAATACCCAGCTTTACCAGGCTTGTTCTCTCTTCTCTTCAATACAGGTGTTAAAGTGACCCCCATACAAAGGAGAGTAATCGTTTGTATGTATATGAGACAATTTATATTTGCAATAACATTCAATATAGCAGTTTAGTACTAGTCAATATCGAAGTAATGAAGACAAAAGATCATATCCAATTAAAGGCAGAATATGCCAAAGATTAATTGAATTTTCCTTCACATTTGGGATAATAACAACAAGGCAAGTCTTTTTTACTAGTCCTAGGACATAATTAATTACATATATGCATTCATTCATGAAATGATTAAAATATGTCCATTTATTATTATGATGGGTGTTTCACTAAATTGTCGTCTGCTCTTTCTAAATGTGGATCATACTGCGTTTTCTGAGACGCTGCTGAAGACGGCAGTTGAGCGCCCGGAGCACGTGCTCTGTTCCCTCCTGTATTTGACGGTAGGATCCATGTAAACGACCGTCTCCGTGCCACCGGTCGGCTTGGTGATACTTTCATGGCGGAGATGCTTGGCTAAGATGAACACCTGCGGGTGAATGTAGTGTTAACCAAGTCAATAAAAGAAAATTTAGAGCCATTTAATTATGAGTACAACTTTGTCAGAGAGAACAAATGATTTGAAGGTGGGGGGGGGGGGGTAATTATTAATGTGGATTATATTGATTTAAGTAAGTTCCTTACAGTCCAAAACCCCATAGCGGTTCCAATGGCAGCTCCAACAAGGCAGTCGCCGGGGAAGTGGCGATTGTCGCTGACACGACTTCCTGCGCAGAATATGGCCATAAGAACTGCAGCCAACTGAATCAAAGACTTGAGGAACAGGGAGAAAGGCAGCTCCAAGCGGTGCTCCAGGTATAACTAATGTACACAACATGAAACATCAGTCAAGTGAGGTGAAGGAAATGGATAATTTAAAATTTCTTGATTACACATAAAAAATGAAGGAAAATAAGACATATTTACTACAAAATATGTTGCGGAGTAAAATCCCAGAGAGGCGTGTCCAGAGGGGAAGGATTTGCGCGCATCCCAAAGGTTAAATTTGGGGAGGTCATTTGTACAGTTGGCGCCAACTACGTGCACATGCCTGTCACAACCCAATACACAAATATTCTATGATCAAATACATTAAGGGTCAAAATATCATGATATACTAAAAATATACATTATTCAGAAAACTTAACTGGATTTATTCTATTCTTTTGCCTCTTATATGGCATTTAAATCCTTGACCTTTTTTTTATCAAAGTAAACCTACCCCTGAGTGCAATTGAAAGGACTGAGATCCGGTTTACAAGTGTGAATGAAGTGAGGTCTCTGTCTTCCCACAGAAATCTTGAGTGCTTCTGTGATGAGCATTGTCACGGCCAGGCCAAACATGAAGAGACCTATCAGCTTGCCAACAACTAACACTAGATTGGCTAGTCTCTCATTCTTTCTACGAGCCAAGAAAATTTTATAGATGAACTCCAGAACGAGAATCTGAAAGTGAGAATTGATATAAAAAGGTAATGTACCATGCGAAATGTGTGCATACAATGAATGTGGTTTGACGTTTTTGAATAATTATTTTAAATGTCAGTCCATTCAATTTGTTGAATGGCTTGAATAGTATTCAAAGCAGGGACTTACTGAGGATAGAATGTTGGCATACTGAATACCAAGCTAGAGAAACAACATGGCTCCATGGAAAAGCAGATGGGTACAATTTGAACACATAAATTAAATCTGACAGATTTTCATTTCGCCTACAATAGTAATAATAATAATACCATCTGATTTGCCTTGATATCTCATCAGGACTTTGTGCGAGCAACTTATTTGGCTCTATTTCCACTCAAAGCATTCATGAGACATCACAGAGGTCACAGACAATTTTATAGAGGTTTGGGTGTGCTTCAATGACAGTGTGGCCACGAAACTGTGATACAAAAAAGCTATCTCACTAAAATCAACAAAAATACACTGACCATTGGTTTTTGTGTTTTGCTGAAAGTGCCAAGTACTGGCTGTACTCTTTTGACCACCAGGTGGTCACATGTATGCAAGCATATGACCTCTATTATGGTCTGTCAGGGTGTTAGGCCTGTACCAATGGACAAAATTAATTATAAACAAAATCAATCCATTTCCCAATCCCAAGGTGCCCCATAGTTAGCAAAACATTAGTAAGCAGGTTTTTGCTCTAGATCACTGGTCAGCTAAACAGAGTGTCTAATAAATGACTTTGATTTTAGCAGAAGACTCATCTACTTTCAAATGGCACAGAGATTTATGTAGGGGAAATATGATGGGAAATAACATTTGATCGCAAGGTTTGGGGTATAAACATTTATATTATTAAGAAAAGAGTGCTTGAAAACCTCATTTCATGAATGCTTTAACACATTAGAAAAGGGGTGCAAAAGTCGGTCTCGTCATACCAGACTGTTATTTGTGTTTACCTATTACTTTATACATATAATGTATTCAAAATATTATACAATGTAGAAGTAGATAAGCACTCTAAGCCATACAATCTTACATTTCAGAGATCTACTAAGGTAGATTAAATCTTGGAATAATTATTCATAATTATCCAAGATTAAATTAAATAGTGTCATATTTTAAGTGATTTGAGTCTTACTTCACGCATGTACAGATATGCATCTCGTAGAGTGTAATATTTATTGATGTCTACATGGTAAATTTACTGTTGCAATATGTTTATTATTTTTTAATAGAAATTAATTCATGTAACTAAGTAAATAATTCATATAAATGTGTGTCAACAGTGCTTGGTTTTCGTAGCTATGAGATGAGTGCATGCTAGTCCATATACTCGGTAAACATTACTTCTCTGCAGGTGTGTGCAGTGCATTGTTTGTGGCATCAAGACTTTCAGACTTGCACCTCATTTCCCCTCGAAATGAATAAATCACGGTATCATTTTTTAATATTTTATCTAATGCATGAGCTTGAAAGTCATGCTGATTTCTCTCTACACTGTACATGCCAACCTACTCTAAAAGAGAGTGCAAGTAGAGAACAGGATATAATGTCCAAGAGAGGCTGACATTTTGGAATGATAAACAGATAAGTGATATACGTCTGGGCATAATGAACAGATAGTGATAGATTCCCAGACATAGCAAAAAGATAGGTGATAGAGTTCTGTACAAAGTAAACAGACAGGTGATAGACTCCCGGGCATAGTAAACAGATAGATTTTAGAGTTTTGGGCATAGTAAACAGATAGGTGATAGACTTCTAGGAATAATAAACATATAGGTGACGAATTGTCAAGTAAATCTTTCATGTGATACCCACTTTTACTTGACACAGTATAAAAGCCCAATGCATGCATGCTGAGAGCAATAATAAATAGTTATATGGCTCTCAGATGCATGACATTTCATGTCACAGATACCGAGACTGCTATTGTAAACTGATACAAACACATCAACAAAACAAACATAATTGACACAATAAACCTCTTCAAATCAATTAAAATCGATGAAGCTATTTACAGGAGCTTCATTATATATTGTTGAGGAGTACGAGGATGATGCTCACTGTAGCAAGCGGTGCTCCGACCCCCACGACGAGCAGGTGAAGGGAAGTCACCGTGTCCTCGTATTTGGGATAGCGTATGTCTGGGTCATCACAGAAGAATCCACTGTCTCGCGGCGGCACTTTCATCATAAGCAACACCACCAAAGCGCTGACTGGAAACAGATTATCCAATGATCAGTTATATTGAATAGGAATTTGTTTTACCCGTGTAAGTCCTGCCAGAATAACCATGAGATTGTTTACATCTCTTGACTTCATTGATGACAGACTTTGAGCTATCTTTAAATTGTAGACAATTTAGGAACTTCTAATAGTATATTCCTGTATTAAAATATATGAATAGATAGATAGATAACACGTGCTGCAGTCTTGTGATTGTCATCACTATATAATTGCCAAAGGAAAACTGTTTCAAGATGGTCAAGACAAAATCAAAAATCACTTTATTGTTAATCTGAATGAGAATTTTAATTCACTAGTTTGTTCAAAGTAATATTTATAAGCTTGAATGGTGTTTGAAAAAATCATTAATCTTAATGCAATTATGAATAAACACATTATATTACATATCATGTTTATGAATCATATCAGGTAATTCAATATTATTATAATCGGTTTAGAGAACTGGTGAATGATTTATTATCTGTGATCTACTGGGATGGTATATATGTAATTGGAGAACACTGGCTCATCTTGACTTATCTCTTAGATACATAGGCCATGTCCCTTAATACAGTTGATGCGTTCCACTTTACTTTTTACTAATATCAAGATAGGAGTACCCCAGTTCTGTCAGGCGTACTAATCAGAGTCACATTTAGTGTCTATGCGATCTCCATCTTTGTCAAGAGGTTAACAGACATGAAATAGCTCACTGCTTCTTTGCCTTGTGAACCTGCGAAAAACACACTTTAAAACACCGCATGTAATGTTTATTCTGTGTCTGTTTTAGGTGCACTTGTTATCAGTGTCTGTACAACATCAATGAATCACGTGAAGTTTTGCTTCAGGTCGTGTTCTTTTAATATGCATAAGTGAGTTAACGTGGATTGGCAAATTTGAATGGATACTTGCACATAGCTTAAGACATCCCCCAGTGTTACTTTCCCAAGGCTGTTGGCTGTATGCCATGAAATATTTTTCCTCGAAATATCCGGTTTCTTTTTTATTTCTTGTTTGGAGATGAAGACAACTTAAAAACTAAAGAGATGAATTGTTGTCGATGGTAATTGCAAACCACTCATAAGTGTTATTTTCTCTTGTAATATACTGCTACCCCGAGATAATGATGTCCTGTGACATCCTCAAAGTCACATACAAAGAAATGTGTGGAAGTGGCTGACGAGGAATGAAAGATCAAGATATGTGGGCCAATAAATCATTGAAAATCACTACCAGAGCAGAACGTTTGCCGTCCTTCTAATAGACTTGGCAGTACTACATGGATTTGTGGGTATTTCAGGCCAGACTTCCAAACAAAGTGTCACCAAACATAACTTGTGTAAACATATATGAAGCATATATTTGTCTATGTGAATATGGTAATGTGGTTAAACATTAAAATGTTGTTATATAATCACATGTACAGGTAGAGTTCAATATGATCAAAATGTATAATATTTTGAAAGTTTTGAGCATACTTTTTTCATTATTCAATAACACATATTATTTAATATATTCATGCACATACAGGATGCATGATATATGGTATAGATATGAAGAATGACTGCTGGTGTATACATATTGTGCATTATCTATTAGAGTAGGCATCAGCGATGATAAAATAATCGACGTTCAAAGTACACATGTAATACAGTTGAAAACAACATTTTTACACAGCGGTAATCCTCAACATTCTGCTCATAATTAAGACATTTCCCCCCAAGAATACCACTAATGGAGGTAAACTTCTTGTTTGCGGACAAAGGTGTTTGATCAGATAAGTCAATTCAGATAAATAACCAACTCACTCACCTGCTAAGTAGAGAGCAATGTCAAATATGACTTGGAAGACCGCGGCCACATTGCTTGTTGTGATAGCCATGTTACATATGTTGAAGCTCTGCCTCCCTGGTGTTATCCCCTGCTTTCTATCTCCTAAACCATGCTTCTCCCGCTTTATATCCTCTCATTGTATTCCAGGTAAAGAGACTAAATAGGTGGCTACTATACAAAGACCCCACGCCACAAATCAAGAACAAACACAGCCTAGATAAGGCCCCATCTATAACTGAACACCACTGATCTGATCTGAAGTGCGATGACAGGGCTACAGACGCTTGTACAAAAAGAATTGTCAACTGCAAGGAGTAACAGTTCTCACTCACGCTTGACCTTGCCTAATACAGGATATTTTTAAAATTTAACTACTTTTGATGGGAAAAACCTTTTGTTTGCACATATCTAACATGTACAATGAAGAGTGCATAAATCAGTCAATGCCTTTTGGGAAACTCTTCATGCACTGCTGATATCTTTCTTGGATGTCCAAAATTGATGTAACTTGATCTTGAATTTCTGTAAGGGGGAGAATACATGAGTCATAGTGCTATTTGATTAACAAGAGATAACAAACCTTTAAACAGGGAAATCCTTGTGTGTTTCACCTTCTGTCACGGCTTATTATTGATATGGTTGAGGTCATAAGACACTCTAAGTTTTGTTAATTGCTCATTTTAAGTGAATAACATTGGTATCATGTACATCATATTAGGAGATATAGAGATATGATAATTGCATGGTAGCATTTTAATTGACTGCTTCAAAAGGAATACTATCAAGACAGATGATTCCAAAATGAACACATGCTAATTAAGAAATTAAGTCAACCATCGCCTAGCTTACTTATCTGTCAATATTATAATAAAACAGCTTCAGATATCAACTTAATCTGACAATCTGAAATGTACCTGTCAATAAAAAAATCATTACTTTTAGCAAACACACCCGGAACTGAACAATATATCCAAGATATCCAACACATATCCAACACATTGAGATTTTATGATTTATTCAGTCACTCCAGAAATACTCTTTAAGTGTAGTCTGCAACGTACCTCGTGATAAGGCAATTATATATCTTGACATGAGTCACGTTTCTGGATTATCTCATCGTAATTGTGTACAGACACATATCCCACAATATTAAAATGAGGTGTGGCATTTAAAATAACCTTTTTATAAACAGAGATGAATATTTAAATATTAATGCGTGAAATGACATCTGAACAAATGATTGATTTGGCCATCTTATCATTCCATACTTTTGGATTTTAATCCAAATTCTGATTTTTTAAATATATATGTATATAATGCTGAAAAAAACTGTTATTTAGATATCTCGCATCATTTTTAATATAACATTTTTAACAAAAGCCCCACGGACGTTCCCTTCATTAAATATGTCAGCATAATTCGGAAAAAAGTCACTGGTATCGTACTTTCAAGATTACACTGATAATAAATTCATATCCCGGCATACAACTCAAGAGCAACTACATTACATTTAGCTGATTGGAACAAATATTACTGTGGCTATGCTTTTTATTTTATTTTCATATATGTATGATCATATTTTGCAAAGATGTCTATGAACAATCTATGTACTGAAAAGCTTCAATATTTGAATCAAGTCATTATGTTGGGCGTGTGTTAGTCTATCAATATCACATAATATATTTCCATCACTCATATTGTCCACATTATCATATTTAGCGTATTCAAATCATGCACAAATGTGGGAAGAGTTAAATAATTTTCTTTTTGGTGTCTGTATCAAAGTTGGTGTCGGAGTTTTTCTTTTCGGTGTTGGTGTCGCACTTTTTCTTTTCGGTGTTGGTGTTGTAGTGTTTCTTTTCGGTGTTGGTGTCATAGTGTTTCTTTTCGGTGTTGGTGTCGCACTTTTTCTTTTCGGTGTTGGTGTCATAGTGTTTCTTTTTGGTGTTGGTGTCGTAGTTTTTCTTTTCAGTGTCAGTGTCGCACTTTTTCTTTTCGGTGTCGGTGTTGTAGTTTTTATTTTCGGTGTTGGTGTCGTAGTGTTTCTTTTCGGTGTTGGTGGTGTAGTGTTTCTTTTCAGTGTTGGTGTTGCTAGCTTACTTATCTGTCAATATTATAATAAAACAGCTTCAGATATCAACTTAATCTGACAATCTGAAATGTACCTGTCAATAAAAAAATCATTACTTTTAGCAAACACACCCGGAACTGAACAATATATCCAAGATATCCAACACATATCCAACACATTGAGATTTTATGATTTATTCAGTCACTCCAGAAATACTCTTTAAGTGTAGTCTGCAACGTACCTCGTGATAAGGCAATTACCGTATTTACTCGTATATAAGACGAGGTTTTTTTCCAAAAACTCTTAGTTCATGTTTAGGGGGTCGTCTTATACACGAGAGCAGTCTTATACTCGAGTATTTACGGTAAAACGTAAATACGGTAAAACGTAAATACGATGTTCATATTTTCGAAATAACGAATATCAGACGTAGCAGATTGATTTTAATTGCGTTTTAAATGATAAATAAAGGTATTTACCCAATATTATTGGTCTATTATTTCTAAACGCTTTGTTTTGACTTTGTTCTCACTGATTCTAATTATCAGCGTTCAGTTTTGCGTTTCGTCATTGTCTCCACTGCTTTGAGTCGTGTCTTCCCTTTTTGATTGCGTTTTAAATGATAAATAAAGGTATTTACCCAATATTATCACAAATTGTTCGAGAACAGAACAAGACCATCAAACCATTTAAAACGCAATTAAAATCGATCCACGTGTGAAAGCATTTCTGTCAACAAGGGAAGACACGACTCAAAGCAGTGGAAACAATGACGAGATTCAAAACTGTGAACGCTGATAATTGAAATCAGTGAGAACAAAGTTAAAACAAAGCATTTTGAAATAATATGTTTTAAATGATATATAAAGGTATTTACCCAATATTATCACAAATTATTTTTCGCAAGAATTTCTCCACGATGTAGAACGTAATACGATGTACGTGACCAACACGTGGGAGAATATTTCTTTGTATATTATAAAGCCAATGATATTCATTATATCGCTTTTAATTATTATTGTTTATATCGATCTTAGCATCAAAACAAAGCGTGTTAATACACAAAGAAATATTCAACCACGTGTAGACAGTAGTCCGCCTCCCCTTTTTGACAGAAATGCTTTCACACGTGGATCGAAAAAGCGGGAGTGACGGGGACAAGCTCTTATTTTTGGCGCGAAAACGATCAGAGCCTACTTAACACGCATTGAAATATTAATATATTGTGCAATGATGGATCCCTGGCTTCTCCTCGTGTTGCGGACGTGAATTAACGTGACGTCACGTACATGATATTTACGTTTTACTTCATGGATAAATTCTCGACCTGCGAAGCATAATTTGTGATAATATTGGGTGAATACCTTTATTTATCATTTAAAACGCAATTAAAATCGATCCACGTGTAAAGGCATTTCTGTCAAGAAGGGAAGACATGACTCAACGCAACACGTGGTCGCAATTTTGAAAGGCGGAAGTGACGGGAAGAGGCTCTTGTTTTTAGCGCGAAAACGATTGTTAATATATTGCGCAATAATGAATGGTTTTGTTCTGTTCTCAACCTGCAAAGCGTAATTTGTGATAATATTATGTATATACCTTTATTTATCATTTAAAACGCAATTAAAATCGATCTGCTACGGATATGAAAGCTCAATTTGACATGTTGGCCGCTCTACTTTTGTCTCGTGGGCACCCAGACACTAAGATCAAGGACGTCACGTACATCGTATTACGTTTTACTTCGTGGAGAAATTCTCGACCTGCAAAGCGTATTTTGTGTTTATATTGGGTATATACTTTTATTTATCATTTAAAATGCAATTCTGCCAAATCTGCAAAGTCAATGATCACATGACTTGTGAGTCACGTGGTCAATCGATCCGCTACTTCACGGACATCGTATTTACGTTTTACTTTTACTTCTATGTCTATTAAAATTATTATTTAATTTTATCACACAATTCAATTCTTCCTTTGATGTCTTCCCATTCAGTGGTGTGAAAATTAGTAAAATTTCACTGATACCAATTATCAGCGTTCACAGTTTTGCGGCATTTGTTTCCACTGCTTTGAGTCGTGTCTTCCCTTGTTGACAGAAATGCTTTCACACGTGGATCGATTTTAATTGCGTTTTAAATGGATTGATGGTTTTGTTCTGTTCTCGAACAATTTGTGATAATATTGGGTAAATACCTTTATTTATCATTTAAAACGCAATCAAAATCGATCTGCTTCGTCTGATATGCGTTATTTCGAAAATACGAACATCGTATTTACGTTTACCGTAATTACTCGTGTATAAGACGGCTAATATCTTATATTTTAAACATATTTACGTTTCACTTTTAAAATGACCGCCAAGCTTCAGCTTAAGCTTGAATGGTAGCAGAGCCGATATCTCTTGAAAAACCGACTCGTCTTATATTCGGAAATCGTTTTTTTCAAGTGAAATAACCTCAATTTTGGGGGGTCGTCTTATACACGAGTCGTCTTATACACGAGTAAATACGGTATATATCTTGACATGAGTCACGTTTCTGGATTATCTCATCGTAATTGTGTACAGACACATATCCCACAATATTAAGATGAGGTGTGGCATTTAAAATAACCTTTTTATAAACAGAGATGAATATTTAAATATTAATGCGTGAAATGACATCTGAACAAATGATTGATTTGGCCATCTTATCATTCCATACTTTTGGATTTTAATCCAAATTCTGATTTTTTAAATATATATGTATATAATGCTGAAAAAACTGTTATTTAGATATATCGCATCATTTTTAATATAACATTTTAACAAAAGCCCCACGGACGTTCCCTTCATTAAATATGTCAGCATTATTCGGAAAAAAGTCAGCGGGTATCGTACTTTCAAGATTACACTGATAATAAATTCATATCCCGGCATACAACTCAAGAGCAACTACATTACATTTAGCTGCACATTGCTTTCTATTTCCACAAATTTTCATCCTAAACTTCAAGAGATTGGAAAAATATTACTGTGACTATGCTTTTCATTTTATTTTCATATATATGTGTTATCATCTTTTGCAAAGATGTCTATGAACAATTTATGTACTGAAAAGCTTCAATATTTGAATCAAGTCATTATGTTGGGCGTGTGTTAGTCTATCAATATCACATAATATATTTCCATCACTCATATTGTCAACATTATCATATTTAGCGTATTTAAATCATGCACAAATGTGGGAAGAGTTAAATAATTTTCTTTTTGGTGTCTGTGTCAAAGTTGGTGTCGTAGTTTTTCTTTTCGGTGTTGGTGTTGTAGTGTTTCTTTTCGGTGTTGGTGTCATAGTGTTTCTTTTCGGTGTTGGTGTCACACTTTTTCTTTTCGGTGTTGGTGTTGTAGTGTTTCTTTTCGGTGTTGGTGTCATAGTGCTTCTTTTTGGTGTTGGTGTCGTAGTTTTTCTTTTCAGTGTCAGTGTCGCACTTTTTCTTTTCGGTGTCGGTGTTGTAGTTTTTCTTTTCAGAGTTGGTGTCACAGTGTTTCTTTTTGGTGTTGGTGTCGTAGTTTTTCTTTTCAGTGTCAGTGTCGCACTTTTTCTTTTCGGTGTCGGTGTTGTAGTTTTTCTTTTCAGTGTTGGTGTCACAGTATTTCTTTTTGGTGTTGGTGTCGTAGTTTTTCTTTTCAGTGTCAGTGTCGCACTTTTTCTTTTCGGTGTTGGTGTCGTAGTGTTTCTTTTCGGTGTTGGTGTCACAGTGTTTCTTTTTGGTGATGGTGTCATAGTTTTTCTTTCCGGTAATGGTGTCATAGTTTTTCTTTCTGGTGATGGTGTCATAGTGTTTCTTTCCGGTGATGGTGTCATAGTTTTTCTTTCCGGTGATGGTGTCATAGTTTTTCTTTCCGGTGATGGTGTCATAGTTTTTCTTTCCGGTGATGGTGTCGTAGTTTTTTTAGCCTGTCTACCAGCCAACTTCATCAACGGCAGATAAGTCTGTGCGATCCAGTAGGGCTGCTTGGGGTCATCGGCCATTTTGTTCAATCTAACAGGAACTTCTGTTACAGTTCATAATGTCATATTTTCTAAACCCGACCTATTGAATACTTCATCTTTTTATTGATAATTTGAAATGTTAATAAACACTTATTATAACAAAGTGTTTACAGCTAAATGGATATATAAAAAAACAAAATTGGATACCCCAGCATGTTTCCACCAATCTATTGTCAGATTAAACAGTCAGAAAATTCATGAGAATAAACCAATCAGAGTGGCTTTCAAGTAAAAAAAACTTTAGACTCTGAATCTCCCATCTGGACTTGGCCTGATTGGAGATTGGTAAGCTCTTGTAGGTTTACGTTTTGGTCTAAGCGTCGTCTGTCATTTTATTCCCCACAAAAATCCAGCCATTCTTTATTCTCTTCTTACATCCAATCAATACCACCTAATAATGTTGCCTATAAATATCTAATAAGTAAATAATATTTGAACAATGCATAATTTCTCTGTTCAAACTCCCCCACAGGCATCATACTTATTATATGTCATATTCTACGACAATAATCCAGCCAGAAACACCACTATCTTACACTCTAAGAAAAACGTATTTATCTTTAGGCTCCATTAAGAAGTTGGTAAATATCTAGAATTTACATGGGACAAAAGAACATTTTATGCAATCATGTTTAATAGTTAATGTGACATTGGTGGCAGTAAAAATGATATTTTTTGACAAATATGACCAAAACTGTGAATGATTTAAAAATCATTAATAAAAGTTCTTTCAGGATCTGTTCGTGTTATAGCATATCATATCTGATCCTACTCAAATGTTGTATTTTGATCTACAGTGATTTATTACAAACCGCTATCGATCTGAATGAACTACAGTAGAACTGCATCAAACTGTAACAAACTACAGTCATCAATAAACAAATTTGAATGGATTTAAAACGAATCAATACGATTTGTAACATTCTTGTAATGCATGGCGAGTGTGTTTAACAGTTCAAAACATTCGCCATTCTGTGGCGAGTATCAGACTCTTCATGAAGAACAATAATGAACCGTAAAGACCCATGTGACTTTTCTGTCGTTTTAGCTCTCCACGTAATTTCAACACAGTGTAACTGGAGCTTACTGCAAATGACCCAGTCATGGTGATGATGTCTGTGAGAGAACTTGGGAAAATTGAAAATTCCAATTTTCTCTTACTTTGCTAAACACAGGTAGTCTTCACTGCACATATCTATGCTTCCAAACTCTGAATTGCGGCAAGAAATCCTGAATATTCATGCTTCCAAGAAAAATAAATATTCATACTATCATTAGATTATTACGTTTGGACAGTGTCCACTAATTGCAGTTGTTATTATCTTTGCTCACCTTTTAACAGACCAAAAGTAAACAGTTACAATATCAATAATTAATAAGAAATATTTAGTCAGTAACTAAACATGGCATTATCTGGTCCAAATTGGTGCCAATACATTTATAAACCACTATATTTGAATGCAATAGTACCTTTTGTTTGACGATTTGCACATATATTGATAACTTAAAGTTTTCTATATTCCCTGTGAAAGCAACCAGAGGGCTTTGGAATCAGATGTAGGTTGAGAATTGACTACCTCTGTTTAGCAGGGTAATATTACCCAAAATGTGATGGGATTTGGAACCTTTGAAAACATGTAACAAATTATTGCAGGTTCTGTTCATGACCATGACCAGTTGTTGTAAATCGATCTACAACGATTTATTAAAACCACTACCAACCAGTACGAACCACAGCAAGACCATAACAAACTAAAACAAACTACAACAAGCCACAATCAATACGCTTTAATTTGGTAATGCATGGGGATTGTATTGAAGAGTTCATTTGCCAGGCATTGGCGAGCATAAAAACGAATACGAGGAAACAATAAATCACCAAAAAGAAAACTGGAGATTGAGAACAAACTGACAACAAACTGCATAGAATCAGACTTATAATAACACAACTTAATGTTTTAGTCATTTCAATTCTCCACGCAATTTCGCCATAATGTCAATTCGAAACGAATAAACATGTTCTACATTTACTATTAATATTTACTATTAATCTAATATACTTTTTTAAAACAACGATTACTCTGCTGTACAAACGATGCAATTTACACACTTCATAAAGTTTAAGTTTCATAAAATCTTCAACAATGCTCTTTACAAGAAACATTACTAAAACTATGTGTATTATTAAATTTATTTTCGTTTTTAAAAATGTGTCAAATGTTTTTTCTTTTTCCTAATTTATAGATTTGATTTTGAAATAACCTTGATTGAATTTATATTTTCAGATATTTTTTTTATATTCTAAAACCTCATTTCAATATAGTAGTGATTTGTCACCAACATGAAAGTGCCGAACAAACGTCAAATGTGTAAATATTCAGAGGTCCAGTCCCATAGTGCGGCTGTGCATGTTTTTTCAACCTTTTATAGACAGGTAATTCTTAGATTCTGATGTGTACCTCGGGCTGTTAGACGCCAGAATTTCATGGAACCATATTCACTATCATAATGCCAAAGTGGAGCGGAATATCATTTACATTTTAAAAAGAATTTGTCGTGTAGCTTCTGTCAAAGGATTAACCACTTTAGGCACAAATGAATATTCAATTACAGGTCAACACGTTAGTCCGGCAAAAGGTGGGGGGTACCCCATGTTGCCCGATAAAGTTTTTTTCTCTGCAGATTATTATTCTATGGACGTTAGTTATTGATTTCTAGGGGGGTGTGAAACTGTCACCCTTGAGCAATTTGCGGTGGCGCCACCTACATTTTGTTGCCATGGCAACGGGAAGGGCTCATAGAAAACATCATGTAACTTTGAATCTAATAGGACTATTTCAATTCTGATTTCAGATTTGGATTCCTGAGAACCTACTGCAACTATTATTTTATAATATTGAAGATGTTGGACAAATATTTATTTTATTATTCAAGAAAAATAGAAAAAAATATATATCGAATTTCACTTTTGTAAAATAATTATGTAAATGATTGTGTGAAATATTATTTTTATGGTCTTGAAGTTTTAAACTTAAATGTAGAAAATGTTTTACAGATTCCATAGATGTAATTATAATGCCCATAGGTGTAATAGATGAAAAGTTATGATATTTTACATAAAGTGTCAGATTCGGTCATTCATTCATTGGCATTGGAAACATAAACCATTACATGATCAAACTGACATGTTATGTCTTAGTACAATTTAATTAAACATTTGTCATACATAAGGCATCTTAACACATACAATTACAGCCCAAATGAGATTTAATCAGAAAATCTGCTGAGTAAGCACTTTTGATATTCTTGTAAGTCATATTTCTTATACACTGCAAAATAACAGTACTTTGAACCATAGCATCAATAATCATTTCATTAATCATTTGAACTACTCCATCTCATCATCTTCATGCAGAGATTGTCTTGTTTGTTCATTATAACAGCTGTTATTTCCTTGGCATGCGCAAAAGGTTGTGCAAGAGATACCTGCTGCATTACTTTTGCATGGCTCTGTGCTCTCACATGAGCATCTTAATAGTTTCAATATCTCAACCGGAGCAAGAGATACTCCTGATGGCACTGTGACTGGTGTCAGCAGATCTGACACTGGATCTTTTATCCAGCCATGTTGACATGGGTCCAGTGGAGGTGGATCTGGTAGAAGAGCATGTCTCCAAATAGCAATCTGTAGGTGAGCTCTAGCCACATTTTCTTGAAAGGCCTCATCGGTTGGTGGCAGAGACTCCAATTTTGGTGCAGAGGCAAGCTTTTGGGACACTTTTTGTTTCCACGTTTTGTGACGGGCATCAGTCATTGATTGGCAGTTGGACTTGTTGTAGCATGCCAACATGAAGCTTGTTCCCTGCTGTACTACTTCCTTCAGTGGACAACCAACATTGCCAACTTTGTCCAGAGGATATTTTTGTGACCGCAGGACTTTCAAAGCTGCTGCCTTCCCAATTCCATAGCATGTTGCCACAGTGTCACATCCACTCAAGCCATGAGCAGCTAGGAGATGAGGAAGTACAGCTATGTTGTTCTTCACTGTCTCATTGATGTCTATGATTGTTCTGCCTTTTGCTGGTCCCACCATTTTCACAGATCCATGAATTTGACCCATGTGGACAAAGTGGCACAGTAGGACAAATACATCAGTGTCATCAGCCACAACAATACTGCTGGACACATTTGCAGAGGCACACTGATGAATCAAAATTGTGTCTGCTTCCTCATGTGTGATCCTCATGTCCTGCCGGTTGATGACAACCCCTGAGTTGATTTCTGTTGGAACTGGGTCACTGCCTGTGAGAAACAGTGTCGCTGTGAACTCATCCTTGTGAAGTATGAGATCTTCTATGATCAATGAGATCAACTGCTTCTTGTTTTTGCTGACAGTCAGCATAACTGTTTGAGGGGGTAGTTTTGTAACTGGGTTCACAGTGTATGTCCTGCTTGAGCCTTGGTCACGAGTAAGTCTTGTGGACTCCTTAATTCTCCCTTCTGTGTATCTGGAAAACATCAACACAATCATGAATACTAAATGTAACATGATACATAAATAGTATATTAAACATTTAGACAGGTGTTAGACTATCAAAAATAATTCACAATATGACTTAGACTAAGGGAAATTATAATTTTCTACATATAATCTAATAACTTTCTGTATATTTTATTGATAATAAAATTGGATAGTTACCTATCAAAAACCAGATACACATCACTGCTTTTCAGGTAATCCATGATGTGACTACGGAAATTGTTCAGGTAATCTTGAACAATCCCACTAGTTGGCCATGGCACCACCCACAATACAGCACAGCCATCTAGAAAAGCTGCATCATACTTCACATTTCTGCTTGGTACCTCTATGCTGAGGGTGTTCTTCAAAGTTGACTTGGCTTTTGCTACTCTCATGTTTCCATTTTTGTCAAACATGGAAGTTGGCTGTGGGGACAGTTCATGAGCCATAAGCTGTTTTGTATCATATGTTCTGGCACTGTCCTGCAGACCCATTATTCTGGCATAAATGATCTCTGTATCATATACCTTTGTTTCACCAACTTTGACATATTTTTTCTCCATTGCCATTGTGTTGACTGTCCTGTGGATAGTGTCATGGAAACCCTTTGGCAAGCTTTTCTCATAGTCCTCCATTTGCTTTTTGCCGCATTCCACTGCACGGTCAACATTCAGTGATGAATGTGTCTGCACTTTTCCGGTAACAATGTTGAATACCATTATTATTTTACAGCTTATATATTTAGTATGGTGCCCATGCATTCTGACATTCTTTATTTGCAATGAAAATACTTTTATTAAATCCTATGCAAATGACTGCCATTGCTTTGATAATTCCAGTACCAGTTCAGTACCAGTGTCTCCATCAATCAGTTGTCATATTAAATGTATGGTATAGCATTACTCAGATGCATGTATCAAGTACATTGTAAAAAATTACAAGGCTTCACTACAGGATATTATTGTATTAGTTTATTTCCATAAGATTACAGACTTATTTGATAAAATAGTCTACTGTGACAATTGACAAGTTTATTTCTGTTTCATTTTTATATGTTTAACCATAATGTTTGATATGCTGAACGACATCTCAACTACCTCAAATTACTCAATAGCCTTATATTTTGTAACTTTACCACAAAAATTATGATATTCATACAATACACATTACTAGAAATAAAGATACATACTGAAATTAGGTGTTTATTTGATACATGTTGGCACAGAAAGATCCATATAATTCACTTCTAGTTTATGTCCCATTTTATGACCTTTTGACCTATAAATGACCTACCCATTGATGAATATTTTCTATATTGATATTGCACAATTTAATCTGATTGATTTAAGATATCATTTGGCTTCTGCTAACAATTTATAAAGAGATTACTAAAAAAGAGTAGTTTGGACATTTAAAATTTGTGACGTTTTTGCTATTTAGATGCGGTTTATGTTAACGCTCATAAAAAAAATTGCTCAAGGGTGAGAGTTTCACACCCCCCCAGAAAATGTTACTAGGACCCCATAGATGAATAAACAAAACAGAAAAAAACTTTATCCGCCGAAAGGGGGTATGGCAAAAAATGGCCCCTCCATGGCCGGACTACGTTGTTAGTTCTTGATCTGCTTTTGTTGCACAATAGTTGGGTAGCGAAACCATTATTGTCCCAGACAAGAAGAAATAATGCAAATGATATCTGTTGAATTTCCATACTATAGATCAGTCATATACACAGATTGGAATCATGCAGTCACCATCCTGTAAAGGTCAGTTTGACATTAACTGACATGTCATCGAGGAATTTGATGAAGATTAATCAATTATGGCTATTTCCCCCATTTCATTGAATTGATCTGAATATATATATGATATTAGAATAGTTCATTGACCATCTTCTTAACATTAATCATGGATAGCCAATGTTCTGACAAGAAGATTGACAACCTATGCCTAGTGAAGCCCCTAATCACTTGACTGCCCATATATAAATTAACACGTTGCTACTTTTATTGCCCACAGAAACTACACTGCACGGCGCTGTGACTGTCTGTCAACTGAGAACTGCTTTCACCCGAGTCCCAATGTGTGCAGTAAGGCTTGCCAGCAATCGCTGGGTAATTACTGGTCAATAATACTAGCAGCGATAACTAGTCATCTCAGCACTTATCTTTGGCAGACCAACCTGGTTGATGCATTTATTTTGCAAAATCTATATCGTCTTGTATTATTTATTAGCAGAGTATCGCTGACCTCTTCGTTCTAGATCTATTTTTTAACTGATGCCTGATCCTGATCAAGTAGTGGTGTTCATATGTTCATATTTAGATGAAATGGAGCGTACAGATCTATTAACATCTCCAAGAAAATTCTAATTTTAAAATCAGAAACTTTTCATTGAGAAGGAAAAATACTCTTTTCAATTACAGGGTCCATATTCAAAATGACCCTTTTTCATCAGTGCATGAGAAAAGATGCTGAAGAAGTTAAAGAATCGAAAAAAGGAAATGCAAAGAATTCATACAAAACGCTACACAATATGACTCAAGGTCCTTTGCCTTGGATGGACCACCAGTGCCTTGTAATGTTTACACTCTTGCTAATATCCATCAAGATATGCAAGAGTTTGAGACGTGTAAGTATGACGACCAGAATATCCGTGTCACCACCTCAGACACTAAGTTTGCTGTTTTAAAAAGTATCTGATAAATGGTATAAGCTTCAACATGCCATGAGCATGTACAGGAGACTGGCCATATGTTTTGGAATTTTCATTATTGTCCACATGGGACTTCTCTGATTCCTTGGTCTTTTGCAAGTAGCTTAACCCTCTCTCTTTTCTATGTTTCACTGACCTCATGAGCATTTTTCATCTTGGGAACATTCTCTTTTCAACTGAATACATCATGTAACACTTATTTCCCCTGCATAAGATCAGCTCACCCCTCACTGTTGCTGGTAGAATATTGCCAGTTGTAAGGTAAAATAGGCTTCTACTAGCAATGAAGAAAAACTGGACACGTCTCTGCAAGTCAATTTATGAACAAAACCTCACCATTGGCTTCTGAGGGCTCGGTCGAAATATAAGAACCTTTTCTAAATCGCCATTATCTCAGGATGGGCTGCACTTTCTTTAAAAGACTCAATTTGAACTTATGTTTTTAATTGTTCATGGCTATAAGTTATATAAATGATTGAACTGCTTTGGCAAAGGCCTTATTTTGCCAGTGAAGTTCTTTTGCCAGAGGTCTAGTTCAGTTAAGTCCATTTATATGGTTGATTATTGCATTTATGACACATGTTGTCTTATTATATCACGTATTATCTTAAGCTATTTCAAAGTATACATATATCATAGTGAGCATGGTGGATTCGGTTTATTTAGGTATAATAAACACCTTTTATTCCATATTGAGCCATTGTATTCATAAATATTTCAATAAAAGTTGCTATAATTTGTCGCATTTCATAAAACTAGACAAAATTCCAATTCATAAACTACTCTCAAATCTTTTGCAATAAGACGAAAAATCGGCCTCCTGGTTTTACATGATCAGAGACCACAGCCAGGGGAACATGTGAAATGCTCATCTTAGTGGAGAAGCCAATCCCATGGGGGCTTTTCCATTGAACAGGGAAATGCTGTTTTTAGTGTATCCGGACATGTCAGTCCTGCGAGGGCTTTTCCATTAAGTTCATACTTAGCCATAAGAGCTGCACACAACTCAACTGCACTATGAAGAGAACTGGAATATGGAAATCTCCAAAGGCCATTAGCGTTCTTGTACTTAATACGCCAGGTTCATAATTGCTGAATCAGCTTGTTTGCAAACAGGAAATAGACTGGCACACATATTGGCACGTTTGATCCAGGGTATTGTCGCTTAGGTTTGTGATGGAGCGAATTATATTAGAATTTCTAAAGAAAGGGAGATCATGTATTCCACAGTACTGTCTTATTTTTGTGCTGGACTATTTTATCAGAACGTTACTCAATGAATATGGTTTTGTTTACACATCAAACATTAATTCATTGATAGAATTAGTGGATAATTACTAAGGGCATGAAAACTCTTTCGAAAAAAAGAACAGATAAGTGTATTCTAAAACATTAAAATGTAAATTTGAAAGCAGTTTTTGAAATCCTACTGTTTCTTGCCTTATGATAATTATGTATATCATCAAATACAATTTAGATATTATTTTAGGTAATATTTATTGTGTACAGAACATATGACAATTCTTAATTATAACATTCAAGCGGAAAAAAACACTTTGTGTAAATACATAACTTAAAAGTTAATATGTGATAGCTCCATATTATTAATCAACACTTTTGTTAGAAATTACTTGTTTTTTTTTTATGCATTTTCGGTTATATCCTTTAGAGGCTGACCATTTCTCTTAAAGCCACGTTCGTCTACAGTATCATCCTTAAATGGTGTGACGTCGATGACATTCTTAGCGCTGCTGACCAGAATGGCTGCTACAAGCTGGTACAGCATTTCACATACCTCTATAATGGTTACAAATGTGATGCCGATCCACAGGTTCAAAGTTCCCCCCATAGTTCCCAGCAGGGCGTCCAGACTTACCACAGCCTTATCTTCAAATACCATTAAGTGCGGTTTGTCAATATTGACACTAATCAGAAGAAAATTCTTCTTAATCATCTGCTCCATAACTATTTTGTCGTTTTCATTAATAAGGCTAGGTAGATCCCACACATCATAATTTGAATGAGAAGTGCCATCTTCAATATCGTCTGAATCAATTGCTTTATTAGGAGCATCATTAGGCGTTTGAGTAGGATCAGTTCCTCCATCAGGATCATCATTAGGTGCTTGAGTAGGATCAGATCCTCCATCAGGATCATCATTAGGTGCTTGAGTAGGATCAGATCCTCCATCAGGATCATCATTAGGTACTGGAGTAGGATCAGATCCTCCATCAGGATCATCATTAGGTACTGGAGTAGGATCAGTTCCTCCATCAGGATCATCATTAGGTACTGGAGTAGGATCAGATCCTCCATCAGGATCATCATTAGGTACTGGAGTAGGATCAGATCCTCCATCAGGATCATCATTAGGTACTGGAGTAGGATCAGTTCCTCCATCAGGATCATCATTAGGTACTGGAGTAGGATCAGTTCCTCCATCAGGATCATCATTAGGTACTGGAGTAGGATAAGTTCCTCCATCAGGATCATCATTAGGTGCAGAATCGTACCCCTGACTATCTTTGAATGCATCAATCAAAAAGTGAAATGTGCTCGATAAGCGGTTAAGGTAACTAACCATGGACCCAATAAATGAATAGTGAGGCCACCCAGCATCTGTTTTTCTGATATCGTAAGTGTACTCCTCACATGGCTGGGGACACTCTCTTACACATATTTCAGAATGGTTGTTTGGTTCCATGAAACATTTTATTTTCTTGAGGATAGTGTCTGTATCATTATTTATAATATTACCACAAAATTCAAAGTAGTCCCTGTCCTTCATTCTGCTCGGAATATGTGGAATCACACAATGGCATTTTTTAATCATAAGTCTTTGTGTGCATCCCACCTTGCAGACATTTTCATTGTAACGATAGCCATGCTCCTTCGCAAATATTTTTCTTTCATCTGAGGTTTTACAATTACTATGAGGGGCCGGCAGTCTAATCCATTTGTTGCCTTTTAATGTTATTGTAGATTTAACACCAGGACCTACGGCTAGTGCCTGTGAGAAATCAGGCAATGTTCCCACTGGATGAATAAACACTTTTATTCCAGTTATTGCCTGTGCAAAAACAGAAAAGCTCTTTATGAAAGGTGTAAAATTAATGAAGTCATTGAGGTAGATCATGGCAAACATGCCGCTGTTTCGCATAGTGGTGTTGGTTGGGCGGAAAGTGTGGCATGCTGGATACTCAGTGCTGTAGAAATGATAGGCATTGGCCCCATAATCACAATTAGTGGTTTTGCCATGCCAGGATGTGTATTTGCATTCTGGTATAAATGTTGACACCCTCTCATTATATGTGTCATTGAGGTCAACATTCTGCAGGTAACCACTTAGTCCTTCCAAAGGATCCATGAAAGAAGAAATTTTCTCGCTTTCTGTCAACATATCTAATTCAAAATCAAATAGGTCTGGTGATGAAGCCAGATCATAATCTAGAGTTTGATCGTCATTCTCATTCATATATTCATCATAATCTGTCATTCCGTAGTTGGTTGGTTCCACGTCTGTGATATTAAGTAGGGAATATCTTATATCTGTTAGTCTGTTAAGAAATTCTTCAACTACTCTTGATTGGTTTTCTCCATTAAACTTTATCGGTGGTGGGTTCATCTTGCAAATGGTTACATCTGGAAAAGGCGGGAAGAAGCCCGATTGTTCCTTGACTGAGGTTGAGGTTTGAAACATCAGATACTGGTTGATAATCCTAAAGCCAAGAAAGGCAGTCATCCCGGCCCCAAACAGGACACACACAGTCCATGAAGCCTTGAGAATGGGGGAAGAGGCTCGCATTGCTCTCCCCACACCTTTGATAGATGTCCCTTTACAAAATTCCAGCCATACCTTTTTGCTCATGCTTTCATTTTGAGCATTCTCCGTGGATATGCTTTTATTGTTGTCTGAATTTTTTTGTAGATTTGCCATAATGTTTGTAGCTTATATTGTTTTCCTTTTCAAATAATGTTTAAATAAAGTATTTGGTTGCCTTTATGGTGGTTTAAAAGGTACCCATAAAAGGAATCTAACAGCCTTTCATATGTTTTCTCTCTGTATTTTGTGTTTCAGCTATTTCATTACCTCCATAAATGCAGTGATTTAAATGCACAGCTCTTCTTACATATGGCAATAAATGCATAAATGCAAACGGTAATATATCTCACGAAGAAACAACCTTGCAATCCAACTTTTGAGATGAGCTGAATGCCAAAAATTGATTTCTCTAAATGAGAACAAATGGATACTTGCTATGTAACCGCTTATACTTGTATGCCATGAGCCATAAAACACAGAACAAACATACCGCTTGATTTGTCAACGGCTTCACCAAATATAATGAACAATATTGTTGTCATGTTTCCTTCTTCCCTTCAGCAGCTCCAAATATTATCAGACAGCAGCCCTTCAAAATCTCCGGTAAGAAAATCATCTGAGGTCTAAATCAAAGGAGACGTAGATTGGTGGAATCGTCACTTTTGTGATCTTAACGACATATTAGCTTAATACTATTCCCTAGTCAAACGTGCTCAGGGCAATGCGACACTTTCACTCTGATAGGCAAATATGTGTAGAAGGACAGTCTCAGGTGGCGGATATTGTAAATCAATACCAGTTACATGCTGCTTTTGGACAAAGAGACATTGGGCAGGACAATAGAAAGGACTATTGTCAAACGTGCTTTGCATCACCATGACATCACCTACTCTATATCAACATAGAATCTATTAATTGTAACTAGCTGCATTAGAGGAACTAGCGACCATTTAATTGCCGTGCAACAGGGGAAGGTGATGTAAACCAGCGTTAAGAATCCACCGTATACCACTAAATACAATTTACTTTTACCATCCGCTAAGAACCTTTCTGTGCTGTGAAGTTCCATACAGAATCTCAGTCAACAAATTCACCGTCTTCCAGGAAAGTAAATTCATCCACCTGCCTGATGGAGGCTTGAGATGAAATCCAATCTCGGTGCTTATTGGCGTTATAAGAATTCACCAGATCACCAAATACACTGGCATCCAACAAATATTTTCTGCCTTATACTTCCACATAATGGTATGCATCCATCTTTAGGCCAGACCATCAAGCATGGAAAACACAAAATAATTGATAGGTTTAATACTGTGTTTATGGATGCGTGGCAAAACAAGTTGGACGATCTAATGCATATTCATACATTTTCCTACTTTCGCAACTTATTGATATGCGCAATATTTCTAATCCTTTCTAATATCAGGATACTTGTTTAAAACACAATGCTCCATTCTGATATAATCATTTATTTAATTCTCAATCCAGTAGAAATTTAAACATAAAGGTAAAAGATGGTTCAGTAGCAAAATAATATCACAGAATAAGACAATATGTCTGATTAATGGTTATATACAAATTAAATATATATTAAAGATAACGCATACAACTGATTAATATTAATTATTGGAGATAAGCTTTATTGCATAAAGCACTTACAAACTAGCACACATACACTTCATATCTTAACCTCTAATGACCCAACACTCGGTAACATCAAACGACACTTGATAACATCGGTCACACTTGATAACATTGATAACTCGGTAACAATGGTAACTTCATTACATTGAATATGATAATGATTTATCAAGTGGAGCTTATAATTGCTTATACGACATATAATAATAACATAATAATTACTTGACACATGGCATAAGCCCAATAACAATACATGCAATGGATTGGTAAGGCCATGTGAGTGAGGAGTGTCTTAGTGGTAAGGTGAGGGTGATTAGGTCGTTAGGCGGGAGGCGTGGAAAATATGGGATATTGGAGGCTGTCTGATATACCTGAGGTAAGCCTGAGAGCGCCAGTTGCCTGCAGAGCTTATCTCCTCTGAGCTAAACTTATTAAAAGAGGACTGGGTTACGTTCCCGGCCCGAAGGGAGTGGGTGGAAAATTTACTAGGAGGAAGGCCAGAGGCTGAAGCGAGTCGGCGGATCTCCAGATTGAGGCGCGACTTACTTAATGGTTTGCCTGAGGCTAGCTGAAGTAGGAAGGCTTGCGGGGGCAGGCCACCTGGGGGGGACCGGGCTATGAGATAACGCCTGAAGGCGCAAACTGCGCAAGTGGGGGTTGAGGAACACCCAATATATTTAGTGAAACCGAACCTAGTGGTTTTGGACCTATGGATCTTTAGGCTTAGGTAGGGTAACTTATCATGAGTACCGAGGTATATGTCCTGTATTCTAGGGGGTGGGGAGATTGGATGGTGGGGAGGCTTGTGGTGAAATGTGGCGCAGTATTCCCCCCCCCCCCCCTGAGGCACCCAAAGAACCCGAGGGTGAGGGCAGCCCCGAACAACAGACCATCATGGGAATTATCTAAGTGGTGAAGAAGAGAGACTAGTACCTGGTAGGTGATGGGCGACTTCTGGGACGGGGGCCCGCTCTTATCGAGGACTGACCTGAGGGCGAGCATAACCCGAGGCCCATTAGTGGGAGGGGGGGGATACCCGTTCATTACGTGGGAGGAACGAACTGCTGCTAGATATACAGAGATGGAGGAAGCTGATAGGGGCCTACCCCTCTCCTGACAAGACAAATATGCTAAGTATCTCAGTATGTCATCCTCGGATGCTGGCATGGGGGCAGTGTTATAAGCTTCACAAAAGGACAAATAGCAGGCCTGAGCAGAGTTGTAGGTGCGCCTTGTATTGTGCCTGAGGCCGCTCCCGACCATTTTTGAGGCCCTTGCGTCCAATTCTGTAAATACATATAAAACACACCACCAGTACGAGGTAACGGTAAAAAACTCAATACATAATCCAACATAATCATACTTATAATTATACATAATCATAATTCTTTAAACATAATCATAATTCTTTAGCTCAAACTTAATTAACACAGTTTATTAAATAATTTTAATTTCGTCAGAAATCGTGGTGTATTAAGGCTGGTTTGGTCATAAAATTATAATTACAATTTGGATTCAATTTAAAGAATCTAATGAAGTCCAGCCTACTTAGGGCGTCTGCAGTAGAATTTTCTGCCGAGTAAAGATGTATGGCCTTGTAATCTATGTTGTACAAGGTAACAAAGTAATACAGGACCCTAATTAGCCCCATTAGCTTAGGGTCTTTAGATTTCCCCGAGTTAACACAGTAACAAACTGCCTGATTGTCTATGTTCATGATTGTTTGTTTGTCTTGTAGAGACGGGCCAAAAGTGGCCAATGCCAATACTACTGCATACATTTCCTTCCAGGCAATTGTTAATGGGGCCATCCATGCATTAGGCCCGGAAAACTCCAGGTAGGACCATGCACCTGCGTGGTATATACCACAAGCAAAGTCTGAGGCGTTGGAGAATACCATTTCTGCTGATGCTGCGTCAAATAGTGTCGGGAACATACTGATTCCATTGTGGCTACGCAGGCATATATACCACCATCTTAAGTCTGCTTTTGCCTGAGGCGTGATTTTTATGATGTGGTGTAATTTGCGGGTCCTCTTTGCGAGGCGAATTAGCCTGCGTATGAATTTTGTGCCATGACGCACCACCTTCACACAAAAAGTCAGTTTGCCTATAATGGACAATATTTCTCTTTTAGATGCGTGAGATTTGTAAAGCCAAGTAGCCGTTAAATCTTCTATCTCCTTTAGCCTCTGAGAAGAAATGGATAGTGTCTTATTTTTAATGTTTAATTGAATGCCAAGAAATTCGATCTCTTGTGTTGCATATACAGTTCTTGAAGGCTGGATGCTAAAACCTGCTTCTGTGCATGTAGTTAAAATAATGTTCAGGCTGTCGTTGCATGTCTGTCTGCTGTCTGTACATGTGAAAATGTCATCTAGGTAATGGATAGTGTCTGCTGAGGCCCCACATGATTTATAAATGAAATCTAAGCCGTGGGCGAAGTCGTCAAATATTTTGGGGGCTGACCTGAGGCCGAAAGGAAGCACATTCATATGATAGTACTCAGTCTCCTTGCCTGAGTCTCCCCAGCTAAATCCGAGTAGGTGATGATCATCCTTATGCACATTAACAGACTGAAAGGCATTACTGAAGTCACACTTTGCTGCCCATGCTGATGGGTACTTGCTGATCATTTTGACTGCATCATAGACGGTCACATAGCGTAACGAGCAGGCGTCCTTGTTAATGCCCTCGTTCACTGAGTTGGCCTCGGGCCAAGAGAGGTCATGAATGACCCTAGTTTTGTTGCTTGATTCCTTGTGGAATGCCCCTAATGGGGATGACCTGAAGTCTGCTGGGAGGTCCACCTCCTTAAAGGGACCCTCTACCCGTCCGAGAGAAATGTTCTTATTTATAAAATTTGAGACTGCTGTGTAGTGTTCCTTGGCCGAGGGCCAATTTTTTCCTAACACTGTCATTTCCTGGCCACTGAAGCCTATCCTAGACCCACTGAGGGCACTGATACACAGATGTTTGGCAAATTCCTGATTGGGGTGATTGGCAAGTGCCCGTTCCCAGAATTTATATGCTTGTGTAGTTCCTAGTGGTGCCTGAGGCTCCTGCTGAAATGCTGTCGGGCTGCTGAGCGGGCTTACCCTGGGTGCATTTTCCTTGCCTCTGGCATGTATCATAGGGCATTGGCCCCCTGCATTACTTGCAGATATGCAGGCGTCTGCAGGACTTGAAGCTACAACGCAGGCTATTGTAGTTGTTACAGATCTCTTGATTAAAATGTGCCTTCTTCTGCTGCCTAAACGCCTGCGTTGCCGGGCTCATGACTGAAGCGTTTGATAGAAATGGACAATCATAACTGAAGTGATCATTAGACTTGCATCTATTGCAACGGGCTTTATTCTGCTTAACTGCTGTTGCATCTAATATGGTTGTTACCAAGTCAGAGTCAATATTGGCGAAACATACGCTGTTGCAGGCCAATGCAGCCCTATGCCTTACATCCAATGCCATCACTGACCCCCACTCATATCTTTTGTTGAAATCAGATATCTTTGCCCTATAAGTTGCTAAATGCTCATAAAGCTGCACTCTGTGTACTTTAATCATCATTAGTTCATAATTGTTCCATGCCTCGAGCCATAGACTAATATCTAATATTTTCCGTTTTTGTCTGCGGGGTCGACACTTGAAGTTACCCTCGTTGTCGATGTAAGTCTGCATAGTACCATGATCATCTGATCCTAGCTGAATATTAAGCAGGAATTCCTCAAGATGGAAGAATTCCCCGTTGAGGGCCGACCTGAGCACTTTATCAGAGATGTTAGGGAGACTGCATAGGGGTTTTAGGTCCACGATACCACTAATATCCTTTAGACCCCGCACTGAGCCTCCCATGCTTGGCATTGTGCCACTCACTGCCACATAGTTCCCATCTGGCTTATATGTGCTGTCTGTTATCTTAGCCTGCCCTGAGACCTGCCTAATATCAACCTCGGGTTCTTCCTGGTCTGATAAATTCTCGAAAATGTTCTGATTTATGTACGATTTACTATTGAGAAATTTATCGTTACCTGCCGCTGATGGGAGCTGAGCGTAGCCGGTGTAGCGTCTTTTGGAAGAAGCGCCGTCCCTGCCGTTGCTAAGGAGACGTCCCTGGTTGCTGGGTCCATTGTTCTCGCTGAGATGCACTGGGCGCCCACTGACCGCATTGACTGCAGCCTGTGATGATAGTACTGATTGGATCTGAAGTTGCATGCATGCCACTGACTCCCTCAACGCATTAATTGAAACAGCTTGGGCTTCCTGTGTTTCCTGGACACCTGGCGTCACTACCTGGCTTCTTTCTGGCATAGAAGGGGTGAACGGCGAGTTGTGAAGAAACTGGGTGGCCCTGTCTGCTAGCTTGGCTGGGAGCGACTGGGCTGACCCCGGTATGCTGTCGCCCAGAGGCATGAACGAACTGTCCCTCTCAAACCTGGAGGGCTGAGTACATTTGTTCTTGCCGTAAGGGCCTGGGTGACCTTTTATCAGAAGCCCGCAATGGGTACATGTACGAGAACTGTTCTTGTTCCTAGGCATGGTAATATAAATAATGTCTATGGCACAAACGGAAATGTCTACCTTTGTCTGCTACTGCGAGCGTGCCTGAGGGTGACGGGGCTACTCCCGTCCGGCGTTGAGGGTCCCTCGTGCTACCTTCTGGTGTCAGGGCTACTCCTGACCGGTAATGAATATCATATAAAAGTCACTTACATCACAGAAGGCATCACATCATATATCACAGAGGTGCGGCGAAGCATTGTTAAAATCCCAGGGTAAAAGTTTTTAAAATCCATAAAATCATAAAACATATTAAAATCCATATAAACTATTAGTTCCATATAAAAACTTGGTTCCTGGCTTGGTTCCTGACCATACGTTCACTTCTCCGGAAAAACTCGCAATGGCAGGCCTTCCCGCGGGCTTCCTTAAGAAGCCAAGTACTGAGCCTGCCGGGATACCCCCCCATGGAGCCCAGACGCTTTAAGCATAGGGGTAGACATGACGTGACCGGGGTGCGCCGTTTAAGGTCCGCCCCCATGTCACCCTGTGGCCTCGGGTCACAGTACACACACATTTGACCAGCTCATCTCTAAATGGATCTTAAAAGCCTTTAAGACTCACTTAAATATATCTGACTTCAAGAAGAAAGCCAAGAAGCACTATCGGATGTCTACCTGCCAACTCCCTCTACCGGCAGATAAATCTGGGAAAGGCTTCCACCAATCTATTAATAGAGTAATCAGTCAGAAAATTCATGGCTAAAACCAATCAGAGCAGATCTTACATAGAAAACCCTAGACCCTGAAATTCCTCTGGATTTGTTAGCTCCATGAACAATTCATGATTTATCTATACGCTGTATAAATAATAATATTATTACAGCCTGATAATTATTTCATGCTCACAACCCCCCGATCAGCTACTTAATTATAGAATACCTGCAAGAGATGACTATGGCCGGTCTTCTATACTTGATGACTATGGGAAGTCATAAAAAGAGATAAATAAGTAAAATTTCATCGCTTTATCACCTCATAAGCGCTCATCCAACAGAGCCATCTATCGGAACAATTTCAGAAAATAATTAGAGTAAATTCAAACTGCCCGACAGTGTCAGAAAATAAAGGGATTTGCTGATTTACAAATGAATGTAAAATATAAATAAAGATTTTACAAGGTCCGAAACATAGAAATGCTTCACCACTTTTGCTTTGCAGTGAGATGATCCTTCATAAAGTCAGAGACATTTAAAACAGAGATTGGAGACAAGCTGAAGTTCTGCATTATCGCTCAGGTGAACCGATCTCTTGGAAGCGCCACCATCGCCACTTCCTGTTGCCATTTGACCAGCTTGTCAAGGTAATTTTCACGATTTTTTGTACAAATGGACAATATTATAGTCTTTGGATCATCATGTTGACATTAAAAGTGGATGCAGTGGATAATATAGGTACTGTCAGGGGCTCACCACCAATATCTTTTTGGATTTTTACATTTCATGTTTGTAATTGGCATCTTGTGAAAAGGAGACCTTTTTGAATGATTTTAAAAATTAACTGGCAAAAATAAACTGATATTCATTTTTGTTTTCTTTCACCAGGTACCGGGAAATTATTTTGCCAGCCAGCTAGCTTATGTCATAAAATCTGCCAGCTGTTTAATCATAGTTAGATGAGATTTGTGACAACTTTATCTTTTTTACCAGCTGGCAGATACTAACCAGTTTGTCATGGCATTTTGTCAATGCCTGGTGCTCGCATGGTTTTTTGGTTTATGTTATTTTGAGACATTTTTGGGACATAATATTTGAAATTTAAAAGAATGTTCCATATTTACTAAAATTGAAAAGAACAACAGCATTCTCTCTGAAATTCAATGTAAAGATCCAAGACAAAGGAGATATTTCAAATTTTATAATTTTTTTGCAAACCTGGAAACAATAGTGAAACAATGCTGAAATCAAGAAAAACATTTTTTTCTTACAAGCCATGTGTTTGATGATAAAATGAAAGGAATGAGCCGGCGTCACTGATATATGATGGACAGTGCTTGGTGTTCTTAGAAATAGTGGATTTTAAGTATTTTCATGATGAATATGGGGATAGTGTTCAACTAGCCTTTATTTTACATTGTGAGGCCTTCATTTATACTGTTTAGGCACATTTAGTACTAGACATTTAACAGACATTTAACTACCAGCTTGTGAAGAACTTTGAGTAAAAATGAAGCCATTTACCAGCAACAATGTTGAGCAATATATAATATTATGTACAGATTTCTGTGGAAAAAAAGTGATACAGCAATATTTAAATGAAGTTCAGGAGTATTACATCTGTTACATTGATCTATTTTCTACAAATGAGATTTTCACAAATGACCAGCTAGATATGTCCATCGATTTATCACCATGAACATATTTTACCAGGCAGATAAAGGAAAGATTTAAACTTCCAGCTGGCAAAATTTTCCATTTTGCTACTGAGCGATAACTTTACTTGCCAGCTAGGGCACATATGGGTGAATATCAGATATTTTGCATATCAGATAGATGGTGGGCCCCTGTATTGTTTTATAGCATTAAGATGGAGAACTGTAATGTAATTTGTGCAAAACGATTACGCGAGACCGTGTGAGAGTTGGATTGTCCACCATGCTGACACCTAGTGGCAGACCTGCTCTTTCCAATCTCTGTTTAAATATCTCTGATAAAGTTATCAAAATGATATTACTTACAGAATGCAAACATTGTTAAAGAACAGATTCTTTTGAACGTGTATTGCCACTACAAGTTATAAAGCGTTTTATTGCTTGCAACATCCAGCAATAAAAAATAAAACATCGAAATCTTGAAGTTTTACATATGGAATATATAAGTGTAATTTCAGTAATTAACCCCGTAAAAGTTTCTCTAATCATAAAAAATGATAACAAACTCTCAATATATAAAGAAAATGGAACAAATTTATTTACAATAGACAAACTCTGATAATAAATGTATCAAACATTAACAGAAATAGATTAGATTGATAGCTGATATCTTTCTGCATATTTTCATATTTTTTCTTCAATATGGATGATGTTTTATGATGTTTTATAGATATGTGAATAAAATGGAGAATGTATTCTCCATTTTATTGCTCACTGTAATCTTTCACACTCTATTTCATGTTGAACGTGTCCCATTTCTTGTGATGAACAAAATAAAGATGGCCGAATGTTAGTCGAATATTGTGTCGTTGGAAAATTACCTGACAACTAGTGAAATGAAAAGTTTTAATTCTTGCACGGTTGTCATCATAAACCTCTCCTCTGTTCTACAGAGTGAGGCTACAATACTACATTTGTCTCAGAATATCACCATTTTGCATTCATCTTTAAGTTGCTTCCATTTTACCAGAACGTTATTTATATGTTATTTCACAAAGAAATTGTCTTAATGTGAAGAAAGTAATGTCTCAAATAATTAAATACCCTCATAAAGTACTTACATACCATCAGAGCCCCCTGTCGGCAAACAAGACTGTTATCACAAATACATCCCCACGTCACTGTTCAAAATAGTATCTTCTGGAATAAATAAACACTTTCATTGTTGGTACTAGCATGCAAAAGGTTAAACTAGATAGTGTAATAGGGAACTGTAAATGTGAAAATATGATTGCTGTAAAAATACAAGTATGATGGCAGGAGTTTTAGTTTTTAGAAGGGAAGTGTGATTTTGATACTCCCTAGTAATACTTTAACAAGTCACTTTAAGAAATAATGATTTGGCTCACGCAGAGACATTCTGGTTCACAATATAAAAAAAACTCATTCAATTATATTGTCATTAAAACTATCATAATGATTACATAAGATTCTATGCAAACTAAACCAGTGGTGAATGTAATTTTTTTGAGCAATAATACTATACTTCAATTGTGCATACATTAATAACGTATTGTATGAGCTGTACCAATATTATTTTAAGATTGAAGCAATTACGTATGTAAAGTGTGATGTTTAATGTTTGCAACAATTTTATTTGCTATTGCAATAATAACATAAGAATTAATTCAATCAATCAGTCTTATCTGCGAAAGCTTATATTTTGTGATGTAGATAACATTAAAATGATCAAACCCGTACATACACACAGTTTGTTTCAGATTTTTCTTTTACTATAATTCTTGTTCTTTTAGAATTACACAATTTCGACAAGAAAATGTTGGAGCATGAGCCAAACTAAGAGAATATTTGAATGGATATTGCCGTTAATATGATATTAATCAGCTAATATTAGTTGTGGAGGGTGCGTTCGATAGAACTCGTGAATGAATGTTATTTTATGTTTGAGCACCACAGCGACAGAAAAGTCAAGGACGCTTGACGCTTAAAATGTAGAGATTTGAAACTCCCTTGGGCGTACTTGCCAAATGTTATGCAATAAAAGAAAATAGACTGTGCATGTGAATTCACCAAAAAACTGTGACCCTTGGTCAAGAAAAGAAATACTTATATCGAGAGAAATGTGAAGTAGAAAATGTACAATTTTTTTGTTCTGGGTTGCAGGAAAAATATACAAGGTAGACGCTTTGATGTGAAAAATATTTGAGATTTGCTTCTTACAAAAGAAAACGTCCTCCCCCCAATAATTTATGGTCTATCCCTTACTGATCAGGGCCATAGAAGGGTCGTTTATAAGCCCATCTCTCTTATACATTCCATTATCTATTATTTTCATCACGAATATCAATATTATTTGAAAATGTTATTAAAAACCTAAGTTACACAACTGACCCACGATTGAAGATCTATTAGTGTGGCAATATAAATGTAAATCGCATGGACCAGGTCAGAGTCTATAAACCACTAAACTGTCCCCATTATATTTAGATCGTGATTCTCTGTCCATTTTGAAAACATACTATTTAGAAATAGAGACAAGCGTGTTGAATGAAAGGAGTGGTAAATTGATCCTAAGATTAAATAAACAGATTTGGGAAAACAGAGAAAGATCACATCTTACATAAGAGTACACTAACTGATCGTAAACGTGTACAATGACCATAAATGTATTTATATGTGATGCTGGTCATAAAGGTGTACACATACAGGGAGTACAGAGACTGGCTATACATATGTTAACATACAGGTGTACATATACAGGGACTGGGCATATATGTGTACATATACAGGGACTGGTCATACAGGTGTACATATACAGGGACTGGACATATAGGTGTACATATACAGGGACTGGTCATACAGGTGTACATATACAAGGACTGGCATACAGGTGTACATATATAGGGACTGGGCATACAGGTGTACATATACAGGGACTGGACATATAGGTGTACATATACAGGGTCTTATCATATAGGTGTATATATACAGGGTCTTGTCATATAGGTGTATATATACAGGGACTGGGCATATAGGTGGGTGTACATATGCAGGGACTGGGCATATAGGTGTACATATACAGGGACTGGACATATAGGTGTACATATACAGGGTCTTGTCATATAGGTGTATATATACAGGGACTAGGCATACAGGTGTACATATGCAGGGACTGGTCATACAGGTGTACATATACAGGGACTGGGCATACAGGTGTACATATTCAGGGACTGGGCATACCGGTGTACATATACAGAGACTGGGCATACCGGTGTACATATACAGGGACTGGTCATACAGGTGTACATATACAGGGACTGGTCATACAGGTGTACATATACAGGGACTGGTCATAAAGGTGCACATATATAGGGACTGGTCATACAGGTATACATATACAGGGACTGGTCATACTGGTGTACGTATACAGGGACTGGGCATGCATACAGGTGCACATATATAGGGACTGGTCATACCGGTGTACATATACAGGAACTGGTCATACTGGTGTACGTATACAGGGACTGGGCATACAGGTGTACATATACAGGGTCTTGTAATATAGGTGTATCTATATAGGGACTGGTCATACAGGTGGTGTACATATACAGGGGCTGGGCATACAGGTGTATATATACAGGGACTGGGCATACAGGTGTATATATACAGGGACTGGGCATACAGGTGTTAATATACAGGGACTAGACATACAGGTGTTCATATACAGGGACTGGACATATAGGTACAGAGGATAGAGACTGACCAGATATTTGTACAACTACCGAGACTGTCAATCAGATATATAAATACACAAACTGATCAAAAAATGTGTGCATGGACTGGTTAACATGTTTTACAAATTGAGATATAGAGACCTGTCATACAAGTGTCATTTTTACATGAATTGATAGTCTCCTTGCGTAAAACTTATTCTGTGTCTTTTTATATCATCAATTGAAATGTGTTACAATGGCTTCACCAGTGATCCTAATCTGAAAACAATAGTATGATGTGCTAAATCAAGTTTTAACTTGTAAAAAATGGCAAAAATGCCTGTGATGAATAATATAATAGTATTAAGTTGAATGGATCATAATCTGGTCCAGATCGCGCTAATCCCCAAAGGTACGTCCATACATGTGCGGGATGGTAGCGCAGTTAATCTTATCAATATGTTACATACGGATGATATAACAACCTTGGGCAGTATGTAATACTACATAATCGTTATATAGAGGTCATTCAGTATCAAATACTGGTCACATATATACAACCATAAAAAAACTTTTCTGACAACCAGAATGGATGACAAGGACAAATGGCGTGAATTCGTTTCCCGATACCAACAGTCTGACCTCTGGCGGGATGTTTCTCAAATGTTGAAAAGCATTAAGGACGGGCATGAATCGAAGGAGAATGTGAATGAAGCCGTGTTTGGTGAATATCCTATAGCTGCCACTGTGGAAGGTAAACATATATTTATATTGTATTGGTACTGGTGTATTACGTGGTATTATGCTCTCTGTGTGACTGCACACAGTATCATATTTGATATCATACTCTCTGTGTGGCCATATGCATTATTATATTTGATATTATACTCTCTGTGTGGCCATATGCATTATGATATTTGATATTATACTCTCTGTGTGGCCATATGCATTATCATATATGATATTATGCTCTCTGTGTGGCCATATGCATTATCATATATGATATTATGCTCTCTGTGTGACTGCACACAGTATCATATTTGATATTATACTCTCTGTGTGGCCATATGCATTATGATATTTGATATTATACTCTCTGTGTGGCCATATGTATTATCATATATGATATTATGCTCTCTGTGTGGCCATATGCATTATCATATATGATATTATGCTCTCTGTGTGACTGCACACAGTATCATATTTGATATTATACTCTCTGTGTGGTCATATGCATTATGATATTTGATATTATACTCTCTGTGTGGCCATATGCATTATCATATATGATATTATGCTCTCTGTGTGGCCATATGCATTATCATATATGATATTATGCTCTCTGTGTGACTGCGCACAGTATCATATTTGATATTATACTCTCTGTGTGGCCATATGCATTATGATATTTGATATTATACTCTCTGTGTGGCCATATGTATTATCATATATGATATTATGCTCTGTGTGTGGCCATATGCATTATCATATATGATATTATGCTCTCTGTGTGACTGCACACAGTATCATATTTGATATTATACTCTCTGTGTGGCCATATGCATTATCATATTTGATATTATACTCTCTGTGTGGCCATATGCATTATCATATATGATATTATGCTCTCTGTGTGACTGCACACAGTATCATATTTGATATTATACTCTCTGTGTGGTCATATGCATTATCATTTATGGTATTCGTCTCTCTGTGTGGCTTAACACATTATCATTTATAGTATTATTCTCTCTGTGTGGCTATACACATTATCATATGTGATGTTATACTCTGTGTGGCAAAACACATTATCATTTATGGTATTATTCTCTCTGTGTTGCTATACACATTATCATATATGATATTATGCTCTCTGTGTGACTGCGCACAGTATCATATTTGATATTATGCTCTCTGTGTGGCCATATGCATTATCATATATGATATTATGCTCTCTGTGTGACTGCACACAGTATCATATTTGATATTATACTCTCTGTGTGGCCATATGCATTATGATATTTGATATTATACTCTCTGTGTGGCCATATGCATTATGATATTTGATATTATACTCTCTGTGTGGCCATATGTATTATCATATATGATATTATGCTCTGTGTGTGGCCATATGTATTATCATATATGATATTATGCTCTGTGTGTGGCCATATGCATTATCATATATGATATTATGCTCTCTGTGTGACTGCGCACAGTATCATATTTGATATTATACTCTCTGTGTGGCCATATGCATTATGATATTTGATATTATACTCTCTGTGTGGCCATATGTATTATCATATATGATATTATGCTCTGTGTGTGGCCATATGCATTATCATATATGATATTATGCTCTCTGTGTGACTGCACACAGTATCATATTTGATATTATACTCTCTGTGTGGTCATATGCATTATGATATTTGATATTATACTCTCTGTGTGGCCATATGCATTATCATATATGATATTATGCTCTCTGTGTGGCCATATGCATTATCATATATGATATTATGCTCTCTGTGTGGCCATATGCATTATCATATATGATATTATGCTCTCTGTGTGACTGCACACAGTATCATATTTGATATTATACTCTCTGTGTGGCCATATGCATTATCATTTATGGTATTCGTCTCTCTGTGTGGCTTAACACATTATCATTTATAGTATTATTCTCTCTGTGTGGCTATACACATTATCATATGTGATGTTATACTCTGTGTGGCAAAACACATTATCATTTATGGTATTATTCTCTCTGTGTTGCTATACACATTATCATATATGGTATTATTCTCTCTGTGTGGCTATACACATTATCATATGTGATGTTATATTGTCTGTGTGACATAGTGGCTATAATGGTCGAATATTGCATGAAACGGTCGAATATTGCATTAAAATCTCTCACTTTTTATTACCTCTTGAATGGTAATGGAGGTCGTCTGGAGTACTTTTTTTTCCCGGAGAGACCATACGTTATTTCATTTTTCTTGGTTTGTACAGAATAAGGCAAGGATAACGAAACCAATGTATTTTGAAGTGGATAACATAATTCACAAAATCAATATTCATCCAAATTTATATGATTTTCAAGTGAAGTGACCTTGACCATTTGTGATTTTGACACGTCTTTTTGACCAAATAATAATAATGATGATGTGTAAATGGATTATTTATAAGCTATTATATAAATTGATGTTTGCTTTTTTGCTGATTTTAGTGGGAAATGCGGATGATGTTGACCTTCTTCTAAGCCATGGGGCTGATCCATATCTGCCAGACACCTGCGATGGTTTGGATTTGTTGGATTCTGGAATAGGCCGTGCACTGACTTGTTACGTCACTCGGCAATCTTCGGACTACGACGACATTTTCCGACAACTCCTGCGCACTGACGTCAGCCAACGTCACAAGGCCTGGGAGGTGGTGGGCCTGTTTAAAAACGGCCTGTACATTCTCGCCGACGTACCCTCTGTGTGCGACGTGTGGAAAATCCTCCTGCAGTGTGGTCACCAAGTTCCCTGGCTCCTCCAACAACACACACATACCTGCTCTATATTACAATTCAATTTTGACATGGGAGAATCGTGCGATTTTTGCACAGGCAGAATGCACCTGTTTGACATTCTCCCCACCTCTGTTATATATAACAGATATGACATTTTCTCTTTGCTTATATATTCTGCCTGTTTAACATTACCTGACATTGCCAAATTTGCCTTTCTTGCCAAGAAAGATGACGTTATCTTGGATAAGGCGCGTGTTCCTATCCCATATTTTGATTATGTTGCAAATAGCATTACCAGTACAGAGGACAATAATAACTCAAAGACTGACGCTGCCTCAAAAGATATAGTTCGCTGGATGAAAGTGGAATTCTCTCAGCCACGCTCCCTAAGGAGACTAGCTCGCCATTCAATCGTCACCCAAAGTAACAAGAATCTCTCCCAATATGTGACACATCTTGGAGTGCCGAAGTTGATTCAGAAATATATTTTATTTGAAGATATAACAGATTGGAACTACCGTGCTCAGTTATCTGATCAATAGGTTATCTTTGTTGGTGTTTTAGTGGAAGTAGCGTTGTGTGATCTGGGGTCGGGGGTTCATGCCTTGGTCATGTGACCTTTAGATATAAAGCCCTTTGACCTGATTTTACATTTTATCTATATGTAGTCATTAATGGTGCTAAATGAGTATCACTCAAAAAATTTGATTTACCTGATATAAAGTTGCATTTAGTGGAAAAGAAATATCTAAAAATACACTAATCATATTCTTCTGTTCATTATCTGCGACACGCCAACTTAGTGAGGCAGTACTGTATCTGCTACAAATAGGTCTCGACACGAAATGACTGAAATAATGTTGAAAGTGCCGTAAAACCCAAACAAACAAACAACTGATCATATATAGCACCTCAGATGATAAGCTTTCACCATTCATTACAATGAGATGTTTAAGGCGAAATATCACCTTAGAGGATGGTTTTATTTCATAAAAAAATCCAAAAATCAGACATCAATATCTTAAGAATTTGCTGGTAATTGTAAAATAAAATGACAAAATGTATTCCTTGATATTTTGTTTACAATATATCCTGCACTTATTCTTGGATTATCAATTTTACAATTGTTGTTTGTATTTTCCAATGATATTTTATAGAAATTATTGTTATTATAAGGTACACTACAAATTTAGAGATTAATATTGCCTGTCAAAAACACTCTCATTATAAGGTTTTCGAAAAAAATGTCAATTCTATTGTCATTATTACAAAAACAAAATATTATGAAAGTATTTTGGACCAACTCCTGAGGTGTGCAAAAGATGAATTATTTATTTCCAAAAGAGCTGTCCTTGAAGATTATTAGCCGGCTTTACAGACAATGGTGAATATCCCCGTTTTCCTGAATCTCATAAGTGATGTTGACCATTAATGGCCTCTATCCTTTTTATATGGACCTGATTGATAATATTGACCATTAATGGCCTCTATCCCTTGTATATGAACCTGATTGATAATGTTGACCATTAATGGCCTCTATCCCTTGTATATGAACCTGATTGATAATATTGACCATTAATGGCCTCTATCCCTTGTATATGAACCTGATTGATAATGTTGACCATTAATAGCCTCTATCCTTTTTTCTATGAACCTGATTGATAATGTTGACCATTAATGGCCTCTATCCTTTTTATATGAACCTGATTGATAATGTTGACCATTAATGGCCTCTATCCTTTTTATATGAACCTGATTGATAATGTTGACCATTAATGGCCTCTATCCCTTGTATATGAACCTGATTGATAATGTTGACCATTAATGGCCTCCATCCTTTTTATATGAACCTGATTGATAATATTGACCATTAATGGCATCTATCCATTTTATATGAACCTGATCGATAATGTTGACCATTAATGGCCTCTATCCTATTTATATGAACCTGGTCGATAATGTTGACCATTAATGGCCTCTATCCTTTTTTCTATGAACCTGATTGATAATGTTGACCATTAATGGCCTCTATCCTTTTTATATGAACCTGATTGATAATGTTGACCATTAATGGCCTCTATCCTTTTTATATGAACCTGATTGATAATGTTGACCATTAATGGCCTCTATCCCTTGTATATGAACCTGATTGATAATGTTGACCATTAATGGCCTCCATCCTTTTTATATGAACCTGATTGATAATATTGACCATTAATGGCATCTATCCATTTTATATGAACCTGATCGATAATGTTGACCATTAATGGCCTCTATCCTATTTATATGAACCTGGTCGATAATGTTGACCATTAATGGCCTCTATCCTATTTATATGAACCTGATTGATAATGTTGATCATTAATGGCCTCTATCACTTTATATTGACAATACTGGATAAACTGTCCAAGGATTTTTTTAAATCATCTTTTCCTATATGTTCGTTCCATATTGGTAATAAATATTAGTAATTATGTATGAATATAGCTTTATATGTAACAGTAAAGTTAGTTGCCGAATAAACCACTGTACATTGCCGTCATTTGACCAAAAAGAAAAGAGTTCTACTCTTTATTTATTTAATCAGTTTTGAAGCATCCAAATCATTATCTTTCTATTGATACATCACTCAGCTCCTACAGCTTGCAAATTATTCATATCATTTGTTTTCATATCTTATTTGAGACAACAGAAATCATGCTGTCTTTCCACACAAGCAAATTTATTTTTTTCATTTTTTTCCAAAAATAAATGACCCTTACAACGATTTTTATTCTGCAGATGTGTGTCTCAATTTATTATTTTTTCCCCTCATGATTGGCATTCTCAATATCTTTTCCATCAAGCAGTCTCACCGATATTTATTTATATATTTTATTTTATTTTTTTACTTTCCTCACGCCCCTGAATGAATAATGGTCCCTTGTCGCCGCGTTGTGACGAGATAGAGGGCATGAGTCTGTCCTCGCCTTGGTTGACTTGAGGCTTGCCTTCAAGAAGGCTAATTGACACTGAACGCCACAGTGCCCCAATCACACCTGGCAATATTCATTAGACAATCAAAGAAATTTCTGACGTATTTGACTCACAATGTGAATAAATTTAGAAGCTGTCTGGAAACGAATTCAAGGTGTTCGAAGCGTTCATATCAGAGCGTATCAAAGCTTATTTAATGATATTAGAGCGTTGTTCAACGACAACGATTTACTGCAAATCTCTACCAACTAATACGAACCACTAACTACAACGATTTACTGCAAATCTCTACCAACTAGTACGAACCACTAACTACAACGATTTACTGCAAATCTCTACCAACTAGTACGAACCACTAACTACAACGATTTACTGCAAATCTTTACCAACTAGTACGAACCACTAACTACAACGATTTACTGCAAATCTTTACCAACTAGTACGAACCACAGTAAAAATACTGAACACACGAAAACAAGCCACAGTGAATTACAACGTATCAATACGATTTCTAAGATTTGAGCGATATGATGCTTGGCGATCAGTTAGAAACAATTTACCAGGCATTGGCGAGAACCAGGCGATTTGTATAGAACAATACAGACGACTTGAGGATAAGGACGAACTCAACAGAGACTAACAACGACACAACTGATATTATAGTTGTTCAGGTTCTGTAAGCATTTCGCCACAGAATAACTGGGGTATAACTGAGGTTAAAGATTATGTTTTAATCACAGTTGAGATAAGAATGAAGGCCATGTTTGTAAACATGGGCGACCAATCTTGCTTATTAAGCCATTTGGATTACCCTAGTTATTTTTTCTACTGATAAAGTGTCACAGACGGTTGACAATGATAAACACGTCTGAAGATGTATTCTAATCGATAAGGGTGTCAGGTCATCTCGTACCCGCTACAAACTCAACCCACACTCGCACCCTAGATAACTGGTACCCATCAGACTCGCACCCTAGACAACTCGTACCCATCAGACTCGCACCCTAGACAACTCGTACCCATCAGACTCGCACCCTAGACAACTCGTACCCATCAGACTCGCACCCTAGACAACTCGTACCCATCAGACTCGCACCCTAGATAACTGGTACCCATCAGACTCGCACCGTAGACAACTCGTACCCATCAGACTCGCACCGTAGACAACTCGTACCCATCAGACTCGCACCTTAGACAAATCGCACCCAAGCTTTATTTACACTCAGAATCTTTCTATTAGAAAAATGAAACATTTCAAACATGTCAAATTAGATATAAAAAATTGGACTTCAAGTAGAACATATTTGAATTAGTTATAAGAAATTTCAAAATTACCTGGAAGAACCTCGGAGTGGACATGATTGACCGCTCACCTTACAAGTTGACCGGCAAATGTATCAAATATTGAAACAAGATGGTGCTAATGTGCGAGTCTGTATCAAATATATTGCAAACATTAAAAAAATGTCTAAAAACTTGTTACATTACACAGAAGTGACCGTGAAACAAAGCGTTTCTATTAGTGTTTGATATGGGTACGAGTTGTCTCGGGTGCGAGATTGATGAAGTGCGAATGTGTAGCAGGTACGAGTTGTCTCACCGAAGGCCGCGATGAGCAGATAGTTAGTTATATAATATTGACGATCATGGACTTTCGTCACCCGGTCAACAACAGGTGAATAACATTTGATGTTATCATCATGCTTGACGCTATTGGCGCACTGTCGAATCGAAATTTAACCATTCCTGTGCGAAATTCGATAAAAAACACACACACAATGTATGAAGAAGATTGGAAGGAAAGTCTAAGCAAAGATCTGACAAGTTCTCTTTGGAAAGAAGTTTCTTCGGTGAAAGAATCGCTTAGAAAGTCCGGAAATAATAACGGGACAACTTATATAGACAGAGCTAAAGTCAACAGGCCGCTCTCCACGAACGAAGGAATTGAACATCAAACCCTTGCACTAGCTGTCAAAGGTATCTTTTCAAATAATTTTATATTTCATATAACTCCTGACAATGGTGAAAACATAAATTTAAAGTTCGCATATTTATAAGAATCCATAATTAATCCCATCATAGCAGCTTTATCACGTTACTCAATTGTAACATGAAAGATCTGTTCCTAGATTATTCTTCATAATTACCTGTTTGTATTGTCCAAGTGAAGAGATTTGAACCATGCTTTTTTTTCAGACCGGAGATAGATGATTTGATGTGCGTTTCTTGCTCTTAAACATTTGGTGTGATCCATTCATTTTTTATTTAAACTCTTAAAGCTACTATGGAAACATGGGGATGACTTTTGGGCCCTCTTTCGCGTTCATGGTTGAGATATAAGATTGTATCATTACCTACTAAAAATACATAATATTTCTTATTCAGCTTCCAACAAAAAAGCTATGCGCCAGACAGTAAAAGTCATGAAAAAGTACCGTCAGCAAGATATGTAAGGAAGTCTCTGACTAATTTGCACTTCAAACATTTTTTAGGTAATTGAAAGGTAACCTCATACAAGGCGTACGGTAGATTATGTTGTTATCTGTATTCAGGCCACTTGCATAGGTGGGGAGCAGGGGTCTTGATATATAATAGGTTCTATAAATTAGATGAAAGAGCAGGGGTTAAGTGTACTTAACAGCCTGCAGAACAGAGGAAAAGACCAACATCATAAGGTCAGATATCAACCAGTGCAATGTATTTAGTATTAAGGAATGTGAATTTAGCCATGTATACTATCATTGTTGACACAACAGATTATTACAGTACCAATTATGACATTCGTCACATGGTATCTAGTTTCACAAAGGAAGCTCGCCAATCATATACAAGTTTCACTTGTTGAAACAGTTTCCCTATCACTCTGGATTCTCACAAGGCAGTCAAGTATGTCGTAAAGTAAACAGTTCTTTACATATAAACACAAGACAGACTGGGCTAATCTCGTCCACATAAGTGTATCATTAATTCTATGCTAGAAAACATTACATAATTTTAAAAAAATGAAATGGTTCAATCAATGCAATGTCCCTTCTGTCAAATACAACTAAAGGGATGAAAGCTGAAATCACAACTTTGGATGAGAAGATTTTACATCGTGTAAAGTTGTTATTTTTACTTTCATGGCCTTAAAGTGTAGATTTTAATTTGTGTACCACAATCCTAAAATACAGTATTTCAAAACTCACCCTAGACTTGCATTTATTAATATTTCTCTCCAAAACCAAGAGCACTTATATAAAAATCAGAAAAGTATGCGATCTTGTGAAGGGAATTATGGAACCGTATAAAAATCAGAAAAGTATGCGATTATGTGAAGGGAATTGTGAAAGCATTGAAACCAAGGAGACAAATGGTTTTGTCGAAGATTCCGTCAAAATCTCCTAAGAGTTTAACACGTAATAATTATCACATGGACGGCAATGTATGCAGTAAACCTTCATGAAAGGGCCTCAGCTTACATTAAGAAACTGCATTTTGAGAGCAATCTTTGTCAACAGCGGGAATTAAATCAAAGAGGAAGTGATGATGGGCAACTCATAATCTAATGCTTCAGTAACACACTGGCCATTTTATATTGTAGAACAGGAAGAATGAAATTTGAACGAATTTAGAACTTGCATGGAATAAATATAAATTGGTAAGCAATCTGTTCATGTTACAGCTTATCAAAGTGAGTGTGTCTGTGTATGCCTGATGAAGTACGTCAAATCACGACGTATTATTCAAAATCATTGCAAACCATAGTAGAATTGCAACAAATTACAACAACCTACAACGAATTACTAACACGAATTACAGTATGATTGTACTGAACCAGTTCAAAACATTTTGCCTGGACTTTATTATCAGGGAACAAGTTATGAAGAACAATAAAGAACTTTGAAGACTCTATGAGATTCAGGACGAACTGCAACCATCGAACTGCGAGGGTGGGATTGAAATGCTGGCACACACAAATAAAATTCAAGTTTGAGTAATACAGCTTGAAAAAAACCAACAATTTCAGTGAATTGATTTACACGAATCTCAATTTTTATCTTATTAGATAGAATGTACATTTTGTTCTGACGGTGCTATATTTTAGCATAATTTTGACCCCGAGGCTTTACATATCCAGCTGATAACAGCTGAACATCTGTATATTTCCGGTCTATTTACTCCATTGTTTCATATTCTAGTTTCATTATTTTCTAATACTTTCTGTAAAGATATATGTTGCATTCATATTATTTATCTGTTAAACCCCTGCACTTTGTCTTTTGTTTTTAGTGGGTGATGTAGCAGGTGTGAGGTTACTTCTGAGGCATGGAGCAGACCCTTTCCTGCCTATCCGTCCTCCTGGAGTACAGGAAGCTTTGAATGTGAAGAGTGCAGGTGTACTGGATTCTGCCCTGGGTCGAAGCGTCCTGTACTACCTCACCAGACCAACACATGAATATGATGAAATATTGCGCACAGTACTTCTTTCTCCAATGAGTGAAGAGAACTTTCCACAACATGTACTACCTGTTGTAACCCAGACATTTACCCTTCATTCAGTGGACACTTCCAGATGTAAAGAAGCATGGAAGATTCTGATGCAGTGCGGCCACCAGATGGCAGATCTAACAATACCGCTTCATCGCCCCGTCTATGGACATTTAAACTCCTCAAAATCTTTGGGTGTTGTGAAAATTATGACTTTTAACCTCATGCAAAGAATATTTACTCTGGATAACATTGATTTATTCACATATATAATCGATACAACATGTATAACATTATCCGAGATTATAGAACATATATTTAAATCGGAAATAAGAATTGGCATTGGAGAAATCGCAGTAAATGTCGAGTACAAATGTAAACCGACACACACGTATACTATCCCATTAACAGAGAATAACAATATTCAATATTTAAATATCTTATATCGTTACTTGTGTTTACTTGAAAGCCAAAACAACCATAACAAATTCGGATTATTTTGGCAATGGTTCCAAATGGAATATTCAACACCCAGGTCATTGAAACGTCTTGCCCGATTGAGAATACAACAAAACTTGAGAATGTCACTTGTTAAATCAGTTGCTTTCCTCAAATTACCATTGTTCCTTGAGAAATATGTTATGTTCGACGATATTGAATGAAAAAAAGTATTATCATTATTATTATTGGTGTTGTATAAAAGCTTCACAGTTGGCGGAAAACACCCATCGTCGCCTTTTCAGTCATACAACTATAAAACATCCTTAAACCGACGTTTCTTGTTTTGTCGACAACCTCTCGCCCTGGAGTGTTAGCTTTCCCACAGACAAACACTATATTGATAAGAATTATACAAAATCTTGCGTCCTATCCATTATAGGTGGCACCACCTGTTTTGAGTGGCAAGATGTCAGAGGCAAAAACATGCTTCAGTGGGAAGAACTTCTATATTGTATGATATTCTTTCAAACTAGGGCAGCTATCAACAAAAGGAAAATGTTCTGAAAACTGCAAATGCACAGATACAAAATGTAATACAAGATTTTTGTTAATATAAACGTAATATATGTGCCCCTGATTTCCTTATCTTGACTTTTGATTGTTCACTGCTTATATACTGACAGTTATTATGAAATATGTCAGTTGTATATTTACATTTTGCAACAATATATAGATTTGGTTTTGAAAAAATGATTCATTCTACCAACCTCAGCCCTTTTTGTAGCGCAACTGACAGGTGTTTCTTTCAACTCAATTTCGGGACAACGAGGTATATACTTTGTTAGTTGTCATACAAAGTTTGCATTTTAAGATAGGGATGATTTAAACCACTGTAAAAAAACTTATTTCAGAAATCTAAAAATATGTTTACAAATTGGATGAAATATATGCTGAAGCGTTATTATTGCACTGAAAGAAATCATTTTCAACCTTTATTCGGAAGTGGCATTTAAGTATAATACCTATATCAACATACTTCAATTGCCTGTAAGCGTAATGCATAACCTTGTTTTCCCTTATTATGACAACACTCCTTACTTGAGAGAGGATCAAAAACCATAATGAGCTATCAGAAAGCTTTAGAAACTAGATGTAATTAAATGCAAAATTACTGCCATGAAACTTAAAAAGATTTATTCTAAAAATAAAAACGGCCCACTATTTTCATGGCCTCCCCCCAACATATTGTCTTGTTAGATAAAAAAAAATAACAAATGATTATGTTTTAAGTTACTATCTCAACAGAATTATAATTATAATAAGCTGAAACAAAGATTAAAATTTGCCAAGATTATGACTCCGACAATATTCCAGGGAACACTTTCACTCATTACCTGGCACCATGCGTAACATTTCATAAACTGATTGCAAAGAAAAGGGGAGAAAATTCGTTTCAAATGCAGAACAGAACTTATGCCAAGATCAACAAGACCAAGACCACGAGAAATATAATTAATTTCACATTCTGTCTATTTGTTTATATAATGGCTTCACTTTCATAGATAATCTTATTTGATTAATTCGTAGGATTCATAAGACACATGCTTTTATAGGATTAAAAATATTTTTTTTAAATCTTGAAACATACTTTTATAATGTAGATAAGGGCCACTCAGGGCTAAAATATTTATTTTTGATCGAAATCCTCGTGAAATTGAATGAGCATTTCATGTAATACTGATTTATTGCTATGTTTTTCTTCAAAATTATAACAATCTCGTGTCTCGATAGATTGGTCTCAAAAATATATAAAATATACTTGATTTGAAAGCATCCGCCAACCTCTGCAGTCCTATTCAGGATTGTCAATTTCAGTCCTCGGCCAGTTTCTCTAGAATTAATGGTTGCTACAGTAGAAATCCATAGAAATTATAATATTTTAAATTTTTTAATAATTCATACACATCTATGACTGTTACCTTCCCTTATGGACCTTTTTATGTTGTGAGGGTCCCTTTTCTTGAGGATGGGGGCTGTAAATACCCAGCTTTACTAGGCCTCTTCAATATAGGCCTAGCGAGGACGAATAAGTCAGGAGGGTTTCGCTTTGTTTTGATTTCTTTTGGTAAACAGAAATCCATATAACTATATTTTGAAAAGAAATGTTTATTGATTTAGAACGACTGTTCAGGTGAAATTGTCAGAATTATCATGGTCAGCTGTGAAAATCGCCATTCTTTATGCCAAATAGGCCAGACGGCTACTAAACATATATAAATAAAATGAGAGTCACCATGCTTGTTTTCTGTTTGTTTCCGGAGCCATTTCATTTTGTATTTTATGTTGAATTACAAGGAGAATTGATTGGTCAATTCGTGACAAAAGGAAATACCGATTTTAATATTCTTTCAATGTTATAGCAAAGTTAAAAATCAATTTTCTTTCAACATTAATAAAATTAAAAAAAATAGATTTCCGTCAATAGGTGTCAAGAACAAAGTATCAGATCTTCTCATAAGTTAAGTTAAAGGGCCCATTTCTCAGCACGTGTGACCATTCATTAGAACTAAAGGTTTAATGATAATCCAACAATAATTTGAGATCTATTGTTAAAAGACGGACGTTCGCGGACACCAAAATTACAACAAAGAGGTAGACACGGTATCCAATACAGGTAAAAACAAAACAGATGTAGGTTTTAAAATAAATCAAACAGATTAAGACTTAAAGTCAATGGACGTAAGTATATTAAACTGGCAAAATATCAATTTTCGGGAGCATAATTCGACTTTTCGCAATATAATTAATCTTGTTTAAGGGATTACTTTAATCATTAATGACCTTGTACCTAAAATCTACTTGATTCATGAGCTAGAGTAAAATGAACTGTAGTATAATGGATCCAAATTTTAATTCTTATATAATATGATATAAGGATCTAAATCACTCTTGGTTTTCCTCTCTTATTTTGGTTTGCAATGTCATATGATTTGGAAAGAATGTAGTATTTGAGTGTGTGCCACTTGTTTACATTCTGTTGAAAGGTAAATAGGAAACATAAGCATTAGGTTACGGGAAATAAAAATGTAAGTTTTGATACATGCATATAAACTTGCAACAGAACCTACCCCAAACCTTAACCAAATCCCAAATCTATTTTTATATCCAAATTGTATCACATAATTGAAATCCATTTACATTTACAACATAACTTTACATTAATAACTCATCGACATATTGATATGACAAAATAACATGATAAAAGAATTTAGAATTTTGTAATCCTCTAAAAATAGTTCTCTTTTCTTTTATTTTATGCATCACTAATTGATGCAATCTAAATTTGATGCGATATGAACATCTGCAATTTCTACTGTATCTAAAATAGTAGTATATATTGCTGTTATTTAACAGTTATTTGTACTGCGAATCATGATAACATTCTCATATAAAATCTACAACAGTAGTTGCTGTTATATTGATTCTTTATCATACCACAATATTTTGAACTAAACAGAAAATCCAACCTTTTTTAATTTGTAACCATTTTTTTTCTGGGGCTATTACTTCACATCGTTTGCAGAGACCAAAATTTAAATGAATTAAACAGATTTTAATCAAACTTAAGTGTATCTCGACGCCCGCTAATTGTTTCCTGTTACTCACTTGTTGTCTAATGATGATATCCAGTTGGCCATTCGATATTGACTCTAATTGTATGCACACATCTTACGGAAGACAAATTTGAACCATTCCGATCATCTTCGGGACCCATACTTAACACATCAATAACTTGATAATCTTCAAAGACAGAACCTTGTTGTCTGCCAAATTCTTAAATTCAAATTTTCTGAACTTGTGGCCATCTTATGCTGGGGTTAGTCTTTAAAGATCCGAGTAAAGCAGGATCTGTTACCAAAAATATATTTTCCAAATGTTTTTTTTGTGAAGTGTTTGATGAGATCAATCAATTCCAAAATGCCCATATTTGTGTAGGCAATGAACAAAACCTGTCGTTCAAACATACGTTCAAACATTTTTTTAGCAATCATTTATTTTATCTAATTCTATATAAATCATTTAATCACTTCTATCAATTATCTTGAAATATGCTATCTTGACATTGATGTCTGAAAAATGTTTAGTAGAGGTGCCTAAGATGAAAATGTCCCCAAGAACATTGTCAGAGTCAATAATTCAGTATTCGCATTCTAAGATTTGAAACAGGTCGTCTATCCCTGTTCACTAACTCATAAAAATTGTGAATTGATACCTCAGTTTAAGTAACAATATGTGAGCAATTTGGAAACATTTTCTTTCGCGGTGTACTTTATTCTTAAATTCTGAAATGTTTAGGATACTTTTTTTTAAAAATCATTATTTAAATCCTATTCTACGTAAATGGATTAATACTTATGTCATTTACCCATGTAGCTTTTTGATAGATTACAGTTTAGGCATGACTCTGACAGAAAGCTGAACCCATACAATGGTTTCCAGAGTCTTGGTTGTCGCAATATATACAATAACACGCACAAACCCCCAAGGTCTGTCTGGTCACAGGCCAATGTTTACACCTGTTTTTAACCACTGTTGTCAATCACGCAATCGGATAAAACAAAGTTGTGGATTTGTAAACTGTGATGTTAAATATCGCCCGGGATTAAGAATGTCTTATTCAATTTCCTCCAAAACACCTGTGTCAAGGATTAAATAAAGGTCATGCCGATCAAATTTTTCTATCTGCCATCACCAAAATAGCTGATCGGTAATATATCTAATAGTTTGACTTGTGGCAATAAACCCAAAAAACGTCTCTCCTTCAAATGCAGCCATATCATATCTATATATTTTTCTTTTTCAAATTATTTTTATCTGGTTAAATGTTATTAATGGTGGAACTTGACAAAAAGTGAATCTAAAGACCGGGCACATCTCAGAATATAGATTCGGACCAAATTCATTTTTGATAAAGAATACTCAATCCCACATAAATATCCACCAAGGACAATTATATAGATTAAGAGAAGATATTATTTTGTTGCTTAGAGAGTGATCAGTTCTGGTCTGTGTTATACCAGAGATCAGAACTGCTTTGTGTTATACTTTTGATCATGTTTTGGTTTATGTTCTATCAGAGATCAAAACCGATTTGTTTTATATCAGAAATCAAACCGGTTTGTGTTATATCAGAGATCAAACCCGATTTGTGTTATACAAGAGATCAAAATTGCTTTGTGTTATACTTTTGATCATGTTTTGGTTTATGCTCTATCAGAGATCAAAACTGGTTTGTGTGATTTCATAGATCTAACCGATTTGTGTTATATCAGAGATCAAAACCGATTTGTGTTTTATCCGAGATCAAAACCGGTTTGTTTTATATCAGAGATCAAAACTGATTTGTGTTATACCAGATATCAAAACTGATTTGTGTTATATCAGAGATCAAAAATTGGCTTGTCTTATATCAGACAAATTCTAGTCAAATGTCTTCTTTTTTTTCTAGATTATGTGATTGTTTTCATCACTTTTTGAGTGGTGCCTTTTTGACTGTGTCATTGTGCACGTCTGCTTGCTTGAATCTACCTCACAAGTTAACTCCCACGATAAGAGCATAAAGTTTACAATCAAGCCAGTTTATCGTATTCTCTTGTGGCTCGGGACCAATTTTTTATGACGCATCTAATATATGTTTGCCTATCCCATAGCTACAAGAATAATATTGGCAATAGAGAAAGCCATAATCTTTATACAGTCTCTCATTTATCAACCAAAATGTAAATGAAAATGTATGGTGAAATAACATGAAACAGAAAAATAATAAAAATATATATATAGATATATAAATTATTTATTTCTGATATGTTATATTCAAAAGTGCCAAGGGTAGACTCAATCTGGGAATGCACTGATTATATCGATATGAAATTATTCATTAAATTTATCTCAAGATTGTCACGTTCAGATAGATGATCAGACTAAGAAAAACTGACCACCTATCATTTCCTCTCCCTTTTAATTTATTATTATTATTATTATTATTATTATTATTATTATTATTATTATTATTATTATTATTATTATTATTATTATTATTATTATTATTATTATTATTATTATTATTATTATTATTATTATTATTATTATTATTATTATTATTATTATTATTATTATTATTATTATTATTATTATTGGTTTTTTTGTTCTTGTTTGTGTTTTTTTTGTTTTTGTTTTTGTTTTGTTTTGTTTTTGTTTTTCTTTTTGTTACAAAACGTTGCTCAAGTTACATTTCTCATAAGCAACCTTGAACTGTGTGGTGGCCCTGAATTAAAATTCTGAAATAATCAGCTTGCCATGATATGTCACGTGATCTACAGTTGGGCTTATAAACGGCGTTGTCCGATCACCTCATGTAAAGTTGTGGAAGGCGCGGATCGGAGGGAAGCAGATTGTCAGAAGTGGTTTGGTTTCTTACTTTATACCTCGCTATGGTGGGATTCCATCCTGGAGCAGCACTGGCTGTGCTGTGTCTCATTGCATCCTCGGTCAAAGGTGGAATTGTGTCAGGTAAGGAGATATGTTTAGTAGCTTGAAATCAAAGGATTTGTTATTGATAATTGATGACTGGGATTAAAATGACAGACCTCATTCTAGTCAGGGATGAAGAAAACAATGATGACACAAACACAGGAATGTCTGAACAACACTAGCAATGGAATGTCTGAACAACACATTTTGATAAAAAGAAGGGTGCATCAAAGACATTAACAGAGTAAAGCCTTTGTAACATCAACAGAGAATACTTTTGTGACAATAACAGAGCAATGTTTCTTGTGCATCATGTTATGCAACTAGAGAGCCTCAGTGAGATCAAACACAGTGATGTCCTCACCCCAATTGTTTTTAAGCATCAATCTACACTTTGTCAACTGGACCTTTTAGAAAAAGATATATGTCCATATCTTAGCAATCTGCGCGTGTTTAACTTCATCAGTTTGTGTGCACATCTTGGCTCCAAATTTTAATTTAAAAAAAGAAGGGTAATCTGTTAAACGTAACAGATGTGAATATCTGCCATTCCTAGAGCAAGAGACATTTTAAATCATGGGATTGCTTCCTCAGTCAACTTCTCTAATTCTTTTATATATCGATATTCTCTCTTCCCTGTGGCTCAAGCAATAAAACATATATGTCGAACTGTGGAATCTATAGCGGAACTATTCATAACGTCCGGTTTTTGTCGGACGTCCGTTTTTGTCGGACGTCTGTACTTTACACACCGGCCGTTATAAATATTACAAAAGAACAAAGGGTGACAAATCACCCGCAGAATATTATAATTGTAATTAAGGGATTTCATACGATATGTATAACGCGGAGTTAACTGTCAAAGGTAGCAGTTTTGTGGCAAGTTTCCACGTTATTTATGGAATGTTTTGCAGTAGTTTTGCCAAACTGTGATTGTTCCTTGGATCTGAGCGCAATGTTTGTATCCATCAATTATTGTTCTCAGTTTGGATTAAGTCCATAGTTACTGCCGTGAAGCAGGCAAGCTGTGAGAGGAAAGCTTAGTTGCCGGGGCTCAGTTTTATGTGGTGTTTGCCATTGCAGGATATTACTTAATATTTACCATCGTGAAAGGCGCCTTGCCAATCGCATTTAATAAAGTTATATTCTAAAGGAGTTGAGACCCATATTACAGCATGAGCTATCTGGAAACCAAGTCTCGGTTTGATCTCAGGCATATGTTTACATATCGTGGTATTACTGTAACATAAACTAAAGGCATGAATACTTGCACCACATTTCCACAAATGTGATGTTTCAAAATATGTCCCAAATATTGCAAAGCATCTTTAGAAAATGTATACTTTACCTTTTCACTTCTTATAATATATCTTGCACGAGGTTAGATTTTGTTTTCCGACAGAAAGGAGAAAAAGTCTGTGAATATATGATGGAATATCCGATAAATAAGAATAAATCTCGGAAGGTTTATATTTTTGTGCCCCCTGTTTCTCAATTGCCCATGATTTAAAAAAAATAGTATTCTGTAGGACACTATTCATTTCCATAATTCGCTAAACAGGATCACAGACATTTCTGATTTTTGTGCTCTTGAATTTGTTACAATGTAAGTCTAGGGTAAGTTTAGAAACACCGAAACTAAGGATTGGATGATAGAGAACAGAAATATACATACTTTAAGGTCATAAAAGTTAAAACAGTGATTTTATAAATGGATTAGACATCTTCTCGCCCATCTCCAGCTTTCATCCCTTTATGCCTATATGAGAGTATTGACATTGCATATATCAAAGAATTAAGATACTATTTTAGCTTTACAGATTCCCTATGTTTCAAACATCCTGCGGACACTATTCACCATTTCAAGAAATTCATAAGGGACTGTGACAGACATTTTGTTGTTGACAATATAAAAATATGCACCAAAACGCCATTCAAAATTCGGAATTTCTTTGATGTTTGCATAAGCTGATTAGATTTTCATAAAAAATATTGTCATATATATATATGACTGGGCGGGTTGTCATGTAAAAGTACTGGGACAAAACAATTCAGGTCTCGTCAAGATATAACTGATTATCAGAGCCCCCTAACACACCCTTTATTCTTAAATATCCATGTTTTGATTTCTAGACCATCCTGATATTTCGGTGGTAATGCAGTGCGAAGGGAAAAGGGTTTTTACCCAGGACCTGTATATCGATGTAAGTATTAACAATTATATATATATATATATATATATATATATATATATATATATATATATATATATATATATATATATATATATATATATATATATATATATATATATATATATATATATATATATATATTTATATATATATATATATATATATACACATTTTCTCTACCTATTATTCTCGTTGGGATTTTTTCTTATTTATTTATTCTTATTCATTAATTTGTGTACCCATTAATGATAAATATGTTTATGTGATATTTTCATTGATTTTCTTCCAGGATATGTGCGATAAATATTTTCGAGTTGTATTCAACAACAGGATAGAATTTGACCCACAGGAAGGAATCACTCTGGGATTGTTCACTGACATGTCAGAAAGGACCTGCCAGCTTCACGAGGGTCTCAATGACCCGACACTGATCACAACACTTGACTACAATTGTAAGTCGCCCGTCACTTCCCCTATCATGAGATTGTAGTTGTAATTTGAATTGTTTTCCCTTAACGACAATTGAAGATTTTCCATTTAACCAACGCTTGCTTCGGTGGGGGTTAAGGTTGCTGGCGTTTTCGACTTATCTCCTCTCCGACCGTGGCGTATTCGACCGTGGGAGAATTCTGTCCCCCTCTTTGACCGTGGCTAGAACAAGTAGACCCCAAAAGAAGTCGGCCCCAGTAAGTCTGTAATGGCTAAAAACTCGCGAAATATCCCACAAGAAGGATAATTGGCCACGGATGCCAATCTTATGTTGAAAAAAACAAAATGATTTAAAAGTAATTGATATTATACGAACGAATAGGCACAGTCGAACAGGTCACGGTCGAACAGAGAAACGTTTGGATTGGAGAAACGGTCGAAACAGCCAGTCACCAGGGTTAATCCATAACAGAGATTGTTTCTTTTCTTTGAATACATAAAGTGCATGTTGCCATATGAACTTGAGATCATATTTCTCATGCATCATCCTGAATAAATCTTGATTGTATATTTTTCCAGTCGAATCAACCTATAGCGATGATTGGCAAGATATAACAGAATATTTCCGATATTCCCCATTACCGTACCACTCTGATGAATGTCAAGCCGGTAAGACTTTGTATTTCCCACAGATCGAATACTGACAAACATCCTTATGGTATTGTTCACGTGGATTTCACACTTCCTGGCTTAGTGCTTTTCAATGCTGTGTTAATTATTATCAAAACGATTTATAGTCGCACGCGGCAAATGATAACATTTAAACAAAAAGAGGGTCACATTCAATAGCAATAATACATGTCATGAAATTGTCACACAACATTTCATCCAAAATATCTGTTTTCCAGGTTGTCTTGTGTTGGCGGAAAATGTTACAGGAACTTGGAATCTTCTCTCTGTTGTACCGGCGATCAATGATTGTAACAAGGAGTACTCACGTATGTTATTTATAACCACTATTCATATCCTTGACGCCTGTACACCCAACCAACCCTGTTCCGGCGATCGAAGTCTACATCACTGTCTCCATCATCCCTCCCCGACTCTTAAGACCCCGCCTCCCCCATCCCTTCCACCCTTCTAAGTGTCTACATCACTGTCTCCATCATCCCTCCCTGACTCTTAAGACCCCGCCTCCCCCATCCCTTCTACCCATGTAAGTGTCTACATCACTGTCTCCATCATCCCTCCCCGACTCTTAAGACCCCGCCTCCCCCATCCCTTCTACCCATGTAAGTGTCTACATCACTGTCTCCATCATCCCTCCCCGACTCTTAAGACCCCGCCTCCCCCACCCCTTCCACCCTTCTAAGTGTCTACATCACTGTCTCCATCATCCCTCCCCGACTCTTAAGACCCCGCCTCCCCCATCCCTTCTACCCATGTAAGTGTCTACATCACTGTCTCCATCATCCCTCCCCGACTCTTAAGACCCCGCCTCCCCCACCCCTTCCACCCTTCTAAGTGTCTACATCACTGTCTCCATCATCCCTCCCCGACTCTTAAGACCCCGCCTCCCCCATCCCTTCTACCCATGTAAGTGTCTACATCACTGTCTCCATCATCCCTCCCCGACTCTTAAGACCCCGCCTCCCCCATCCCTTCCACCCTTCTAAGTGTCTACATCACTGTCTCCATCATCCCTCCCTGACTCTTAAGACCCCGCCCCCACCCCTTCTACCCATGTAAGTGTCTACATCACTGTCTCCATCATCCCTCCCCGACTCTTAAGACCCCGCCTCCCCCATCCCTTCTACCCATGTAAGTGTCTACATCACTGTCTCCATCATCCCTCCCCGACTCTTAAGACCCCGCCTCCCCCACCCCTTCCACCCTTCTAAGTGTCTACATCACTGTCTCCATCATCCCTCCCCGACTCTTAAGACCCCGCCTCCCCCATCCCTTCTACCCATGTAAGTGTCTACATCACTGTCTCCATCATCCCTCCCCGACTCTTAAGACCCCGCCTCCCCCATCCCTTCTACCCATGTAAGTGTCTACATCACTGTCTCCATCATCCCTCCCCGTCTCTTAAGACCCCGCCTCCCCCATCCCTTCTACCCATGTAAGTGTCTACATCACTGTCTCCATCATCCCTCCCCGTCTCTTAAGACCCCGCCCCCACCCCTTCCACCCTTCTAAGTGTCTACATCACTGTCTCCATCATCCCTCCCTGACTCTTAAGACCCCGCCTCCCCCATCCCTTCTACCCATGTAAGTGTCTACATCACTGTCTCCATCATCCCTCCCTGACTCTTAAGACCCCGCCTCCACCCCTTCCACCCTTCTAAGTGTCTACATCACTGTCTCCATCATCCCTCCCCGACTCTTAAGACCCCGCCCCCACCCCTTCCACCCTTCTAAGTGTCTACATCACTGTCTCCATCATCCCTCCCCGACTCTTAAGACCCCGCCCCCACCCCTTCCACCCATGTAAGTGTCTACATCACTGTCTCCATCATCCCTCCCCGACTCTTAAGACCCCGCCTCCATCCCTTCCACCCTTCTAAGTGTCTACATCACTGTTTCCATCATCCCTCCCTGACTCTTAAGACCCCGCCCCCACCCCTTCCACCCTTCTAAGTGTCTACATCACTGTCTCCATCATCCCTCCCCGACTCTTAAGACCCCGCCTCCCCCATCCCTTCTACCCATGTAAGTGTCTACATCACTGTTTCCATCATCCCTCCCTGACTCTTAAGACCCCGCCCCCACCCCTTCCACCCTTCTAAGTGTCTACATCACTGTCTCCATCATCCCTCCCCGACTCTTAAGACCCCGCCTCCCCCATCCCTTCTACCCATGTAAGTGTCTACATCACTGTCTCCATCATCCCTCCCCGACTCTTAAGACCCCGCCCCCACCCCTTCCACCCTTCTAAGTGTCTACATCACTGTCTCCATCATCCCTCCCCGACTCTTAAGACCCCGCCTCCCCCACCCCTTCCACCCATGTAAGTGTCTACATCACTGTCTCCATCATCCCTCCCCGACTCTTAAGACCCCGCCTCCCTGCATCTTGTTCCATTATGTGTCTTCCTATATCTTGTCCATTTTTTCATGTGTCAATTGAGATTGTGTTTTATTGAATTTTCCATTACATTTCCATTACATTTCTCGGCAAATTCCCTAAATACGGAATATAAAATTGAATTCTTCATTGCATTTGTGTTCATAGATGGATACGATCTGCAGTTCTCGGCAGTATGGGTTGGAAATACTGTTGCTATGGTTCCTTCAACTACAAACTCCTGGACATACGAGGCTGACCTCAGTTCCGTCCTCACCAGTGTACGACACATAGATTATTAATTGTAGATATTATTGAGTATATCCAACCCTCCTATCTGTAAAAGTGGTATGATATGAATAAATATTTGTGGAAATTTTTATTACATGAAACTGCAAGTTGATAATACAGGTATACCAGGTAGTAAGTCTTGTCTATAATAGGGATGTATTCTCCCTGTCCAGATATTCTGTGATACAAGGTATTCAGGGCTCATCACACCTTGCATAAAAATGAGGAGCTCCCGTCATAGAAGTTTCAATATCTTAATATCTTGTCAATATCTACATGAAACAAAAAATAAATTAGAGTGCGATATCACACTGTTATAAATATAGAATGTGTCTTCATCCAATGAAATCATTTGTTGTTTTTGTTTTGATTTTCAGTTCACAGTAACAAATAATGGCCCTGACGCTATCCACCCTATTGGGGACAAATTTCCTCTCTCCGTGATCGCCTTTCTGAGGCCGGCCGACGTGTACGATGAGCTGAAGAAAAAGTTCGACGGGGAGAACGGACACTTCCATTGTGACAAAGGGTACATGGGTATCACCGTGTACGATGACATGGTACATGAATATTTATTGGTTGACAATGGTGAGTATTGCACACAACAGTCACTTTCATAGTTACTTTTCAGTTCATAAAATGTAATAAAAAATAGGGCTGATTTTACCCAGTTATTATCAATTGTTGACGGACAAGGAATCGACAACATGGCGAATACATAAGACAGTTATTTCTTGGTATCACTATTAGAATTTGCACCCGGTGTGGAGTTCAACTCAAGGAACCTGGAACCCGGAGACTGGAATGTTGATGTCGGAGATGAGAAAATAATTAGTGGCGAAGGGCACTGCGCCCCATGTGGTAAGCTCTGAACCCTCAAACTTTGATTGATTGTTTTAAAACATAAATTACAACAAATTATATAAAGTCGATCTTGGTGCCATAATAACAAATACAACATTATGGTATTAGGATGATAAAGAAAACTAATGTGAAACAATAATCATACCTCGTACTGTCAATAGTAGAGTTATCATGATAAAAACGCCGAAGGTTACTTGTAATATTAAAAAGTTCTTACAGGTTTAAGACCTGTATACAAAAAGTTTTTTTTCTAGCGGTGAGGGTTAATTTGTGATTCAGGTGAAGCTTATCTGTATGTGGGCTTTGACGTCATGGGTGACCTAGAAATGGGCGAAATCGACATGTGCAGCAACTTTGATGTCCAAAGAGTCTTCATAAACTGCTCTTGTAAGTAACATTACGGTTCAGATTCTATCAACCCCTGGTATCGTTTCATCAACAACATATTTGAGGTATTCATGAACAAATTCTCTGAGAGAGACAAGTTATATTACAAAGTATTGTTATTTATATAATGAAATGAAAACAGTATGAAGGTTGTTATTCTGAAATATAAAAAAATATCTGACAAACCCTTTTTGAAGAAAAGGGTTTCTATCTCTGCATTTAGAAGCAAAAACAAAAGAATCGATTCTCCTCTGTTTCAATATACGTTAGAAGCAACAAATAAAACCAAGACTTTTCATGTTTTACAGAAAAGAAACGAATTTATATTTTGGCAGTTTATTTTCATTCATTTTCTTCAGATTGGCCCTCACTAGGACAATATGTGCTCTGCATGATAGAGTCACATACAATCTCTGCCACAATTGGCATCAAATGCGGAATACTTTTTCCTCACATTTGCATACAATTACCATCCGGCTCTGCAATTTGTTGGCTCTTAAACATGGCCATGCACAATGACAGAATTGTACACGCGTACATGTCAATTTTCAATGTTCAACAACAATTTAGAATGGATCATTTATAGTTCAGTGGAGGGGGGTATATTGGAAAAATCTGGTTACAAAAGTACATCATTGATATATCAATTTGGTCGTTTGGGATTTTGTCATCACTATCAAAATTATTTAAGTCATCATCTTAAGAAAAAAATCAGGGGTTTTATTTTTGCCCCCCCTTGAAAATTGATGCTCCATCCCCTGACTATTTTTTGTCTGACAAAATTAATACACACTTGAGTGGATATATTTCTATATATATATTCAAACTTTTATGCATGATGATCATTCACTGAGAAACAGTTCTCAATAAATAGGAAGAACTGTTTATCACCTCACTCACCCACCACCTTATTCACCCACCGCCTCACTCACCCACCACCTCACTCACCCACCACCTCATTCACCCACCGCCTCACTCACCCACCACCTCACTCACCCACCACCTCATTTACCCACCGCCTCACTCACCCACCACCTCACTCACCCACCACCTCATTCACCCACCGCCTCACTCACCCACCACCTCACTCACCCACCACCTCACTCACCCACCACCTCATTCACCCTCCGCCTCACTCACCCACCACCTCACTCACCCACCACCTCATTTACCCACCGCCTCACTCACCCACCACCTCACTCACCCACCACCTCATTCACCCTCCGCCTCACTCACCCACCACCTCACTCACCCACCGCCTCACTCACCCACCGCCTCACTCACCTACCCACTCACCCAGTACCTCCGACTTTCCCATGGACTTATATTGAAGCACAGCGTAATACAACATTTCATATTTAATGGAGATTACTGTGGAATAATTACTTTTTAGTAGGACAGTTCATAAGAGTAAATTAAATAAAAGCAAAATATAATATTCTTTCTTCATACAAAATAAAGCCTCTTTGATTTATCATGTCTTAATCAATCCACTTTCAGCAATGAGCGAAGAAAGGAACATGACAAAAACCGCCGTAGTTTACCAAGATCCCATCAACGAAGTTGGACACACCTATATCAAAACGTGCAGAAGCAATAATACACGAGTTGTTTTAACGCAGGTAAGTCTCCGGTAATGCTGACAGCTACCTCATAATGCTGACAACTTATAAGTTGTTCTCACAACCATCTAATTATCAGCACAACTTAAGAGTTGTCAGCACAACTTACCAGTCATCAGCACAACTTACGAGATATCAGTATTAACTGGTCATTTGTGTTGTAGTTAGAAAAGAGAACTGTGTTTTTTTATCAATAGCGCTGCATGTAGATGATTATTTGTGATCAATGATCAAGAAAAAATAAATCTGTGCAATAGAATACAGATACAGGTAATTGTCATTATTTTTCTCATCAGGTAGAGGAAAAGGGTGCAAAATTCCAGCCGATAATCAAAGAGTATTTCCCTAGCCTGCATGCAATAAGTGCCCTGGCCAAAGCACGAGTGTGCGCTCTCCGCTTTCAAGATTATCATAATAAATCCATGGATCCATGTAATTTGATTGACGAGGAAACCCACGCCGGTATCGGCTTCAATGAAAAAGCTGCGATGGGTTCCGGAATGGGCTCAGGAAGCGGCGATCTACAACTCGATAGCAACTTTCCACTGGCTCATCTTATCGACAACTGTGTCGCCAATCTGTGGTCCGAGATATACGACAGAGATCAGAGCTGGTTGCAAAGAGGATGCTATGAGATGCTGAAAAGATTGTCCACCCAGTCATGCATGATTGATGTCCCATCAGTGTTCAGAGATCGTGATGCGAAGAAAGATATTGTCGCCGAGCTGCTCAAGGCTGATGCTGGAATTTTATACAACATTGAAGAATTCTGTGAAGATGTCCCCCGTGAACCATTAATGTGAGTATTATGTTGTGTGGTACTGCATCAATTGGGTAGTAGCTAGGCTAATCTGGGAATCTCCTCTTTAAGATAGAACGATTTTAGAATTCCTATATGGTAATGTGAACTATGTTGGTATTAATTCTCGATTATAAAATTTTTAACACTTTATAAAACAGAATACACTTTTACACTTTATAAAACACAATAAAAATTTCCATTTATAACTGAAAACAAATTCTGAAAAGAAATGTTTACTTCAGATAGAAAATCTACCTTATACATGGGTTTTAAATGACTTTTTTCAGGGATAACGGTGAAATGTGTGGCTGGAATTCACTGTCAAAACATCTGTTGGCTTCAAATCCAAACATCAGACTAAGACTGCTTCGGGGGCTCAGGGAATATAAGGAAGAGCATGACTTTTGGGCAATGGCAAATGGTATATATGATTATATCTGATATATTATTACAATGCAGACAACAGCTATGCACATGAAGATGGGAGGGTAGACAATCAGCAATGCGTATAATGCATTCAGCTATGTGGTGATATTTTAAGGAACATTCAGCTATGTATATGGGAGGGTAGCTATAAGCTATATGTATGAAGATAGGAACGTAGAAGTATGGAAGGCAAGTATCCTGCAGACGAGACAGAAAACGATCACAGTCCTTGGGCAATACCAAAAATGGTTTCGATCTATTGTAATCTCTTCAGTTGGGGACCCGTGAAGATAGGAAAGTAGATAATAACAAAATCAGCTATGAGCATGAAAATGGGAGAGTAGTCAATAAGCTATGCGCATAACGATGGGAGAGTAGTCAATCAGCTATGCGCATGAAGATGGGAGGGTAGACAATCAGGTATGCTCATGAAGATGGGAGAGTAGTCAATAAGCTATGCATATGAAGATGGGAGGGTAGACAATCAGGTATGCACATGAAGATGGGAGGGTAGACAATGAGGTATGCTCATGAAGATGGGAGAGTAGTCAATCAGCTATGCGCATGAAGATGGGAGAGTAGTCAATCAGGTATGCACATGAAGATGGGAGAGTAGTCAATCAGGTATGCACATAAAGATGGGAGAGTAGTCAATAAGCTATGCACATAAAGATGGGAGAGTAGTCAATCAGGAATGCGCATAAAGATGGGAGAGTAGTCAATCAGGAATGCGCATAAAGATGGGAGAGTAGTCAATCAGCTATGCACATGAAGATGGGAGGGTAGACAATCAAGTATGCACATGAAGATGGGAGGGTAGACAATCAGGTATGCACATGAAGATGGGAGAGTAGTCAATCAGCTATGCGCATGAAGATGGGAGAGTAGTCAATCAGCTATGCACATAAAAATGGGAGAGTAGTCAATAAGCTATGCACATAAAGATGGGAGAGTAGTCAATCAGCTATGCGCATGAAGATGGGAGGGTAGACAATCAGGAATGCGCATAAAGATGGGAGAGTAGTCAATCAGCTATGCACATGAAGATGGGAGGGTAGACAATCAGGTATGCACATGAAGATGGGAGAGTAGTCAATCAGCTATGCGCATGAAGATGGGAGAGTAGTCAATCAGCTATGCGCATGAAGATGGGAGGGTAGACAATCAGGTATGCGCATAAAGATGGGAGAGTAGTCAATCAGCTATGCACATGAAGATGGGAGGGTAGACAATCAGGTATGCACATGAAGATGGGAGGGTAGACAATCAGGTATGCACATGAAGATGGGAGGGTAGACAATCAGGTATGCACATAAAGATGGGAGGGTAGACAATCAGGTATGCACATGAAGTTGGGAGGGTAGACAATCAGCTATGTACATGAAGATGGGAGAGTAGTCAATAAGCTATGCGCATGAAGATGGGAGAGTAGTCAATCAGCTATGCGCATGAAGATGGGAGAGTAGTCAATCAGCTATGCGCATGAAGATAGGAGAGTAGTCAATCAGCTATGCGCTTTTAGTTATGTGGTGATATTAAATAAGCATTCAGTTATATGTAATAATTTGGCATAACAAAAAACAATAACCCAAATTCCTCCAAGAATAAAGATTTAGATGATGATGTTCTCTTATTTAGATATTGGCGAGTGGTTGTCAGACATCGGTGCAACTCCAGAAGAAGTTTCCAAATATTCTTCTTACCTGGAGTATTGCAGTACTCCCGAGGATTTATTCCGCCAGAGAAAGGTAGATTTACACTGGAGAGGTAATGATCTTATCACATGATACATCATAAAATTAATGACATATATTAAAATACATTATGATTCAATATTTGCACCCTGCCACAAACACACCTGTAAATGCACGCCAGGGATTCCACTTTTCAATCTCCCATAGAAGTAGGCAGGGATTTTCTCTCGATAGAAAACCTGCCATGCTTTGAGGCTTTGTACAGTGACCTTGACTTTAGATATCTTGTCTACTTGATTAATCACACACAAAAAAAACAGAAACTAAGTTTACAAATGCACTGTTAATGGTTAATGTGCTTTACAGGATTTCCACTCTTATTCTGACACAAACTGACTTTATTTTGCTTCAAATTGGTTTCTTTATGTTCATTCCATGAAATCATACCATTTTACAGTTATGAATGGGCATGTGGCTATCGGTGTCTTCACCCCAGAAGATAAGAATGAGTTGTGCTGGAGAGACGTGGCGATGGTGGGCTGCCCTATGTGTGCTTATCTTGGTGATGAGTATGAGAACGGGATGAAGTATTGGTATGAAGAGGAGTATGGTTCTGGCAATAATAGTAACTCAGGCGATGATGGTTCCGGCATATATGACGAGTATGGCCGCAGCGCAGGCGACCCGGGCTACAACATGGGTAGTAGCTTCAGTAGCTGGACCTAAGGGTTACGCTCTGACTGAGGTCTAACCACCTTATCCTTAGCAGCTACTCCCAAGCCAGCAAGTAGAGCATAACGAAGAGATAATGGAAAACTTAATTTTACAAAGACAGTCATATATTATGATTATAAAAACTGTGATATTTAGATAATAATAACAATGGTGTATCGGATTCATTACCATAATTATTTGTGTCGTGTTAAACATTCTGAAACGTAAATCGCTATTACTTACAATACAACTTTAAATCACTTGAAATAAACCGGTTTTGCTGCAAGTAACCTTATTTTGTGATCAGTGGTCATTGGCGAGCTGGACTTACATTTGTACCAAATATAGGTTCCTGATATGTATTTTTTTTTACAAATAGTCTATCCATTGAATCAAACAAACAAGGACTTAGGCTTTTTAACTACAATTATTTGTGTTGTGCTCCTTCGTGAACCCAATATCATTAGATTTGATTAGAAAATAGAATTAATAAAAACCTATTGAAAAGCCCTTTAAAATCTATTGATGTGATTCGAACAATAAATAACCAAATGTTTTCTTTCTATTTCGATAGTTTTTGTGTGCATTTACAGATGTTCTCATGGTAATCCTTTAACTGTATTATTTAGTTAGGTGAGGTGTAAGGACAGGGGGCTAATTCTATCCATACATTAATCAAATCAAACTACTCCACTAAAAAAGTATTAAAATGTTTGGAAGCAGGTTCCTTTTTATCTTTTGATCTTCATAGCTCAAGCATAGCTCAGGGAGAACATTTCTCATCAGTGATTTAGCAGGTTTCACCTTTTATGTGTGCCACTACTATAATTTATCAAATATGTCTATCTGCGTGGTGGGATCCATGTACCAGACATGTGCAACTCTTCTTGATGGGATTAAGAGTATGTTCCCATGAGAAAACTGGCATAGAAAAGAAATGTTTGTTTATTGCTATGCAGACTTCCATTAAACTTAAACTAAATGGAATCATACTATGGACAATAAGATTATCAGCCTGTTGTTGTATTTATTAATTCTTTTTATAGGAAAGAAACAACAACTCAAAGACAGGAAATCAAGAAACCTTTAAAAAACCTATTTTAATAATCTACAGTTTAGAATCTATTAATATGAGCATAGATATTTTTTTTATTTTAAAGCTTTCACGGAAGTCTCAGGCAATTTTGCAATATATGGGGTATGTTTATAATATGTGTGGTCATGAAACTGTAAGACAAATATATCCCTGATACCAACTATTACTACACCTCCCAGGAATATCTGAAAGTACTGTGCATTACTCCTATGACCATAGTTGTGGTCCATGTGGGTGTTTGGCCTGTACCAATAAACAAACACAGCAGGCCTCTTAAGCCAACTCCAATCTAGAGGAGCCCCATTATTTACCAAGATGTGTGTGTACCAGATCACTAGTCAGCCACATTGAAAGTTTTTGACAAAGTATTCAATGGATGATTTAGACTATAGCAATATACTCGTCAACTTTATGGTATAAACATTTACAGTAAGTAAGGAAAAAGTGGTTGAACATCTGGATTCTTGAATGCTTTAAGTGTCTAGAACAAGCTACAATCCCTTGACCGAAGAAAAGACATGAAAATGTTGATAGATTCGGTCTCACAATACAGTCCATTCCAATGCTTCAATACCGTCTTCAATGCTGTCATCTTGATTTTGAAAATTTATCAATTTCAATGTGGCCGATACAGGCTTGGAGTAATTATAAATGGAGGCGTGACGTCCACTAAATGATGTTTGGTGTCATGGCACAACATTGTTCAAATCAATTTTCTTTGATCCTGTTATAGTTGCCAATTTAAGAACAATGGCAATTGAACATATATATTTTAGGAATGAAACTGACCAACATTTTGATTATGTTTCATAAAACAAACTTACATTTTATCTTCTTTCTATAAATGACAGTGCAAACTCATGGAGACAAGAGCTTTCAAAAGTAGCCTTGTAGGAAAGAGTAAGAAAGCTTCCCTTTTTCACATATGTAAAATAAATATCATAAGGTGCCGTCATTCATGCAAATTACAGGACACATAGAAATAATGAAGAGAATAATGATATATGCTATACATTTCAATAAAACAATACTGTAAAAGCGTTTAGATTTTTGAACACCTGAATGTTTATTATGCGCAGCTGACAATAACACGTTACAATCGCAATTTAATGCTTAAGTCTCTATATATATATATATAATATATGTTACATTATCACATTGATTCATCACATTTATATGAAAAAAAATTCACAACAAAAACGTTTAATGTAAGTAATCTGTATATATCTTATCATAAATCTCAATGGATTTGCATTAGAAATGAAAAATATGACAGGAAAAGTCTTTCAGTTATTGTAATAATCAAATTACAGCTCATTGTTCATCACTGCCTCCCATTGTTCTTGAAAGGCAATGACGTCATCATCATTGATACAGTGTGGACATCTGAACATTGCAATGGTTTTCCAGCAGATGTCGATATCACCACCAGGGTCCTGTGGGTTTTCGCCAATTCCAACCAAAAGTGTCCCATTGTGCACTGAAACAAGATGACCGTGATGTTGTGTTTATTTTAAATTGGATAAATCACCACAGTTAAAGAGGCTTCACTAGGTCAACAACCAGTCTTGTGGACTCGTATTTTCAAATACGTATTAGATTAAGTATGGTGACGTGACTTAACTTGTATAATGTTGAGTCGAAGATGAAACATTGTACAATTAAGGTCCAGTGGCCATGCTTTATTTGATTTAAAGCATGGATGCACTCTGCAGTCATTGCCCTATATTTGACACCAATCTAAATTTGGAATTCCCAAAGTTATAAATAATTGCCTTGCTCACAACAATATCATCAAATCTGAATTAATCAACATCAGTTCATAAACTGTAATCAGGTGTCTGACACGTAAACTGACCAATCTACTGACCAATATGTACAACTGACATATCTATTTATAACCTTCACCAATCAGTGGACAGTCAGATTTTTATGAATACTGATGACTTGCGACTGATTCTGTGCGCACCTTTATACCTTTGGTGGCAGGGACTGATATGATAGAGAAGTCACGCTGTGGAAGCTAATATTGTCCTGCAACCAACTCATTGACAATTTCCTTGTAACTATAACGTATTTAGTGGTATAAGATATTTAAATCTCATGAGCCCTCTGCAAACCAAATGATAAAAATAGGTTAGATCTGAGGCATTTGTCTATATATAACATTACTATATATAAACTAAGGGCATGAAAGCTCTTGCTCCACATTTATATCAACCTGATGTTTAAAATCAGATTAAAAATACTTATGTACATCCTAAAATTTAAAGGATATGATTCATTCAAGGATAAGATAGCAAAGCATTTTTTAAAAGTGAAAATTTTACCTTATGCCTATTAAAAATATTTCTTTGATGAAGTTGAAAATTGTGTTCCAAGAGAAATAAGAAATCACCAAGGGATATTATAGATCTTTTGTCTCGTATTATCACACTTATGCAACATCACCACTACCATATCTATGGGAAGTTGACACTGAGGAGTGTATCATATTCATAATGTTGACCAAACTTCATTTGGCACACACACGCATTATGAAAAATAACTCAACCTAGCAGATCTAGGATTTATACCTGGCTCTACAAGTGAACGACATATTCAATTGAGGCCACACCCAGTGCAAGCAGCCAATAAACCCTGAGTGTTGGTGCGTAACAGTCCACACTCCCACGCAGTGTTGCCACCGTCTCGACCACACACCCTCCCCACCATCAACGGCACCACCACCACAGGTGCCTTTTTGGCTCAAATTTGCTCCCATATGCCAAAATTTGCTCCCATATGCCAAACGTTATTATTGAGTATATTTGTTAGCTTTATATAGTTATCTATATAGACTAAAGCTATTTCTGAAACATTATACCAATGAAAGCAGTATTTACAAAATTACTCTCAGTGTTTGCTTGGAACTATTTAGAATTGTGCAGGGCCACTTCAAGAGCTGCGTGATTTGGTTTTGTGGTCAAGATGGCATTGTGGGGTTGAAAGCTCAATCCTACTTTCTCATGTTGTTGGTTTCATGTGTGTGAAGTTTGTTACTTATTCGTTATTCACAGTTCATTAATAATTTTTTTATAATTAAAACAACTATTTCAAATTGTCATGTATTGAGGCAAACAGGACAATCCATAGAAGAAAATATTTTATGGCAAGCATATTTAGATACCCTTCAACCTTCATACTACATTTGGTGACATTTTAATGAAAGTTTTTTTGTAACACGGATGATTCCTTTTTTGAAAGTCATTGCGACAGGATCCATCCGTGTAACAAAAAAGTTTGTTCAATTTTGAGGATTCTAGATGACATAAATGGGGACCCGGTCAGTGAGAGCTTCACAGTACTGTTATATGACTCACCGGAATGCGTGGTGCTATTAGCGGCCAACGACGTTTGACGTGGGAGATTGGGAAGGCAATATTGCAAATATGACATATTAGCAACCTGATCTATCGATTTTGAAAACAAATCTGAAAAATGAACTGTCACACGTGAATAAGTAACTTCACACATGTTGGTTTCAGCCTCAGAGGTCAGTGAGCGATCATTTTGCACTTTTGCAAACTTGTTTATATTTACACTTTGGAAGTAGTCCCATGGTCACATGTTTCTTTTGATATGCTAATCTGCCTGTGGCAGTGAAGGGTCTTTGACCCATGGCTGTGTGGATTGTGGTAACAGTCAATAATTACACGTGTGTGGTTGTCGCAGCTTGGTTTGGTCTGTCAAACAGGTAGTATGTGGCCCTTCCTCACCATGCAGAGTGAAAAGATTTTTAAAATGTGGCTGATTTTTAAAGCTGATGTGTGATGTATTGCCATGCAAATATTATACCAGATTATCTATTTTGCCAACACAATTCTCACTAGGTACCATATATATATATATATATATATATATGGTACCTAGTATATATATATATATATATATATATATATATATATATATATATATATATATATATATATATATATATATATATATATATATATATATATATATATATATATATATATATATATATATATATACATCTTAATTGTGAAAATGCTTGAAGATATTTGCATCAATGTTGTCTTACCTGTGTAGTACCTAGGAATGTCAAGGCGGATCTGGAAGGGATCTGGAGGCACACAGCTTTTGGGGTAATCCATCATATTAGTCCAGTCCAAGAAAGGCAGAATTTTCTCAAGGTCTTTAAAAACAAATCATTCTTTTTTGTCCTTCATAACAGTTTTATTTTTATATTGTATTTGTTCATATTCGTGATATCTGATTTTAATTCTCGTAAAGAGTCATTTTTCTTACAAAGAAAATTATTCTTAAAGTGTGCAAAAACACAACGATATCAATTCCAAAATAGAGACCACAATATTTTAAAATGTATTGCCATTCAATAAATTAATTTATGCTTGTTTGAATTGCAAACAACTACAAAAAAAGTGGTTTTAGCATGCTCACATGAATATTCAATTGCGTGCAACTGAATATGAAGTATTTTACTCACTTTTCCAAAGAAGCCAGCTGTGGAGTCCATTTTCTTTTAAATCCTTACGAATGTCAACAGCTACTTTCATCGCAATATGTTGCGAACCATCGAGAGTCCGACTCAGTTTGCTCAGACCACATAGTTCAGCTATGTTGGGTACGTCTGTGTCTTCCTTTGACAGGCACATTTGCTCTTTGACTTCGGCTTTGTCTGGCATCATCCCAGTTAAGGCATTAATGATGTCCATCGGATCCAGCAGACTCTCGTAGAGTTTAATCATGTCTGGACACTCATTGCTCACAACCAGATAGGCTGCTGTCAGGCAACCAAGCTTAATGTTTTCAGCATATTGCAGGTGTTCCTCTCCATGTTTTTCCACAAACTCATCAAAACATCTGGAATTATATTTGATGGTTTCAACATTTGTCATGATATTAGTTACCTTTCATATATTACAACACATATAGTCAACTTCAACAAGTCTGATCTCAAGGATTATTTGAAATAATAATAAGGTCTATGTTCAAATACAAATCTATCCTTTTTTCCATCGCCAGCACAATCTTTACCAATATCAATTACCTTTTTGTGATATTTTCAACCATGTCCTTGATGTCGACTGGAAGGCTTTCACTTAACAATGAAGAGGAAGTCTCTTGGGTGTTGCTGTGTTCCAGGATCTCGGTCATGGCGGCGACATCCATCTTGATTGGATCACACGGGGAATCATCATGCAGGTACTCGTCAGCAAAGTACCTGGTCATTAACTGAACCCTCATCAGGCTGAGACTGTCTCGCAGATTCAAAGTCTTAGCTGTTTTGGGGTTCCAACTATTGTTATTTGCCTGTGGATTTGCAAAACAAATCATTGGTTTCATTTGCCCTTATATTAGGTAACTTAGGTAATATTCAACCATGAACAGAAAATAACAAAAAAACATGATGAGATTAAGTCAAACATATGAGGGGTAATCAATATTTTACTTAAAAAGTGAAAATAAATATTGACATAATGTAAGGAATATAGAATAAGGTTAGCAGGTACACACATGATACTGGACCAGCTTGGGCGGTGCACTATTTCCGCTGCATATTTTTATGAAAGGATCACTTCCTAAGTCCGTTGCCAATGACAATACTTGCACAACACTTGCCTGTTTAAGTGTAGCTTCAATACAAGACCAATACATGCATAAAGATATTACAATACTAACCATGTTAAAACAAGAAATATCTATTGATTTAAAATTAAATTCAAATTCCTCGTTTGGTCAATCACAAACTATACATGAGACCTTTCTCATATCATCATTGAATTAACAGCTGTGCTTTAATATAATTGATTTGCTTACCAGGACACTCAATGAAGACGGGTAATGAGACATAGTTATTGCAGACATTGATATCATTGCCAATGAAATCCCCTGTTGGGTCAAACAGTACCACCAATGTGGCATTACCTACAACAAAGAAAACACGTGACGTGAGTTTCTCACATATGAGAATATACCGGACTTTAAATTGGCATGCATTCACATATATTGTGAATGCATTCACATGTATTATGTTAGTGGAACAATAATTTGTATTAGTGGTAGCCAAGCTGTGAAAGCACTAAAAATATGATGTCTGCAAGATTGTCTTAAAATCTCTTTCAGGCCTAATGAAATAAAACAAATAGTATCAAATCTGAAAAAAACAATAAATCGGACTGCCATGTGGCTTGGATGCTCGTCCTCAGCAGAGAAGGTTGTTATATGCTTATTGGATGATGAATATGTCTACATGCTACGTTTTATCTATTGATCTCAGAGTGAAAACCTACCACACAAGGGGCATCTGTCACCTCCCATTTCAATAAGGGTTTTGCCTATATCCAGTAGCCATGGTTCTTTTGGTGTCAACTCTTTAAAAAAAGGCATATACATAGATCGATTTCAGGCTAACACATCCTCATTTGTCATTTAAGGATCATATCTTTTTTTAGAATGTTAAATACATAGTCAAATGCTTACCTTAACAATCATATATAAAATTGACATTTTTATGTGCTGGGTATTAAATGTTGGTATTCTTACCATACACAAATAGATATTAATTACATTGATTATTAAGTGGTGGCTGATTTGATGTAGCCTAAACTTTGATGAAAATGTTACTTTTACTCGTTGTGAAATGAACCAACGCCTCGTCATAAATGGTGATGTTTCCGAAGCCCTGACTGCACTGTGACTGGCCGTGGATGGGGTCCTTTGTCTCCTGCCATGGCTGAGGTCTCAGGAACACTACCACACTCAGAGGCCACAGACTTCCATCCACAGGCCAGAGGGATGCACCAAAATCAAGCCCAACCTCCACCTTTAAACATTTAATACAATATTAATGCCATATATGTGTGTGTGTGTGTGTGTGTGTGTGTGTGTTTCATTCTGTAATAAAATATTTTCTTGCAAAACTATTCTTCATGCTCTTCTCTGACAGAAATAGATACCCTTCATGTTAATTATTTTTGACCAAAATAGCTTGATTGGTAGAGTATTCGTCTTGAGACCCAGGGATTCCTAGTTCGAATCCCGGGCATTTACTATTTAGCACTTTGAGAAGACATTGTCTGTAATTAGCGCGATATAACTGTCACCTTTTTAATTACCAACAAGGCGGGACATTTCAAACAGTTTTGATAACTCAAAGTTCCTTCCTTTCTTGCAAAATTGAAAGTGAAATACAGGAGCTCACCTGGTAAAGGACGTCTGCTAGGTGAGCAAAGAAGCTGCCAGGGTGCTTATCCTCAGTCATGACAATTGTGGCCGGCATATGCGCAGAGTCCACCTCCAACCGGACATCTATCTCTAGTCAACCAATTAACAAAAGTACTGATTTACCAAAGTGAATACTAATTATCATTTTTCAAAGGATGTAAACTGTGAATTATCTATTATAGTATAAATAGAGAACATCTTACCTCCGACGCAGTCTATTGCTAGCTTTGTTTTGCCAGCTACCTTGATGTCGTCGGTGTTTCTGGATGTGTAATACATCCATACCAGACACCCTGCAATTAACAAGATGATAATTGCATTACCAAATCTAACTATTTAAAGGTTCAAACACTTCTGTTATGTTGTGTATATATGAATATGAATGGCAACATATTTCATTTTCTACGTGTGTTTAATTTAAAAAGCTGAACAAAATTAATATCAAGCATGATTGATTGCAAATTTCATACCAATGTCACATGGACTTTCCTTGAAGTCGAAAGATGCATCATAGAATATTGGATCCACATTGGGGTGGAAAGGATTTGAACTTTCGATGTCCCGACCTACAATAAACAGCTCAATACTTTTTACCGAGATACCTTGTCAATAAATGCAATTATTTAGCAAAGTAAATTTTAATTCTTTGATACAAGTCCTAAATCAGTTTGTGTTTGTGTACATTCAAAATGTAGTTATACATCCTTCATCCAATGAGCAGTAACTATCACCTTAAAAAAATATGTTACTATTGCAAAGACCATTGTTTTCACCTGTATCATTCACAACTATTCTGACCAATATAATTAATCGCAAATTGATTTTAAACACAAACATGAGGAGTAAGTCTGGAAGGCAGGTTTTTGCAACAAGTTGAGAACATTGCAATGTATAGTTGACTTCAAATCTTCTAAACCTTTTGGGTATTTACTAGGCCTGTTCACCTGAGATTGTTTGAGTTGCGAATGGGTCGGGTAAAGAGCCGAGATCGAACTCCTTCTGTGTGCACACGTGAGCATCTATGGACCAATGAACAGACACGAACACATCCGGGATGTCTTGAACATTATCGCCATATTTTACAATAAAGGCGTATTCACTGCAAATCTCCTGCATCAAACATTAGAAACCATTAAATTTTATTTCCATCTTCACTTATCAATAATTGATTCCATATTCACATTAACATATAAAAATGGGAATAGGGACACTGAATCCTCATGCCAGGAAGTGTATTATATTTTGTGATGACTTATGTCCATAAATATAAAAAATGCCGTTTGTTTTTACCTCACATTGTGAATAGCTCATGACACAGAACACTTACACTGAGTTCCATTCCGGGGCGTATTATATCATGGTTCGCCTGGCAACTGATGTACACAAAGGGACCACCTGTAATATCGGAATTCACTTATATTCATTTGAGAACAACGAAAAACTCTTATTAGTAAACATCTTGTCCAGTTGAGATAAGGGACAAACTTATTATTGATTAAGCACACCATGTGAGATAAGATTTGTTTTTCGTGACTTGTATACATCAGTTCAAGTATATGAAAAAGTGATATACACAAACGAATCTCAATTGGTATCTGTGTGTATCTACCTGTATCTATTGTCAGTGGTAGAATCCTGATCTGTACTGTGCTGATACAGACCTATGTGATCTGTTATAAACTCTGTAAACATATGGTTCTGTTTCATAAACAATTTTTAAAGTACAATAGATAGGTTACTCTCCATAGCAGAGCCAGGATTTATACCTAGCAGAGCCAGGATTTATACCTTGCTCTGCAATAATTGACCATAATCAGTGAGTACTGAGAGGTAACACCCATACGGGTTGGACACAATCAAGGTCATTAGAGGCAGTCACTTAACATGAAAAATCAAACTTGTGACCTGCATTTCTAACTTATGTTTTATTAAAATGCAAGGTCTCCTTGTCCTAAATCCAAAATCTTTTTGCACAAGGACATACCATTGAAATTTTATGGCTGCTTAACATACGCGTGTTGCAGGGGGTACGTACTCTACAAACTGTATTTACTGATTTTGGATAATTAAGAAATCTTATCCAAATTAGTTATATTAATGAAACAAATATAAAGCAAATAATTTAATATAGTGTATATAATGTTCTAACATAGTTAAAACTAAATTTGGACAACCAAAATTTTAAATATATAGAGAAAAAATGTTGAGACGGGGAAATAACATTTTGATATTTTCGGTACTGCACCAAGCAAAGATTATGACAACAAATTAACTTCAAATGAATCTTAACTCATAATCTTATGAACTGCAGATAAAGAAAGAATATTTTTGAAAGATATAATATACAACTGCCTAAGTATTTCACTTCTTATTGTTTTGAAAAAATTGATACATTACCTGGGGTACGTACTCTACACATAAACTAACACAGAAACAACACTGATTTTCACAACAAAAATGAAATTGAAATGTTTACAAAACTGATTTTTATTTTGAATTGACTTGCAATTGACATTCCATACATTTTTAATACTTAGATATGTTCTTGAGCATCAAATAATTCTGTTACAGTATTGGGATGGGCTTCATCAAGGTCTGAATGTACACTCGGCAGTATTACAATGTAATAAAATATTTTTTGATGTCACCAAACATTTAAGATGTTGCTTATGGTAACAAACTGAATAATACCTTTTAGATAAAAAAATAAACCATGAATCAGTGTACTATTTCCAAAATAATAAATATTTTGATGTCCTATACTTATTAGAAATAAACTGTAATGAACGTGCATTGTGTGCTGTACCTTTTTGTCAAGTTAAAGTTAACAACTAATATAAAGGATACATTGCACAAACAAGGTATATTTTGACTAATTATTATTCATTTAGTTTGTTTAGGATTGTCTCATGTATGACATCATGGCAAACCTGGATATTCCACAATACCAGAAAAAAATGTGTGTTTTTTTTAAGGAATTTCTGGTTTTAACCCCTGTAATAAAAAAATTCTACATTTCTAATAATGATTGATTGATTATATTTTTATAGTTGTTTATACACGTACAATATAGGTACAAAAATATATTTGACCAATGTTGAGTATTGTAAGTGAAATAAATGTTGGTTGAAAATGAGATGTCTTGTCTGTTTTTAGTGTACGTACCCCCATCATAGCATACGTACCCCGTTGTACACAGAGATGTTAGTGTTGGTCTTGATAGAATTTTAAATAATTTATGTTGTTTGTAAAGTGATGAGATGTCAAGTGGACAACTCTGTTAAAAAACCAGGTTTGGTAATTATGTTTTGCCTTTTAACACAACATTTCTAAAGATATGAAACATGACGTTGCCTCCATATTTTTAATTGTATTCTTCTTTAATTTACTCATTTTGGCTATGTTCTTTGAATAAGAAGTCCACAAACTTTTGTACTTGATGGATTCCTTGCTCTGTTTAGTTCATAAATTGTTATGAGCCACCTCGTCCAAGGGTGATCAGTATTGGTAAATATTACTCAAATGTTGTTGTGTACGTACCCCAGAAGCAATTACATTTGAGTATGTTCATGGAGTAGACTATACAGACTTTTATGATACTCATTTCACAATGAAATAATTATCAAACCATTTGTATTACTTTTGATATACTTATTCAAAATTAACTTCAAAGTTTCACGTGGTCTGGCTAATGAATGTGGTAGAAAGTCAAATATTACCAAAATTATTGTAAGAAATTTTGTGTAGAGAGCAAACACATAATTATTAAACAATTTCTAAAACTGTTGTTTTGTTATACAGAGATGTCCACTTGACATCTCATCACTTTACACACAATATAAATGATTTTAAAGTCAATCAAGACTAACACTAACACCTCTGTGAACAAGGGGGTACGTACTCTACAAGGGGGTACGTACACTACAAAACAGACTTCACATCTCATTTTCTGGTTTTGGGAGCATGCTTTCAACCAATAATTATCTCACTAATAATACTCAACAGTAGCTCAATATGACTGTATAATATGAATTAGTTGTCTTTTCTGGAACTACCAATTCACATTGGGGTACGTACTCTACTCATTTTTGTTGAAATTCTCCTCAAAACATGATATGGCATAATATTCACATAACAATGATTTGACTAACTTAAAATATTTATTTGTTTATTCCTTCATATGATATTGTCAAATGAAGGTATTTATTAATCTAATCCATTTGTGTTATTAGTATTAGAAATGTAGACAGTGTTTTATTATTGGGGTTTTAAACCAGAAATTCCGTAACAAAACACATATTTTCCAGAGGTATCGTGGAATATGCAATTTGCGGTGATACCATACACCAGACAATCTAAAAAAAACTAGAGAAATAATTAGTCAAAATATGACTTATTTTTGCAATGTAACCTTTAAATTAATTGTGAAATTTACCTTGACAGAAAGGTACAACACATAATGAACATTCGTAACAGTTGATTTTTCATAAATTTCGGACGTTAAAATATTCACTGTGTTGGAAGTAATGCACCGATTCGTGATTTCTTTTTTTTTATAAAGGTATCATTTAGCTTGTTATCATAAGTGGCATCTTGAATGTTTGGTGATGTCAAAAAATATTTCATTGCATTGTAACACTGTCAAATGTACATTCAGACCTTGATTGTGTCCAACCCGATAAAAAGCTTCTTTTAGAAGCCAATCGACACCAAGTAAAAAATGTTGTCACATGCAATAACACAGCCAATCAGTGTCCTTGTTTTGGTAAGAAGGTGACTACAACAACAAATACAAGAGCAAGTATAACTCAGTCAACTGGTGTCAGTGTTTTGTATGTGTGTGAAGTATTTTACTTATTCACTTTTCACAGTTCATTATTCAGATTTTTTTCAAAGTCAATAGATGAGGTTGTAAACATGTTATATTTCAACATTGTTTTCAAAATGTCACTGGGATGTATTTTGTGGCACTGTGAAAAGTGAACTGTGAAAAGTGAATAAGTAACAAACTTCACAAATTTTTGTTTGGGCAGAAAGTGAGTGCACCTGATGTGTGTGCAAGTATAAGCCAATTGGGCGGGCATTGTGAGTGCACATGTGCGAAGCCCACCAATTGCCCACCTGTCTGTGGATTATGCAATCGACCTTGCTGAATAGATTGAAACAGTGTCATGCCTATTACGGCAGAGGTAGTATATGACTCTACCTCGCCATGCAGAGTATAGATAGGTTAGGATTTTTGGGACTTGACTATTTTCGTACAATGTACCTTTTGTTTGATAGCATTAGGATCAACAATATTGTGGTTAAAATATCAAAATAAACACCTTGATATCAAAATAAACACCTTGATTTACTTTCACTTTTCTAACTTTACTGCTTTTAACACACCCATATTTGGTGATATGTGCCATACGAGATGTAGAGCAGGGTAAATGCACAGATGTAGAGCAGGGTTAATGCACAGATGTAGAGCAGGGTTAATGCACAGATGTAGGGTTAATGCACAGATGTAGAGTAGGGTGTGTCTAAGTGAACACCCACGATAAATGATAATATTCGTTGTATATTACCTGAATGTTAACATCTAATGTCCTAAGATAACAATTCAGTGACCGATAATTTAAATGAAATACTTTTAAATTATTCTTATGAAATTCATTTTGAAATTTATATTTAATTTTCCGATCATATTTAAACGTATTTAAGGAGTGGGATGTGGCTCAGTATGTAAGATGCTAAAAGTTCTGGTTGGGACAAGTAATGTGGTTATGCTATATGGTTGGGAAAGGTGGATGAGTTGTTTCACATTCCAGCCAGTGTTCTACGACTGGTTACAAAACCCTATAAGGATACCTTGCAAGTCCCACATACACAGAACTTTACATTTTCAGCTTCAAAAGTATGCTATCCAAAATGATAATCATTTTTATTTTTGGATAAGATACATCCTTAATATGACCCCCTCACCACAGTCCCACATCCTGATTCAACGCTATTAGTAGGTCAAAGTGAAACAATGCATGTCTTAGAAACACCAAACAGTATTGTTAGAAGTGTTAACAACAATTTACAGGCATGCATGTCTTTTGGGAAAACAACAGATATATTAGAATGTGTTTAATCTATGTTGGCTGGGCTCTGGGTGTCAAAATGACCAAGACATGTTTAATGCCTTCACCCCTTTCTTTTATACTTTACCCCCCTCCTTTAGATAAGGTAGACCATACAATCAAACAGCCACATTTGTTGATGCCTCAACTTAGTGCTAATCCCCTTCTGTACCCCGGTGTGGCTGTTGACCACATTAGCCACACGGGTATGAAAAGTAGCCATGTGTGTTACACCAAGCCATGTTCCTCGCAAGGGAAAGTACCTAACCCATGCTGGACTTGCAAGCTACTCTTATGAGGTAGTGCTGGTTATCAAATGCCGTAGTTTGTGTTGTCATGTCTTTGGGACAATGCAAAGAAAAGATCCCTGTCAAAAAGTAGGGCATTGAGTCCCAATGACAGGCCTCAATTTGAATTAAACAGTGCCAAAAGAGTCGTCAATATAAGCAAATAAAATAGACTGATATTGTTTATGCCTGATTGATCTAAGTTTAAAGTATTTATGGGTTATTTAGCATAGCCCCCCGTCCTATTTACTTTGTGAGTTAATAGGAGCGTACAACGTAATTTCTAGTAATGTATAGAAGTAATGTATGAGACTTGCCAAATAAAATATCTTGTTAAACCACACTTGAACGGTAATATATCGATCCATAATCATAGATCCATAATGATAAATCGATAAAGTGACACAACAAACCATGCTTTGTGACGTGGCAACAGTTGCTGTTGGTCCAACATAGGTTAATGACCAGTTATGCAATTTGGAGAGTTAAGATATATGGATACTGAATTCACTAATGCACTGACAAACATTCATTTTTCATGTTTGTCAGTGATATATTTAAATTATATTCTATGATATAAATATTGTTTATGTATTATATTAATGTTACACATTATTATCTAGTCAAAACCTTTATGTTTTTACCATTTTAGGTACTAAATGACCTTAGTGGTTAATGTGCCTTTAAGCCACCATTCATTTGATATATTTAAAAGATAAGTTCAGTTTAACTGAATTATGTGCTTTGCCTCAAAACCAATGCCTATTTGCACATTGAAAGTATCTACCTAGCATTTTACTGTATGTGATATTAAGAAAGTAACACGTTTTGTATGTTTCTCAGACAAACATGCTGCTCATTGAAAAAGCTATTGAAAATGACTTCAAAAGAAAATATCGTCCATCAATCGTCTCTGAATAATATCATGTCTATGTTCTGCATTTACTGATTTTATTATTTTATATATTTTGTTGTTTTGTTTTGTTTACTTTTTTGGTTGTTGTTTTTGCTTTTTGTTTGACAAACCTGGGCGAATTGCCTCCCAAACCAGCTCTGTGTCGTCCTCATTACCACCACTTGATTCTTGAGTAAATCCTGAAATCATTAAAGCCACATGTATATTGATAAAAGCAGTTGCAAAATTATTTCGACGAGCAAACATATAATTGGGATCAACACATCGGTTTGGCCAGACTGGGTGTGGCTACAGTACAGTATTGTTCAAGAATTGAAGTCCAGCTGTAAACTCACCAAGTTGTCACTGACCAATCTGAAGAAAATGCTAACAACAAAGTAATATTTTGTCAAAAAGTAATGACTACCCATGCTTGTTGATTTTTAGAAGTATTTTTCATAGGGTTTATGATAGGCAAAGTCAATATAAAATTAGTTGTTTTTTCTCAAATATTTAGCTGAAACATACTCAAAGGTAATTTGATGTTCATCAGCTCAAATATAGTCAGATTGGAAAGTGCGAAAGTTGGACCCAACAAAAGGTAAGAAGTTGCCATATTTTGGAATATATAAAGGAATGTACAACTTGTTTCCATGCCTTGAATTAATGTTAAACCAAAAACGAAAAGCATTCAAAGGTATTATCTCATACTTGGTGCTTCAAGAGGGTGTTTGGCACTTAAAAGATATTCTTTTGCAGATCACCCTTCTGCCGAACTACTTTTGAAGATCAGCCATGTGCCGAACTAATTTGCACTCACATGTTCTTGCCCTAATATTCTGTATTTGTCAAAACTCTCAATATCACACTTTTTCATGAAAGTGCCAGTAATTTTTTTCCTTTCAAAATAGCAAATACAAACAAGAAGTACTTCGTAATGTTGTATACGTATATAAGGGATAACAATCAACGCCTTAATCGTCTGCCGAGAAAAACAAAAGCAATCCTCTCCATGGCGTCCATGAATATTTTGGCACTGAATAAAGACTGCAATATTTGTGATCTATAAAAACCACTTGTGGTAATGGTTTTATAAAGAACATTTACAATGTAACAAAAAAAACCTTTTAGATTTTAAAATCTACTGTATTTGTTGATTTAATATGCTAACATGTCATCTCTACATACCATTGCTACCATTGTCGTCTGGGTCTACCCACTGTGCATTCAAAGTGGATGGGCCAAAGATGAGCACGGTCAACAGGAGACTCCTTACCTCCATCTTTGCTGGCCTGCTCTGGACTGTCAACCGCCCCAGCCTCACCTGTCTACTCAGAACACTTATATACTCCCAATGAGGAATTTGCACAATGGTATTAGCTCATGTCAAACATTGTTATCCAATACCTATAGTTAAACATCATTCTATTGAGCGATAAGGTTACAAACCATTGGGTGTATATGTATGTGAAGACTGTTCACAGTTCATTATTCAGATGGTGATATTTTGAAGACAATTTTACAAATCTGACACAGTGACTATCTCATTTATTAATTCAGAATATAAATCTGAATAATGAACTGTGAACAGTTTATAAGTAATAAACTTCACACGCGTTGAGTGTATGTGTGGAAGAGAGAGATAAAGAAAGGGCAAACGCCCTAATTACCAAGGCATTTAATCTCTAGCACCACTTCACAGTTGCTACTTAATCCATGGTTAGCATTGAAAGGTCTTGGTCCATATTAATAAGAAAATCTATAATTCCACACCATTATAGAATATGCGTAGAGTTACCCCAATTTGAAAATGCCGATAATTTGTGTTACGGTTTTCATTATATTTATTTTTTTACATCACTTTCAAACTGATCTCAGTCATTTCCTGATAAGACCTGATTTATCAGCTAAAAAAGACTTTTCCTGGGCGTAGTCTCCAAAATCTTTCAATCCTGGTCTGTTCTTGCAGGATATATGACTGGGAGATTTCTATTGGAGGGCAGTGTGGAAATGTGGTTTTCCCCACATCTGAAGAGGCTATCTCTCAGTGGCACCAGTATGAGGTCCATAGTCGTATAGTCAGGTAAACATATTTTATAATATCCGTTTCAAATGGTCAGTACATTTTATTTCATTCTATTTCAAATAGGACACTAACCAGTAACTATGGTTGGTGAAGGAGACATAGTGATTAGTGTGGTCACGTGTCATATTTGGGTGAGCAGAAACAGCAACCAAATGTGAATTTCAACAAAAACATTGATTTGAAATAAATGTTTTTTCTCTTTCATAACTCTAAATGATACACATTGTAGTAAAGACATTATACATGATTTGGTCTGTTAAAATACATTTATGTGGCGGGTATGGAGGTTAAATTTTAAAAGCTACTTATTGACCATAAGACCCATCGGCTAGAATTAGAACTGAGTTAAATTTTCTTGGATATCTAAGTTAAAGCATTCATGAAACCTGGAAGGTTCCAGGCGATTTTACAGTGGTTTAAGGTATCTGAAAACAATATATGATCTTAAAATTGACATACATACAGGCTATCTGTCTGAAATCCACTAAAGAACATCTGCCCTGAGAATTATGATTTTTTGTGACTACCAAGTACTGCCAGTACTAAACAGGAAGTGTGTTGTGTGACCTTGACCTTTGAACTGTCAGGGGGCTCCGTTAGTCACAGGAGGTGTTGTTTACCAATTGTCAAAATTGGAGCAACACATTTTTGGCCATTTTTTTCCACTATTTAGAGAAAGAATTGGAAGATAACACTTATCATGATGATAGTGCCTTTTCTTGGCTTTCTTTTGGTAGTAAAATTATTAAAAATGGATGAATATTTATGAAGTTATAAATGAAGAAAAATCATTATTTTTTATATTATATATGTTTGCAAAAACATTTTTTTTAAATTCTATACAGCCCAGCTTTTAAGGTGGAATCCATGTCTTCCCATTCAGTGGTGTGAAAAACCCTAAATTTCATCAGAGGGTCAAATCATAAATTTTACTGATACCAATTATCAGCATTCACAGTTTTGCCATTCAAAGTCCTTGTGATTTAAGGCCAAACCAGTGATCAAAGGGTTTAATGTCACTTTTTCAATATCACGGCCTTTAAGTTAAGGGAGATTCCATGCAGCCTTTGAGTCAAGTCTTCCCTTTTTGACAGAAAGCTTTTCACATGCATAAGATACTTTTCAAATAAATAGTATACTTTTCCCATAAATGATATATCTTTCATAAGATATTTGTCACAACCATAACATATTTGTCACAACCATGAGTTATTTCATTGATTCAAATAATATTAAAATAATCTTATGTTGTTCTAAAGTATACTCCTGGCAATAAATTAATAAATTGTACAAAACATCTCCACCCTGTTTCCCAAGCTGGACAGGTGCACAACTGGTAACTTATTAGGTGTTTACACAAGATCACAGACCAGCTAAACAAAGCTTCTTGACAAAGTGTTCAATTGCTGGTGTAGGTTTCAGCAGACAACTGATCAACTTTCAAGTGCCACAGAAAGTTGTTAACAGGGAATATTGTGGGTACTACTACATAAAAGCACTGTTCAGGGTATAAACATTCATGTTATGTAAAGAAATTGTGTCTGAAAGTCAGGTTTCATGAATGCTTTAATCTGTTTAAAGTCAGTAAATCGGAAATGTAAATCTAAAAGTTGCACAGGTATGATTAATTATGTTTGTACTCTACATTTTTAAAGATAACTTTTTTTTAATAAGCATCAGTTAGAACTTCAGAACTTCAGAACTTCAGAAATCATTTATTTAAGTCCAATTTATACATCTATCATCAAACATCACAATAACAAATCACATATAATAGTTTGGACCAAGGAGATCCTCATAAAAGGCAAATTAGTTGCCGCTGCCATGAAGACCACCTAACCTAACCGAGATCTAAATAGAAACATTTAATAACAATCATTCTAATTACATTAACATGTACCATTGAAACAAGCTGTAGTATCAAAACAGAAAACTATAACTGTAGTACTGGGCTTGTCACTACTAACATTTTATCAGATCAAGCATGCAAGGGTTTTGTATGCATGAATTAAATTTAGCATATCTACTTATTTTTATTGCAGATATAACAGTTGTCTAAGGTGCATGATTCCCTATAATTTGTTAAGAAGTATCTCTTTGCATAGTTAGAGAAACCCTGAATACTATGAGAGTCAATTTTGTCAATTACTGTCTTTGACACACTATTTACATATTTGGGTAAGTCATATCTGATGCAATATTGAGCAAACTTATGATTTGATGCTAATATGTGTATCTTATTTTGAGAACGAGTTGCATGGCGATGTACCCTAGTGTTTGAATAAAGAGGCAGACTCTGTAGATAGTATGGTAATTTGTTGTGTCTAAATTTATAATAGAACTTTAACTTCTGAACATTCAAAATGTCTTCAACTTTAAGTAAGTTATTTTGCTTGAACAGTGGTTCAGTATGTGCATTGTATTTGCTGCAGTTTATTAATCTGACAGCCTTCTTTTGTAGTTTAAAAATCCGATCACATTTGTAGCCCCATAGAAGTATTCCAAAGTTGAGGTGGGAAAGTATTAGGGAGTTATACAGCATTAATTTGATTTTCATCGGTAGAAAGTGTTTTAGCCTGTTCAGAACTCCTATACTTCTTGTTATTTTGTTTGCAATTTTATTTATATGATCTTTCCATGTGAGATTTTCATTTATTATGAGCCCCAGAAAATTGAAATTTTTTACTCTATCAATTGTTATATCATCTATTTTAAGCTCTAATTGGTTTATTTTTCTTTGTGCAGTATGAAAAATTATGTATTTAGATTTTTTTATGTTTAAAGATAATTTATTAACCTTGAGCCATTCATTTATTTGTTTTAATTCCATATTTAAGATTTCATTTATATTTGTTAAAGTAGATTTCTTAATCAATAGCTTGAGCGTGCTTTGTAGTGTGGTATCGTCAGCGTAAATAATGAAAGCAAAATGTTTACTTGAGTTTGCAATATCATTTATATATATTATAAACAGAAGTGGACCTAAAATTGATCCTTGTGGAACCCCTGTAGTTATATTTAGAGTATCAGATGCAGTGTCATTGTATTCGACATATTGCTTACGATCAGTGAGATAATTTTTTATTAAACTGTGTTCAGTTCCTTGTATACCATAATAGTTTAGTTTCTGTAGTAGTATATTATGGTCTATTGTGTCGAAAGCTTTGGATAAGTCTAAGAAAATACTAACAGGTATTTCATTTTTGTCCATTTCTACAATTAGTCGGTCTATAAGTTCAATAGCTGCATATTCTGTAGAATGTTCTGTTCTAAATCCATATTGTCCATTGTAAAATAATTTTTTTGCCTGAAAGTAATCATATAATTGCTTGAAGATGACTTTTTCAAAAATTTTGGATATTGCTGGTAGGAGTGATATAGGTCTATAATTTGTAAACAATGTTTCATCATCTTTTTTGTAGACAGGAATGATTTTGGCTAGTTTTAGTTTATCTGGAAAAATACCTGTACTAAGCATTTGATTGACAATTAATGTGATGGGTTTCAGAATTGCTATTTTTATGCTTTTTAAAAGCCTAGTGGATATTCCATCAAAACCAGTGCTTGTTTTGGATCTTAAGTTGTCAATTATCTTAGATATATCATCTTCATTTATTAAATTGAATTTTAAATTATTGGTAATTCTCATTGTCATATAATTTCTAAAATCTTTGTTTGGAGGTGAAGTTATTTTTTGGGCTAGATTTGTTCCAATGTTTGTGAAGAAATCATTAAACTTATTTGCTATGATTAATTTATCAGTAATTTGGGTATCATTATCAATAAAAAAAGCTGGAAAGTGTTTCTTTTTCTTTGTTTTACGTAAAATGTCATTTATAGTTTTCCAAGTATTTTTAATGTCATGTTTAAATTTTTCAAATATTTTTTCATAATATTTCAGCTTGTTTATCCTGATTAATTTTCGTAGAATGTTATTGTATGTTTTTAGATTTGTACTAAGTGTATCAAAAAGTGGGATGTTAGGATTGGTTAATTTTTTCTTTTTATATAAGTCATCTCGAAAGTGTATAGATTTCATTATTCCTGTAGTAATCCAGGGGGATTTCTTATGTTTGTATTTATTGAATTTAACAGTTTTTTCTGGTAGATGACGTTCCTTTGCATTTTGAATTACACAATGAAGCAGATTGTATGTAATATTTGGATCTGTATGAAGATCAGCGTTGATCTCTTGTATCTGAGTAGAACTTATTATTTCATTTTTAAAATCTGTCACACTATGTTCATCATGTTTACAGATCCTAATAAAGGTACTTTTGCTTCGTGTTATTTTGACTTTATTCAATATCGTGAAGCAAGGTTGGTGATCAGATAATTTACTTTTGCTTCGTGTTATTTTGACTTTATTCAATATCGTGAAGCAAGGTTGGTGATCAGATAATTTACTTAAGGGGATTCCAGAAATTGTATCAATAGTGTTTTCAGATAGTTTACATAAAATATTGTCAATTAGGGTACCATGATTATTTGAAAATCTAATAGGCATTGTGATCTTCGGAAAGAAACTGTGACTAATTAACATATCAAGGTATTCTCCAAAAAGTTCAGTTTCATTAATTTTTAGAAGATCAATATTGAAGTCACCTGTGATCAAAGCATCACTATTTGATTTCTCTAATGAGACCAAAATGGGGGATAATTCTTCCATGAAGGTGGAGTAGTTAGCATTTAGATGTTTTGGGGGTCGGTATATGTTTGCCAATAGAATGGGCTTATTTATGTTCTGTCCCTTTTTTATTTGAATTACTTGTCCTTCCCAAATAGCAGAGGTATTTAAAGTCATTTTTTCTTCGTGATCAAAGTCATCATGTAAATATATTATGAGTCCACCTTTATCACTGCATGATTTGACCTGCAGTATCAGTTTGTAACCATCTAGCTTGTATTTGTTTGTGTCATCGTTTTCTGATAAATTACATTCTTGAAGACAAATAGCACTGAAATAGTAGTCTTTCTCTGATAGACTTTCAATAAAAATTTTGAATTCATTAAATTTGGCATTGATTGATTGTATATTTGTGCTGTATACACTAAAAGAGCCTTTATTGTTTTCTAATAGAGCAATCAAGCTATCACGGTCATAGTATGATGAGTGCCTAATAATTTGTACTTGTTCTTGTTCTTCATCATTATTATTTCCATCTATCTCAGGATCTAATTTAAATAACAGTGAGTTTTCTTGCACGCCTCCCTGATATTGTAAAACTTGATCATCTAGTGACATCATTGAGATATTTTAGGTAGTACATTGTATTTATGTATGATGGGTATATACTATAGTCAAGCCCAGTACACAGTTGATTACATATATTTCTAGTTCTATCATTAATTTCAGTTACAATAAACAAATAGAGATATCCTCTGTTCTGAAACAAAATCACATAAGTACATTGTTTAACCAGTTTTAGCACCGTAAAAAGAAAACGCTTACAAAGCAACAAGCAGAAAACCTCATGTCCCATCAAAACAAGTCCTCTTTATGAAGGTAGAGCAGAAATAGAATGATCTACTGTTTTACCAAAAAATCACTAAGAAAAACATTGAGAAAAATGATAAAGATATCTTATCTGGAACAGGACTTCTGTGAGCATTATAACACATGTCTAAATGCATTTTACATATGTCAAAACTATGCTAATAAATGGGATATAAATGAAATATAAAAAGAGTACATCTTACATGTTTACATTTAGAAACTGTCATAATTGTGCCAAGAATTGAGACATGAAACATTATCAAAACATGTCAAAAAACCTATGCCAAAAAATGAAAATATTCTAAAGATATTTTGCATGTTTACATATAAAACTGTGTGAATCATTTGAAACATATACCATTTTACACATTTCAGAGAACAAACAAAGAACTTGCAAGTTACAGTTGTGCTAGTGATATTCAAAAACATACAATTAATTATTGAGAAGAAGATACATTACAACAAAAGAGCAACTCTTTCGCACAGTCCATGTCCATGAAAACCATATGTGGTGAACGAAAACCAAGTTTTTCACATTTCTATAAACATCCAAATGTAATATATCATTTATAGTGAAATGGCAGCAAATCCAAGACGGAAAAGTAAAGAAATAACCATACTACCAGAGTAGGCTTTTTGGCACCGTATCCAAAAATATAATGACTAAATAACTATATAACTACTGGGAGTGTCATGTCTATGATTGAGTTATGTGCGTAGTGCATCCCTCACTCTCATTAGAATCGCACCAAGGATATTTCTTCCCCATGTTTCACGATTTTTGGTGATGTTCTTGTCTTTAATGTATTTGCCAATTCCCCAGAAGGAATCATTTGGGGATGCTTCAACAAGTGTGGCCTCCCCTGTTGCCAGTAGGTATTTTTTCATGTTTTCATTTTGACTGAATTTACATAGGAGGCCCTCCTCTACAGCCTTCTCTGCGTTTTCTTTCCATGTTGTTTCCTGGAATCCTTTCACAGTCTCCCCAAGTCTTTTTTGCTCTCGGGGGTTTGTTGAGGCCATTATGGCAGCCCCAGTTTGTGTGTCGTCAAACATATCAGCCTTTGCCTTCTGTAGGAATTTTTCCCCGTGGCTGTACTCAACGCCGCGTACTTTGAAGTTGCTTTCATAGAAATTGCTGAGGGGGCATTGTCCTGTAAAAAAGAATAAAAATTCTCCTTCTTTTCTTGTGGATATGTTCTCTGGGCGCAAGTTCTCAGGAAGCTGATGGATGTTGGACACTGTGTACGTTTGGCTGTTTATGGTGAGTTTGTCTGCAACCATGTTGACGCGTAGCCCTTGGTCGATGGCGGCCCGTCTGACTGGAAGTAGCCTGCGTATGTTATTCTCTATTTCTACCGGGTAGTGATCTCGAATGATGATTTTTGTGTTGGATAGCCTGTTCCTGTTTCCCCACACAAGATTTCTGTCCAGGTAGGATATGAATTTGACAATGATTGGCCTTGGTTTTGGACCAGGCAGCCTGTGGGCATTGTCCAGGTAAATCTCTGCATTATTGATCCCCATTTGTTGGTCTAGGATCTGTCTTACTTTTTGGACAATATTCTCATTTGGCTCTTCCTCTACATTTAGGAACTTCAGATTATATTTCTTAGAGTATGCCTCTTGGCTTGTGATTTTGTCTTTTAGTTTCTTATTTTCTTGCTTGAGGCTGTCAATTTGGGTGGCCATCTCTTTTGTTTTTAGTTCATTTTCCTTTGACCTCTTATCTACAGCTTTTACTTCATGATCTAACATTTCATATGATTCTCTTAGTTCAGTGATTTCCTTTCGTATATCACTACACAGAGCCCAAAGTTGTTTACCCCAAGGGGGAGCACTTGGATCCAATTCCAAACATGTGTTTTCCTTGGTGGCCATTGTGGGCGATAATATGTGTATTCTATATTTGGTTTGTGGTGTTGAGAATCTCTGGGTGGTAGTCACATAAATACCTTGGGTTACATTACAAAAGTCAGTCTATAATTTGCTCCATCCATCCTGCTAAGTTATCATGTAGTTGTTTATCATGTTTGGTAGACTAGGACTCGTTGATGGGCAGATATCTGCAGCTGTCCCACGTTTTTCTTCAGCCCGCCATTTCTCAGTTTACATATCTCTATTCAGTTGATTTATGGGACTTTATATTCTTGCTCCGTGTCTACTTTCTACGTAGCGTCTATGGCAAAAGAGAGGAAGACCCAACTAGCACAGTTGGTAGGTTGGTGGGGTCGACTCCCACTGCCGACAGTGTTAGTTTCGCGCTGGTTAAAAGACTCGAAAGGCAACCTGATATGACCATTTTTGCTGAAACGATCCTGAAAACACCATTTCTGCCGCTGAGTAAAGAGCTATATATATCTGCTAGGACATATACTGCATAATATGACATGATAATAAGCCTGGGAAATTTTATGCGTTGATATATGAATGCTATATTTTCTTAATAAATGCAGCAATATCATTAAAACTTGGCAGATGTGATCTACCTTTGTCATTTTATTTTGTAATGTTTCAAAATGTTTGGTCTCACACTGGTAAGACAAATTTTACATTTTGACACTGGATATAAGAATAGTATCACACTTCATTTCACCATTTATGAACTTATACAATTGGTGCAGTCACTTAAGATATTTCAAATCACTGTTTTAGCACCCATATTTGCTGTGATATCATCTGATTTTTCACCAAAAAATGGCTTTTGTTTAAAAGAAATTAGTTAAGGTTTAGCTATTCTTTAGACCTATTTATTTATACAGAATGCATAACAAAAACGATTTATTTTAGTTTAAATGAATGTTTACTGGACATGAAATAATATCATTTTTCAAGTCTTGCACATCCCTGAGAAAATAAATCTCTGGATGTGACTAAAACGCAATTACCAGCATAATTAACGAGAGATTCATATTCTAGTGGGGTTTAATAAATGAAATCGGCCGCATCAAATGTATCACCTGGGGGAAATATCGGTTTTGTTGTCTAGAGAAGTCTTGAAAGATAAATACAAGGTGAGCAGACCCTTTATTGTATTCTAATGAATTGATTTGTTGCTGTTCATCTTTTTCTAGGGATACTGCTCCCCATGTGTACTCTGATATACATATACATTTTGGAATAAAGGATAGAGGCATCTACGAGGACTCCATGATGATGAGAACCACATTCCTGGATTCTGCCATCAAGGCAGAATAGGTGAAAAGAAGAAAGGTGGTTATGTGGAATCACAATAAGGGCAATGAAGGAATGAGCAATATTCTTTTTGTGAAAAAATAAATATTTTATTGATTAAATCCAAATCAATGACCATGGCTGACATTTTGTGTTTTCTTAAAATGATTTTATGTTTTCTTAAAAAGGTTGTATATGACCATCTCTGACATGAGTGCAGGTGCTGATTCCGCCATGGCTTCAATCTGTCGGAGATAATCATCATTCTTTTCTTTCATCGTTGTTATCTGATCATTGTTCCCAGAAATTGTCTTATTTAGCTCCTTGATTTTTTCCTCAGATCTAGCAGACTTGGCCTTCTCATAATTGAGCGCAATAATTAAATTCGCACATTTTTTCACCAGCTCCGCTTTATCCTTCTCAAGGTGAGCTATCTTATTATCCTTCTCCGCATTCTGGCTACTCATGGCGGTGTAATCATCCGTCTTCTCTTTGTTTTCTGAACATGATTTTGTGTTTTCTTAACTTGGGGTTCTATGTATCCTGTAGTTATGTAATTCTCCAAAGACTAAGTGGAGAATTGCGTTTTCACTATTTATGACATTACGAGTTGATAAAATGATTGGATAATAGTAGTAAATGTATTTGACAGACGAAAAGATTAATGCGTAATACATCTAGGACCAAATTGCGCAATCATTCGGTAAAAACATTCAGTATACTAATATCCTTTCATGTCGGGTATTATTGAAATATAATTTGGAGATCAATTTGGAGATCAATTTGGAGATCAATTCCCATTGATTTTAAATTGATCGGAATCGATTGGACTTGATGATCGTCTTTGATGGAAATGAGGAATCAACCCATTCCAAATAAGGTCATTAGTGCCTCGTTCTGGTGAAAACAATAATTGCATTAAAATAAATTCATACATTGTTCAATTAACCATAAAAATATATAACCTCATTTTAAAGACCTCTGCAAAATGGACTTCCAGGAATACCACACATTGGCCTTCATAATTCAGGTACGAATCGGGTAGAACTTGATTCTCGGCAACAGGTTTTAGAAAAGACATGTTCCCTTCAATTCAATATAAGATGCTTGACTCCTCAAAAACAACCTTTGTTGCTTCTTCATCTCAGCATCGTTTTGGGATTGTTTCCTAATAAACAAAGATAGTCGATTATCTACCTACAGCAATGTACCTCTGCCTCCAAAACTCTCTCATTGTTTTCACAGGGAATATGAAACCCCAGATAATTATTTCATATGCAGATAGGCTCCTCACTAATTCGCATCATCAGACAAACAGGTATGATTTAAAACCCCAAACACGCACAGACACTTAATTTTTTTCCGGTGATTGGCTGTATTCATTTCGAAGAGTGACCTGGGATCTTTCTTTTCCAAAGCTTGGGGCGTTTGAATAAGTAACATGCATAATCTGTAATCAATGTCATCTATCTACTTTATCACAGTGCATTTAAATTCCTATATAAATAATAATTGTGACAAATCTTTTTAGGTCGAGAACAACTACTTTCCCCAAAATTAGGTGTTATATATGTGTCTGACTCTATCACCCCTACATTGCATTTTTCCAGATGTCTTAAACTGAGAATATATTCATTTGTTGATCACAAATGCGCGGCACTGGATGTTCCAGTTTTCTCTCCAGGTAAGCGACAATTCACTGTAATGTCTCCCTTTCACAGTATTCTGACAAAGTCATCATAGCTTAATATTATCTTGGAGTAATAATGAATGGAGGGGTGACGTCGTGGGATCAAAGGGGATAATATAGTTGCCGCCTTGGGCATTGTTATGATGACGCCATATAGGTGCAAGATAAGAAATTTTTGACGTAATTCTTTTTCAAAGCAATTTTGACTCCACAAATTTATGATTTAGAGCTACACATATCGCGAATGAAATGTTCCCCTTGTTCCACTGATTATAAAGGTATAAATGTGATTTCTCTGCTCCAAGTTTAGACGATTTTATGAAGAGATTTACAAATTCATCTCATATTTATGAAAATGAATTAATATTTCTGTTTTACCCTCACATTATCAGGAAATCGTGTACTTAATTGTTATTTTTATCTTTCCAGTTTATTTTTAATCATTAGCGCATATATTGGCAGCTTAGAAAAATATACCACATTGTTCAGTGAAAAAAATACTATCAGAAAATGTAATTTATAGCCCTGCCAATTTATGCGCCGTTATAAATAAATTGACCTAATACATATCATGTCATCATTTAAATCAACAGAAAATAACAATAAAAATTGCAACAAGAATTTTAATAAATGCTATATCATTATCAATACTTTGTTTTAAAAGTTTATTAAAAGCAATATGAATATGAATTATGATTTTTTTATGTTTAAAAAATAAAAGGTTTGGAATACGCATTTCTCTTTTTTTCATAATATCTATTATTGAAGAAATCAGAACAGAAATGAACAGATTTATTTGAAGTAATTTTGAGTGGATGGTATTGTAAGCTTCATAAGAGCAACTATTCTGATTTTTTCTTTAAAAAAAATAAACCAAAATGTGGTATAATTCTCCAATAAAACTTTGGGCAATTCATTTTTTTTAAATATGAATCTTCAATTTTTCACTGTTCTGAAGTCGGCAACTATGATAGGATCAAAGGATTTTGAATCCATTGTGTGGAACAATGCGTTACTATGACGCCATATCTCAAATAACAGCCGTTGTGCCTCCGTTCATTATTACTCCAAGATATTATCATTGATCGGAAATCATCTTTATCACAAAGATTGTTTTCATAAGTAGGGCATATATCTGTTTTCATATATCAGTCTGACTTCGAAGAGGAAATGAGAAAATGAATTTTCATTTATCAATCTTAGGAATATTACTCTCAAGTTGGCAGCTGTAACACACTGCTCGTCCGTCAAATATTTTAAATGTCATTTCATAGCAGGATGGACACATACTCAGCTTTTTTTTCTGTTGCTTGGAATTTACTCTTACATTTACACTAGGTCCCAACCGAGGCATATCGTGATTATGTAAAAGATAGTGGTCAGACAGAGTACTTGCGGTGCTTGAAACCTGAAAAAAAATCAAATAAATAAATAAATTGACACAAATATACATTTTAAGATGCATGTTTTTGTCACAGGTAAAAATGTTATGTATTTACAACAAACTGTTTTTGGGACCTAATAGCACTGAACTGCAACAGAGCTTTAAGGTTACGCTCACTGATCAGTTAAGCAAATGCTGGGGAATTACATATTTATCGAAAGCTCAAAAATCACAATACTGATCAAGGATAAGTAAATAAGTAAATCATTATTGTGGTATTTTAAGCATACTTACAATATCCTCTAGGATTTTCAAGTCAGTTTGCTTAAAGCCAGCCAAATATGAACTCTTGGATGTCCATCCATCACTTCCATACGTAAAGTTTTTACCGCAATGCGTGCACCACACAGAATTGCATCTGGAATGAATGTGTCATCTCAGATCATAGTGGATTACTGGAATGTGTCATCTCAGATCATAGTGGATTACTGGAATGTGTCATCTCAGATCATAGTGGATTACTGGAATGTGTCATCTCAGATCATAGTGGATTACTGGAATGTGTCATCTCAGATCATAGTGGATTACTGGAATGTCTATCGCTAGAACTGTATATCTATTCTTATAAAGTTGGATAAGATTGGACATGATGAGTGCTACAAATGGTTTGTCAACTGCCACTTTTCATTTGTTTCTGCTGTTTACTTTAACTTCCCGTTTATGAAACATTATATTTATTGTAACCGAAGTAAATTTTGGAGTCGTAATGTAAATGATTTGTAATGTAAATGATTTGTAATGTTAATGAGTTTTAATGTAAATGAGTTGTAATGTAAATGAGTTGTAATGTAAATGAGTTGTAATGTAAATGAGTTGTAATGTAAATGAGTTGTAATGTAAATGAGTTGTAATGTAAATGAGTTGCAATGTAAATGATTTGTAATGTAAATGAATTGTAATGTAAATGAGTTGTAATGTAAATGAGTTGTAATGTAAATACCCATCAATCTTTTCAACCGGTGCTCCACATGAACCACATGGTTTAGTGGTGAAGAGGACTGTTGCTTTCCCCATCAAATCTGATAATTTGTTGTCAAATTTCTCCTGGGCTGCAGATGATGTGTTTTCTCCTGCTTTCTTCATGGCAATCAATTTGTCTATCGCGTTACTACATAACCCCTGATAAATGAAATAAATGTATGCAGAGGCTGAACAAACCAAAAGATAACTGTACAACAATTTTATAAAAACATGCATGTTGACATGTTAATTGCATATCCTTATGTTTATCTTTTTGTATTGTGAATGATTCATCAATCTGGGTTTTCATTGTGTCCAGATGATGTATTGGTGAGTTTGTGTGTAAGAAGATCACATGGCCACATGATTTTCAAAAGCACAGAAATAGCTGTGAGTATTTTGGAACACATGACTTTTATATACCGCTTTCTCAACTGTCATGTACAACCAGAATGAGGAAACAACAGCATGGTGGAATATTTTCTCTGTTCCAATTGGACATAACTAATTTGAAAAATTAAATTGAGGGAATTGGTGTGAGAACAGAAAAATTTCAATGAATAATTTCAGTGGTGGTTTAAGGCGAGGGCATTATTTTGTAATAACACAGAATGAGATGATAAATCATAATATATTTTACAGAATCTAAATTATATATTTAAATCGAATAGACTTACGTGGTGATATGTTTCTTCACAAAGAATACAAAATGAATAAAAACATGTTGCACATCTGGCCAAGGTGTCTGAATCTTCTGATGACTGCATGAAGGCGGCCTGTTTACAACGTGGGCACCACTTCAAGTTTCCCATGTCCTCAAGCGCTTTCTATATTAATTAATTAGCACAGCAATATTATATTAATATATTTACTAATATATTTAGTGTATAATGAAATATAGAAATGTACATATAATCTTGGTAAAATCAATAGTTTCTCATGGATGGTGTTTATTCATTTATATGGATTTATAGCCAATAGATTGGTTGGGCTAATTTAATGTGATAATTTACAAATTAGTCTACAGTCTGAGCCAACCTGTAGCATAATGGAATCATATTTAGCAAAGGCCTCTTCTCCTACACAGTCCTTAATCAGGCCAGGGGGAAGGCTTGAATCACAGTCTGGATCGGCACATCTGCAGTATTGATGTCCATATATATATTGTTGTGATATTTTATTTTTGGAAGTGTAAGGGTATTCGATGTCTTTGGTTCCATAGCTTGGGATTTTGTTATCATGATCTCAAGGTTAGGTTTTATCTTCATTAAGACTATTTTATTTTGAAGCATTTATTTTATATGGAAGAGGTTTACTTTAATAGAGTGAATGAATGAATGATTTCTGTACGGCACTTCAGCATGGTACTAATATTGCCCTAAAAGAAAACTTTAAAGTAAATTGAATGTTCACGTTGGGACTATATGTGTGAAAGAAGTCTTTTGACAATGTGAACTGTAACATACTTGAGTTTATCAACAGTTCCCTCACTAACTTGCACTTGACAGTATTGGGTAACGCATTCCTGACAGAAATGGTGATCACATTCATTTAAACGGCAGAACTTGGTGCCAGGCTTGGAATCTAAGCAGATGTTGCAAATATGGCTAGACTGCACAAATTCCTCCAACTCTTTCCCATAACTGTATCTGTAGACGAAGAAACATATCATTGTTATCATCAAACATATGAACCAGAAAGCTTAGTCTCAAATCTCAAAGGTAAAACCTGTCTTATTGGGTGATCAGTAACATACATATTTCGTGATACATATATATATATAGCCATGTATGCAAAACTACCTGATAATTCTGACTACTTTGTCAAGAAATAGCTCAGCTGTGTCAGGTTCTTTATCCTCATATCTAACATCATCTGGTTCGAGGTACATTACAAGTTGTCCTTGCTTTGACATAAAACTGCAAAATAAATATTTATAAATTACCTTTAAGCAATGCGTTCACGGTGCTAAGGTGCCTCATGTTATGACTGGATGTGATAACTATTATGAAAACTATTATTAAATCCTTATTATTGCATCAACAGAGAACAACCTTCATTGCCACGTGTAATCAATAAATTATTGATTAATTCCATACATAAATTACTACTTATATCTCTGATAACAAATATTGGCCTGAAGTACGGGGACTAACAACACAACCCAGCAGAAGGGGGGGCTGGCAGCACCCAGACTGAGGCCCAAACTCTGTAATCGTGGATATAAGTAGTATTTATTGCATTAATTATTGATGTCAAATAGTGTCAAAATCAGGGTACAAAACCCAGGCGATAACAAGTGCTATCGCCCAGGCATTTTAAAAAACGAGGCTCCAAGGCATTTTCAACGGGCAACCGTCCGGACAGTAACATAGGTATTAAAAGAATAAATACCTCAATGTATTGGTCTGAAGCCAATCAATCAAGGTGTATATCACAGGGCTACCCAACTGCTCTTGCCATATGTCATGAAGTTGGTGTTTCAAAACTGTTAGCTCCACATCAGTCAACCACAGACAATCTAAACACAGATCCGGTCCATTTTCTGACGGGTAGGACTGGGGAAGTGTCAATGTCAACACAACTGGAGGAAGATGTATGAAAGGCCATCCCTGTCATTGAACAACCAATAAGAACACAGGGATTTTTGCTAACGCGCTCCCAAATCTTACTTACGCGCTACCAAATCTTGCTTACGCGCTACCTGTCAGCCAATCAGATTGCAGTATTAAGTTTCGAGCGCGCTCGAAAAAATTTGGGTCGCGCTGGGCAGAGCCAATCAGAAAGCAGTTAACAGGCTAAATATATTTATAGATGTTTCCACGTGGGTGCATTGAAGTAGTAAACATGTCGTAAATAACATTGTTATATTGTTTCAATATTTGATACATCTGCCGATCAGCTTGTTACAGATAGATTACTGAGTGAATTATGACTGACATCAGCATTGTACAATGAACATCTCAACGTGGTTGAACGTTAGCATCCAACTATCTTGAAACATGAAAGATAAAAATATGGTAAGTATTTGACAGTTATAAACTATCCGTAGCTGTCCCAAATGACCCTGCATGAGCGATAGCATTAGTTTACCTGTGAAATTCTTCAAGTACTTGATTTTTTCTCTTCAGTTTAAATTGGTCAAAATCACCACCAGAATTTTGTTAGATATATAGCTCATATTTGGGATAGACTGGGATTTATATTGGGATAGACTGGGATGTACAGTGTATATTGGGATAGACTGGGATGTATATTGGGATAAACTGGGATTTATATTGGGATAGACTGGGATGTATATTGGGATAGACTGGGATGTACAGTGTATATTGGGATAGACTGGGATGTATATTGGGATAGACTGGGATGTATATTGGGATAGACTGGGATGTATATTGGGATAGACTGGGATGTATATTGGGGTAGACTGGGATGTATATTGGGGTAGACTGGGATGTATATTGACTGGGATGTATATTGGGATTGACGTGTGAATGTCAGATCATGTATAATGTGTCTGGGGTGTGACATGTGACTGTCAGGCCATGTATAATGTGTCTGGGGTTTGCCATGTGACTGTCAGGTCATGTATAATGTGTCTGGGGTTTGCCATGTGACTGTCAGGTCATGTATAATGAGTCTGGGGTTTGACATGTGACTGTCAGGGCATGTATAATGTGTCTGGGGTTTGACATGTGACTGTCAGGCCATGTATAATGTGTCTGGGGTTTGCCATGTGAATGTCAGATCATGTATAATGTGTCTGGGGTGTGACATGTGACTGTCAGGCCATGTATAATGTGTCTGGGGTTTGCCATGTGACTGTCAGGGCATGTATAATGTGTCTGGGATTTGATGTGTGACTGTCAGGCCATGTATAATGAGTCTGGAGTTTGACATGTGACTGTCAGGGCATGTATAACGTGTCTGGGGTTTGCCATGTGACTGTCAGGGCATGTATAATGTGTCTGGGGTTTGACATGTGACTGTCAGGCCATGTATAATGTGTCTGGGGTTTGAGGTGTGACTGTTAGGTCATGTATAATGTGTCTGGGGTGTGACATGTGACTGTCAGGCCATGTATAATGTGTCTGGGGTTTGCCATGTGACTGTCAGATCATGTATAATGTGTCTGGGGTTTGCCATGTCACTGTCAGGCCATGTATAATGTGTCTGGGGTTTGCCATGTGACTGTCAGGGCATGTATAATGTGTCTGGGGTTTGCCATGTGAATGTCAGATCATGTATAATGTGTCTGGGGTGTGACATGTGACTGTCAGGCCATGTATAATGTGTCTGGGGTTTGCCATGTCACTGTCAGGCCATGTATAATGTGTCTGGGGTTTGCCATGTGACTGTCAGGGCATGTATAATGTGTCTGGGGTTTGAGGTGTGACTGTTAGGTCATGTATAATGTGTCTGGGGTGTGACATGTGACTGTCAGGGCATGTATAATGTGTCTGGGGTTTGCCATGTGACTGTCAGGGCATGTAGAATGTGTCTGGGGTGTGACATGTGACTGTCAGGTCATGTATAATGTGTCTGGGGTTTGACATGTCACTGTCAGGGCATGTATAATGTGTCTGGTGTTAAACGTATGACTGGTAGGCCATGTATAATGTGTCTGGGGTTTGAGGTGTGACTGTCAGGCCATGTATAATGAGTCTGGTGTTTAACGTATGACTGGTAGGCCATGTATAATGAGTCTGGTGTTTAACGTATAACTGGTAGGCCATGTATAATGAGTCTGGTGTTTAACGTATGACTGGTAGGCCATGTATAATGAGTCTGGTGTTTGACATATGACTGGTAGGCCATGTATAATGAGTCTGGTGTTTAACGTATGACTGGTAGGCCATGTATAATGACTCTGGTGTTTAACGTATGACTGGTAGGCCATGTATAATGAGTCTGGTGTTTAACGTATGACTGGTAGGCCATGTATAATGAGTCTGGTGTTTAACGTATAACTGGTAGGCCATGTATAATGAGTCTGGTGTTTAACGTATGACTGGTAGGCCATGTATAATGAGTCTGGTGTTTGACATATGACTGGTAGGCCATGTATAATGAGTCTGGTGTTTAACGTATGACTGGTAGGCCATGTATAATGACTCTGGTGTTTAACGTATGACTGGTAGGCCATGTATAATGAGTCTGGTGTTTAACGTATGACTGGTAGGCCATGTATAATGAGTCTGTTGTTTAACGTATGACTGGTAGGCCATGTATAATGAGTCTGTTGTTTAACGTATGACTGGTAGGCCATGTATAATGAGTCTGGTGTTTGACATATGACTGGTAGGCCATGTATAATGAGTCTGGTGTTTAACGTATGACTGGTAGGCCATGTATAATGAGTCTGGTGTTTAACGTATGACTGGTAGGCCATGTATAATGAGTCTGGTGTTTAACGTATGACTGGTAGGCCATGTATAATGAGTCTGGTGTTTAACGTATGACTGGTAGGCCATGTATAATGAGTCTGGTGTTTGACATATGACTGGTAGGCCATGTATAATGAGTCTGTTGTTTAACGTATGACTGGTAGGCCATGTATAATGAGTCTGGTGTTTGACATATGACTGGTAGGCCATGTATAATGAGTCTGGTGTTTGACATATGACTGGTAGGCCATGTATAATGAGTCTGGTGTTTAACGTATGACTGATATAGAAAAGCCTATCCCAGGACACACCCCAGCAAACATACATATTCAACACAGTTCAAGTTGTACATAATTCTATCATTCATATCTTTTACACAATTTGTTGCAATCATTGATTTGTTCAAAATGACAGCCACACATCAAATTCCAAACTCATGATACATGACCTATGGTATGGACTGGTGGACACCAAGCATCACTCATTATAACCAGCTGGTTTGGACTGGTGGACACCAAGCATCACTCATTGTAACCAGCTGGTTTGGACTGGTGGACACAAAGCATCACTCATCGTAACAAGCTGATATGGACTGGTGGACACCAAGCATCACTCATCATAACCAGCTAGTATGGACAGGTGGACACCAAGCATCACTCATCATAACCAGCTGGTATGGACTGGTGGACACCGAGCATCACTCATCATAACCAGCTGGTATGGACTGGTGGACACCAAGCATCACTCATCGTAACCAGCTGGTTTGGACTGGTGGACACCAAGCATCACTCATCGTAACCAGCTGGTATGGACTGGTGGACACCAAGCATCACTCATCATAACCAGCTGGTATGGACTGGTGGACACCAAGCTTTATACACAATCACAATGTAAGCAATGTGCAATGTAAACAATATTAACAATATTTGATAATCCATTGGATTTTTGATAATTTTGTTACATATATGGATCATATTTGGGATAGACTGGGATTTATATTGGGATAGACTGGGATGTACAGTGTATATTGGGATAGACTGGGATGTACAGTGTATATTGGGATAGACTGGGATGTATACTGAGATAAACTGGGATTTATATTGGGATAGACTGGGATGTACATTGGGATAGACTGGGATGTACAGTGTACATTGGGATAGACTGGGATTTATATTGGGATAGACTGGGATGTATATTGGGATAGACTGGGATGTATATTGGGGTAGACTGGGATGTATATTGAGATAAACTGGGATTTATATTGGGATAGACTGGGATGTACATTGGGATAGACTGGGTTGTACAGTGTACATTGTGATAGACTGGGATGTATATTGGGATAGACTGGGATGTATATTGGGGTAGACTGGGATGTATATTGGGGTAGACTTGGATGTCTTCAATAATTTATTTTCTAATTTACAAATTTGGAATTACATGTATACTAAAAATACCAGAAAGAATAAACTGTCATTCATTCATTCATTCTTTCTTTCATTCACATTTGTTGGTTTGCAAAAATATTTTATTTTATTAAAGATTTGGGGCAGGAAACTTAATTTTATATTCCTTTACAAAGCAGTGGCAATAATATGAAATCGACAGGGCACCCACAATGTCAGTTTTGTCAAAGATAACGCAATCATAAATGATAATTATCAACAATGAATGATAAAGGCATGTTATATTATTCACGTTTGTTGGTTTTGTGCAAAAATATTAAGAAATTATCAAGATTTGGGGCAGGAAACTGGGCATCTTACATTTCAATAGAAAACAGTAACAATATATGGAATCTACAGAGCACCAAAAATGTCAGTTTTGTCAAAGATAATGCAATCATAAATGATAGTTAGCAACAATGAATGATAACGGCACTTTATATCATGCACATTTGGTGGTTTTGTGCAAAAATATTTGATAATGTTCATGATTTGGGGCAGGAAACTGCTCATCTTACATCTTAATACCAAGCATTGATATTATATGAAATCTACAGGGCACCCAAAAATAATGCAATCTGAAATGATAATTAGCAACAGTGAATGATAACGGCTTGTTATATTGTTCACATTTGTTGGTTTGAAATCTTTATATTGGGGCTTCATTTGAACAATATGCAGTGGTGATTAGAATGTACCAGCTCAAATTTCAGGTTAAATATAATTGTGTAAAGACTTCAGTCATGTTTAGTGTTCCAGGATGATGCTCAATGGCTCTGATATATAAAATTTTCCAAGATACAGAGATTTCATCTTTATTTTCAATTATTTTTTATCAATAGTTATCAATTGGAGCCAAACAGGTATTTCATCATGTCATATTTGTAATTATTCTTGATGCCATGAAAGATTTAGATAAATTTGCATGTACTGATTTCATCGTTAAGCTACAATGTAAGTTTGTCTGTTGATCAGTTGTAGTCAAACACCTATATAGTCACGCATGAAAGTGACCATAATGTGTTGCACACAAAGTCTGCATGACATTTCATTTTCCTTTTGCACAAGCAAATAGATATTTTGTTGCAACTTTTAAAATGCACATCAATGCCCTGTTTTTGTTGCAACTTTTAAAATGCACATCAATGCCCTGTTTTTGTTGCAACTTTTAAAATGCACATCAATGCCCTGTTAAGGACTAAAGCCTAATGGCTGAAATATGTATATCAAACTGACATGTACCAGTTTGAGTCAAACATGTCTGGTTATGCATGCAAATGGGAGCCAAGAAGGTCACAATAGCATCAGATGACAAAATTGTCTTGCACAGCTGATATGTTCATAAGTTTGATCATTTACACCTATCAGTTCCTCATTTGGTAATGTGTGTGACCTTACAGATGATTGGCATCAACTAACAAACATATTTCACCCAAGTAAGTCAGTTATGTAAATGTTGGTAACTATCCATGGTAACTTATTTCTGTGCATTTTTTATGACCTTGGGTCAAGGTCAAGGTCATGACCAGCAAAAGAGCAACTTAGCTTGTGAAAGCTCTATTTTCTTCAAGATTGTAGCACCAATGATATGATTTGGCAGATATGATCTATTTATGAGGGGCTTGGATAAGTTTGATATTGGGTAACCTTGGGATATTTTCAAGGTCACATGGGCGGATTTTAAAAAATGGCTATTTGTGATAGTTTGAAAAACACTTCAAATTGCATTTATTTCCACTACATTTATCTTGCATAGTATATTTCTTCATAGTTTTTGGAATGATTTATGTAATGTGGTCACAATGACCTAATTAGAGACCATATAATTTGCAACTAGATCTTGATATTATGTTACATTTTCAATGTAACTATTTGGTGACCTTGAGCTGTTTTCAAGGCCAAAGAAGACAATTTTCAAAATCATCTAAATGTGATATTTGGAAAAACACTACACATAACATTCATTACCACCACATTTATCTTATCTTAGAATATATTTGTTCACACTTTTGTGAATAATTTATGTAACTAGGTCAAATTGGCCTATTTATGGGCCAACTAGGTCATAACTTCCAAAAAGGTGCAGGTGATCTGGACTTTGATATTATTGATATGTAGAGTATATATATAAAGATGCCTGACAGCTGAGACCATCAAGCCTGACAGCTGAGACCATCAAGCCTGACAGCTGAGACCATCAAGCCTGACAGCTGAGACCATCAAGCCTGACAGCTGAGACCATCAAGCCTGACAGGTAGGCTATGTATAATGAGTCTGAAGTTTGATGTGAGACATTTTGTAACATTGCTGTTACAGCTTCAGCATGAGTGCATTGTCTACACCTGTCAGAGGAGCTGTCCAAATAGATATTTGATCTGAAAATGGCTAGAAATGACATGAAGTCAGTACAATTTTCTTTCATTTAATTCTGTTATTTCTGACATTCACATATAACCCCAATTTAAAGATTTTATCTTTAAATCGTGTGTTAACTCATTATTTTGGGTCAAATTTAAATTTAAATTTAAGGACCCCTCACCCTTTATATCACAAGTGGTTTAATACCATTTAATATTTTATTTTTCAGAGAAACCTTGAACAACAGAATGGACATTAATATGGCAGGATGAGAGGCAACAACCATCTAATAAGGACTGACAGTGTGACAATCATGAACATGCCACCTTTGTATATTTGATATTTTGAAATATTTTCTCGAAAATTTTCAAATTTCTCGAAAATTTTCAAATTTCAAATTTCTAGAAAACTTTCAAATTTCTAGAAAATTTTCAAATTTCTAGAAAATTTTCAAATTTCTAGAAAATTTTCAAATTTCTAGAAAATTTACATATATCTAGAAAATTCAAATTTCTAAAAATTATCAAATTTCTAAAAAATTATCAAATTTCTAAAAAATTATCAAATTTCTAAAAAATTATCAAATTTCTAAAAACATTATCAAATTTCTAAAAACATTATCAAATTTCTAAAAAATTATCAAATTTCCTCATTTTCAAATGTTTTGAAAAATATCACATTTCTTTAGAAATATCACATTTCTTTAGAAATATCACATTTCTTTAGAAATACCAAACATTTTGAAAACTGTGTCTTGTTTGCAATTGCCAACCTTGTACTACAAAATGGATATTGGTATGGTCAGATGAGAAATCAAAGATTAACTGACATCTTGACAAGAGTTGTCTTTCAAAAGTTATCTGATAAATATTGAGTTTGTTATAACTCTTCATGTAAGATCTGACACCTGGATGCAGAGTGAGGGTCACAGTATGGTGCCCAGTAGCACACCCCGCCCTCTTGTAACTTAATTGGTTAATTACCCTATAGGCATGTGGTCAAGTGGGGGAACTACAGGGCTCAACACCGATTATAAGAGATTGTCACTTTCAATACCTAACATGCTGAGTTGTTTTGTGTCTGGACTGACATATTCATTTATTAGTTCATCTAAAATATATTGAATAATTCTATACTGTACAATTACTCTTACTGTCAAAATATTCAAAACTGCATTGTGAGAATTTCTTGTATCAGGACTGAATTTGTAAATAAACTTTTAAATTTGGAATTGAGGTTTACTTTTATCTTTTTCATTTTCAAGTGTAAACTTTAAACCATAACCAAATATTTGCTCAGATATCAAAGTAGATGACACATTAGGTCATTACCAAGAGATAATGTAAGTGATCAAATATTTCACTTTTTTTTTATATAAATGACTTTTATCTTTAACCCTTGAAAATTTGATCCAGATCATCCATGATCCGGAACATCCAAATTCTTTAGGACCATGTGTGTATGTCATTCTTGTAAGCGTGATAACTTTGCCAAACAACTTGGACATGGACGTACAGATGGACAGACACAGAAGCTTTCACCAGATAATATTGACAAAGAGATGTTCGTAACATTACCTTGCAAAACAGCATTTTATTTATTATATGATTATAATATAATACAAGTGTACAAACTTTTACAAACAAAATACATCTAAATTACTCCAATGTGAATTACATTTCTTCAGACTGTTATATATAAAATGACTAATATCTAACAGATTATCCCCAATGAGAATATTTCTGAATCGCTACTTCTCTTGCTGTGTTATGAATCCATCCTGCATGGTTATCCCTCGTCAAATCTGTCAAATTTGTAGTCAAGTCAAATTTGAAGTCATACATCTCCTTCTTGAATGGGTAAAAAGCATAAAATGCATTGGAAACATTTAATAATATATAATTTACAAATTTGCTGTTTTTGCAAACATGGAAACACTATTTATTTTGGGACGGGATGCTATCACTTGTGCAACATATAGGTCTAGAACTTACAATGCAAGTGTCAAATACTTACCATTTTTAATGTTTTTCTGACTGTTGGAAGAACTCTGTTTTCACATATCCAATCACCTCATATACTCACTGTAGACGTGGAGATGTTCATTTTCACAAAGCTGATGTCACTCAGTTATCATCAATCTGTAAAATGCGATCTCAAACAAGTACTGAAGTAGATCGGCAAATGTATCAAAAATTGAAACAATATATTTCATTTGACGCTGTGCTCAGGTAAAGAAGCACACATCATGACGTGAAGTGTGCATGTAACAAGTTCAAAGACAAATGTATCAAATGTTGTAACAATGTTAAGGTCCATTCTTCAATTTTGTTAGCATTTGGAAATCACAATCATTACATATCTCGTAGCAGCCACGTGCTGGTGTTTATTTACAATTATTACTTAGTTTTATGCTTGTAAACTGTATTCTGATTGGCTCTGCCCAGCGCGACCGAAATTTTGCCTAGCGCGACCGAAATTTTTTCGAGCGCGCTCGAAATTAATACTGCAATCTGATTGGCTGAGAAGTAGCGCGTAAGTAAGATTTGGGAGCGCGTAAGCAAAAATCTCTGTGTTCTTATTGGTTGTTCAATGACAGGGATGGCCTTTCATAAAGATGTTTCACTTTTGCACTGAAGTAGATCCTTCTTCCTGAATAATAACATTAAAAACATAACATAAAATGAGAAATGATCGAAACAATTCCTAATCAAAAATTTACAAAGTTTATTTGGGTGTTATTGGTTTTTCTGAATTTTTAATATGGAAAGATATCTAATGAAAATTAAGATAACTTTTAGCTAACCTGATACTGTTCTCTCTAATTCTGGCCTTTGTGTTGGAGGAAGGTTGTTCACTGTTTCCTTTGCAGATTCCATTAACTCCGCCTTGTCATCATTTGGAATCCACACTTCAAGGTTTATTCCGCTGTCATGGTCATTCTTTATGGGTACCAGAATCTGAAGGACATTATATGATAATCTCAGCTCTGGTTCGGGAAATAAAGGGGGAGTTCCTAATAATTGGGTTGTACCCCAAACCATGTGTTTTTTTGTCATAAAATCATTCAATTGGTTGCCAGTAGTCATCTCACAAATTTCAAGTGTATCTTGTAAATGTTGTGATGATCAAATTTCACTTCAAAGTTTGGATCATGACATATCTCCGAAGTCAGTCCGGAATTTTATTACCCCCTGTCACGTGGGGTGGTGACGTAGAGAGTGTAACATTTTGGGAAAACCCCTAGCCCAGCATCATGGAGTCGGAGGGAGATTTTACAGATAGTGTTTGTTCAACAAGTGTTTCTGACATAATAGAGGTCCAAAGTTTATGTGGATCATCTGAGGATGAAAGAAGTGGGTCTGAGCCACCTTCAGGTAGCTTTATTGAGCAGGGTAAAGTTCAGGGATGGCAATTTGCCCCCCCACAACAAACAAGACTTGTAGCCTGCAAACTGTGATTGAGAAGAGTCTGACAGTGGGGATGATCTTCAACAAATCAAAATAGTATATGTTATGATAGCAGATAGTATGTTATGACACAACATACCACACTGTGCCAATTAACAATTATGAAAACAAAACACAACCTTGGCCATGCGATTTAACTTATCTTATTTTTCAGTCATTTGTATGGACCACAAAGTATATAATCAAAGTTTAAAATCTTGAAAAGACTTGTATATCACAAACATGTTCACATAAAATAATAGTTAAAAAGGTTTTAAAATTAAGGACCATTTTCTTTACATTTGACAATATTTTGGTAAATGTTTTCCTGGGGACAACACATTGAATCACTGAGGTATCTACATTCACCTCTCATTTCAGCACCCTGACCTAGTATGCTTAGTCTTAGTCTCAGCCTAGTGTTTCTGACACTCATCGGCCACTTGATCATGGCATCAGTAGTGGAGACTTGTCTAGAACTTCTTTCCTCTATTTTGTGGATTGTGAAATGACCTCTGTTCAGCTAATCTAATCATCACTAGGTTTGTGATGTGGTCTAATAAGAATTACAGTTCATTTTAGCCTAGGGAACTCTGGTAGTCATTGTTTCAGGCCCAACTGTTACAATATTCTGATTCAAGAACAAAATGTTCTCTTCATAGATAACCCTGGCTGTGTTTCAAACCTGCGTATTTTGTGTATTTCAAACTTTTGTTGCCACAATTTTTGGGGAATTGAAAACATTGATCCCTTGTCAATTACTTTTGTTGCAAATATTTATAACACACAATTCCCCTGACATTGAGGGCAGCTTATTTTGAGTACATGTTGAGGGGCCAGCTTCACCCACCATTGTGAGACCCAGTTTCCCGGGATAAGGAGTTACACCCGTGACGTATAATCTCCGAAGTTTTATTACCCTCCCGAACCCGACCATTCTTTCCAGGACAGCCTGCTGCCACAACAAAGATCCACTTTGTAAATAAACAGTTGGTCAGATTAATGTAGGAAGTGTGTGATATGATATCTTATTACCATATATTTCATTACATGTTAAAAAAAAATAAGGTTAGATTACTAGGAACTCCCCCTTAACGAGAAATGGGAAATTGGCCATAAAAACAATAATTAGGTTCCATCAATTAAACATAGATCATATCAAATATAATATTCACTTCCAGTACCTGTAATTTATATAATCCATTTGAGCTGTCTTTGTCAGGATAGGATAAAATTTGGAACTCTCCTGTATCACTCATAATGGACTCCAATGCCAGGACCTTAATACAAAATAAGATTCAACAAAATGCTGGCTAAAAATAGCGCACCGACTCAGTATTCTGTGTATATATTTATTATATTTTCTTACAACCAGTACTTGGTATACAATTTTTCTAGGTGCATACACATATCTGTTTCTTTACTCTATGCTAAGGAATAAACACCAAATGGTGCGTATGCAGGTGGAGACATATTTATATCATGCATCATACCAATTTCATTGCATTCAGGGCATATAACCTACCTCATCTTGTTGTTCAGTGAGATTTTCCATCCACATATCCCACGAGCCCGTAATTGTATCATAATCTCTCTCTGGGTAAGCTTCTGCCATGGTTGATATTTTCTGTCGATTGTTTCCTAGGTTTCGTTATTATTCATTGCACAATGCTGACAGTCTTTGGATCATGCGGCTCTTAATGTAAATAAACAAACATTGCAAAATAGGGTTCCCCAATCTGAAACCGAGGCAATATGGAATCCCCTTAGTTCAACTATATTCCTCCACGTCGCCACTGTCTTATTTACTGTGGTGCCCTCTACAAATAAATATTTTCTTTGAGCTGTAATGACTGCCTATCAACAAATTTCATAAGAATCTTTGAAAATTATTTTCGCTCGCGTTTGTTTTGCCTTTAGGGCTAGATGTTTGAGGTTTCAAGGTGATTAAGCCGTAAGTCAATGGAGCCTACCCCGATTATCGGTCCATGGCGGCCATGTTTTGGCTAATTAATTCTGATTACACCGTCAGATGTCGCTTTTGTTTGAGAAGTGATTTGTGAGTGCGTAGTAGAGTAAGAAGATTGGGATTTTGCAAACTTACGCGAGCTTGATTTTTTTAAATCAACACTTGTTGGGATTGATATTAAATTAATTTATTAATTGTCATATCATCAACAACGTTGTCAATTTAGAAAAGGAAATAATATATATATAATTGCCATATGATTAGTCAGTGCTCAAAAGACTCTTTTGTGGACTATAAAGTTAAATTATCCTCCTTCCTCAAATGAACTATCAAATCATAAACAGTTATCTGACCAATTCTCCTTCTTTTCAATTCAAAACCTGTCTTATCAAATTTGTTTAAATCCATTCAAACCCTTCGGAAATGTTATGTTTAGCACATTTACACAATGAAACAAAACCAATATTCATTATGAATTGTGAGAAAACATGACGCCCTAAGCCCTTAAGTGATTTTGAGGCAATTTTCTACCACCTTTAGTTACAACTTACTGATTCAACTTTTAATCCCCTAGGCCTGTTCCAGACTCCAGTGTTTTACCTCCAAATTTAAGTCAGGTATCTTTTCTTCAGGGAAACCACAACATGTTTTTTCTCAAATCTATGACTGTTTTGCTTACCATCTTTCATGATAAGGATTACTCTGGTATCCACTCAGAGGCATTTAACCAAAACGCATATTTAGCAGAATAAATTTCAAGATGCAAATATATATATATATGTATGGATTCAGGTTCACATTACCTATATGTTCAAGCAGATCAAATTAGCTTTGTCATTCCTTTTACCTGACCTTCATAAGAGAACATATATCAGACATGTTTGAAAATACTATTTTCTTCTTGATGTCCTTTGAAAATGATTTGGCGAGAAATGAAGAAGACAAGCAAAATAATTCTACCGATTACTTAACAGAGAGATACTTGTTATTAACCATGTTGGGATAAGTCACAACAAGATGATTCACTGTGATCTTGTGAAAAATCTAATTCACTGGAATCACAATAAATATTATTCAAAACATTTTTCGAAACCTTTTGAAAATAATCTTTTCAAGACATCAAATATATCATTAATATGATTTCCATCTTATTATGGTACGACATTGTGTAATAAATTGTTATTTTGATTACTGAGTACAAATGGAAAGGGATCTATTTTCAGCAGTTAAGCAGTTTTCCTGTACCTTTTTGAAAATGTTTTATTTTGGTTTAAAAGGAAAGTAGTTCCTTAGAAAAAATCTGCCACTAGAGGACACTCACCACTAACCCCAGTAATCTGCCTTAAGGAAACACTCAACACAATATCTCTTAACAAAACCCCTCGCAATCTTAAGATGTATTCTTTGCCAGGAGTGTTGGACCGGATAACATAATCCACAACTTATTGCAAAGTGATCCACAAAACATGTGTCGAACTTATTCCAGTCATCCATCCCATAACAAAATAACTTTATGGCTCCTTTTCACGAAAAGCACAGCAGTGAATTGACACAGGGAAAATTGGCATTGACAACCAAATCGACTAGGCAACAATGTCATTTGCGGTGAATCAAAGAAATGCTATTTGTGCTCTTGTCTTTTTGTTCTTCATAATAAACATGCCTTGTATGACGCAATTCTAGCTTTGGGTTTCATTTCATGGTCCTTGCACATGCTGCATTCTCAAGGTTGCCTCGCTTTCATTTCGCGAAAATGAGGCACACGGACGCTTGGATCACGTGACAGTCTGCCATATCATGACACACTGTGATGTAATAACTTCGATCATGTGATGTTATGTGCTTTATGAAACCCAACGCCATATGGTACAAGCTGACTGTTGAGTGTAAACAATATTGTCACGTTTATGAATAAAGAAAGATATTACAAATTTATTTTCGGAATTTCTTGACAAAACTGTCATTTCAAAGATATAGTTATTGTTATCGTCACAGATGATGTTTAAAATTTTCAATCCTAAGAGTTTTTATAATCTGTAGCTTCCCACTTTATTTTCACAAAACAACAAGTGACAATACATCAAACTTATATTAAATTATTGAGCTACAGTATTTTCGCTTCTACAATATATGTCAAGAATTTCTATTTATTTCTGAAAATAAAATAAAATCATTTTTGTCATTTTAACAAATATAAAACTGTTAAAGACAAGATCGAAGTTTAGAGTGCAAGGATCGGGTAAATTCAGAGTGATACTTAAGAGTGATACTTAATTGGACAAGTCTTATTCATATTATACGTGACAAACGTGATAACATCTTTGCATAGCTGTACAAAGTTAAAATTTAAAAAATAGCGTTAGCAATCCTCGTGGGCCCGGGCTCCTGGGGTTATACTTTGGGATATGATTATGTTATAGGAAACACCATTATATGTATAAAGAGTCACTCATTCCGTGTGATATACACTGTCATAAATACTATAAAAAGAGTCATGATTAAAAGGAGTGATTTTAGAAAACAATAACGAAAATCAGGTCAGTCAATACGTATATAGTTCTTCATAGACACAACAATATAGGCGAGATGGTCCCACAGCAAATGACACATCCTGGAGCAAAAAGTGCAATAGATTCGTGTTACCACGATCCAAAGGTGTGGAGAGAATAAATGATGACACCAGCCAATAAGCTCCATCAAGATACTTCTAAGATTAGTATTGATTAATGTGAAATGAGTTCTGTCATACCACTTTTAAGGTGATCTCGAGCCTTATGGTGCCACTAGCTTAATTACAAGGCGCCACTTTGTATTTAAATGATAATGATCCTATGAGCGCCACACGGACATCCGGTTCCCTGTCAAATCACGTCAGTCGAGACAATGGTGGGAGGCAAGGGCAATTATTTCAACCAATCAGAGAGCAGCTAACAAAAGATTATAAAAAGTGTTCGAAGTAAAAATGGCGGGAAGTAGCGATCAAACATGTCTACATTTCAACATCGCATGAATGGCTTTCCTAGAAAAAACGATTACAATAACAATTAATTAATGTTAATAACAACAGGGTCGTTTGAGGCATCTACGGATGGTCCAGTGTCAAATAATCTTCAGGCGGTAAGATGCAGGATCTATGGCGGCACATGGGAGGTAGGCCCACCTCAAAGAATCCTTAAGATGGAGATGTGCATCTAGCACAGCCTCAGGCTATACCAACAATTTGGTTTGGATCATTTTGTTATCACATTAGTTAGTTGGGGGTTGACTCAAACTTCCTGGATCTTGCTTACACTAGACAACCTTGAGGTGCTGCCATCTCTCGGGCGATGCCTCAATGTCCGAGATAATTTCCATGTTCTCATTGACTTGGGTCCTAAAAAACTCAATATGGAACTGTATGTTTCTGATGTTTTACAAAATAATAGTTGGTAAATCTATGGGAACGGCGTGTCTGCATGGGTACACTGCCTACTCATGATTGGTACGAAATCTGACCAACAATTGTTGCACCTCTATTTGATTTTGGCTTGCCATTCCAACGTGATATATTTCATACGTGTACATTTTTTTCAGATAATGAAGTAAATCAAATAAACTAAATATACTAATTAAATAAACTTAGGAAATGTCGATTTACATCGATAAGATATGCTGCAACTTTAAATGTGCTCTGAAAATAGTGGGGGGGGGGGGTTCAGTTCCCCAAAGCCCCCCTAGCCTTCAGACCTCAAAGCCCCCCCCCCCCCCTGGATCCGCCACTGAGGGTGCCCGTCTAATGGGAACCTCCCTGGAAATCAAACACAGAAAATGAGTCCTCACACAGCATAGATCAATACTATATGCAAATGCAGTCTTATTGACACTTATCCTTGCCAAACCTCGGGCAACGTTCATCTCTGACACATATCTGTTCTGCTTGCAGCATTTGAAGGCACGTCTCCCACTTTTACCCTTGGAAGTCGTGATATTCCATTCGGTTTTTATGTTGATAATGGCAATGTTGCATGGTATGTTAACATTTCTATCAATGGAAAGGTTATGTGAATATTTCTAATTGTAATCTTTATGTGGAGCTCAACATGTTATGAACTTGCACAAATTAGATACAAATTTGATTATATACCACAGTCATTATTGCACAAAAAATCATCGATGAAAAACGTTAACTTGACACTTTCTTTAGGATGTATAAAGTAAATATTATACATGACATGTTTTTTCCATAAGAGAATACACCTGAGATTATATCTGTAACACTGGAGTCAGTAACAGTCGTGGGGAGTAAAACGTTGGATTCTTCAGCATTCTTCAAAATTGATTCTTCAGCAAATAACAGTAACTTTTAAAGTTGAATGACAAGTTATCTTTAAACAGAAAATAAACACACTCTAAAAAAACCCTAATTAATAGTATATGTGGTGTGCTAAGTGGGCCAATAAAGCAAATCCAATATTACTCCTCCCTTAAAAGACCAATTTCTTTTTATAATGATAAAATCAAAGAGGCACCAACTGTCAAATAAATCTTTAAAGATATAATATTGTGTTGTTCTCAAAATGATAAACATTATATTTATGAATAAAAATGTATTCTTATATTTTTGGATGTTTATAATGAGAATTTAGCTGAAACAATTAGGCTGCCATGTGCACACAAACTGATGACATTTTGTTAAGATTAACAGTATACAAGTGCCTGTTATGTCGCAATCTATGATAAATGTGTTATTCTGCAAATCCCAGATGGCACAGTATAAAAAAACGTGGTGACTGTTGGTCGAATATTGAATCAACATTTCTGAAGGGTCTAACATGTAATGTTCATCACTGGAAATGGGAGACATTGAATATGATATGGGAAGTACAAAACTTCGTATTGCAGTGGGTAAATGGTGTCACTTTCACCCAGCATAAATGGCACCAAAAATAGAAAATATTCTCCAGTATATGTACATATTCAAAAAATAATTTCAGCACCTTCCTCTTATTGATGAAAAAATATACATATGCAAATATGCAAAATGAAATTAGATTTCAATGAGGTAATCCATTTGTGTCTACGTTTGATACTTTTCTTGTCACTTGATTTTTTTTCCATTGCAAATTTAGAACATTTCCTTTCAACATACTTTGAGAGTTTACCATTATTATACCACAGTCAAACTATTTATTTTCAAATTTAGCTTATTAATAAATCTCAAAATTGATGAACTTTATTTTCATTTCATTTTCATCATTTAATGTAATGCAGCAGTTAATGTATTTTCATAAATTAACCACCAGTAAGTTATCATTATAGATATTGTTTCAAAATAGCTCAGCATATCAAAATTTCCTCTAATTTCCCTTTCAGATTTGTCAAAAATTTAAATTTACTCTATTATTGTTATTTATGAACGGATTTTGATTAATAAAGACTTTATCAGTTAGCTATTGAAAGATACAGATGATTGAATATTGAATTTTATAGTAAAATCCACGGAAATAGGAGTTTCATTTTCAAAGTCATTCAAAAGTCACTTCAAGGTCACTATCAATATTATATAAAAATAGCCTATAAGGGTCCACATTCAGTCGTGTATCATTTGCGGATGTGTCCCACACAGTAAAAACATAATATGCCTATATCTGTCATTTCTACTGATGTTATAGGGTTTTGAAAAGTTCATCGAGGTTATCTTGACAATATTGGACAAAATCTACAATTCAGATCCAAAGGTCTCATTGCATGAAACAATAAAAATGCATTTGATAACAAATATGATCCTCCAAAAATGAATTAACCTGGTTGCATATGAAATATTTCTCAAATGAACACCTATGATGTGTACAATAGCTTGTTTTAGTCTGAGAAAATACAACATTTTATATATTCTGTGTCTGTTGTATAATGCATCCCCTGTAACATATGAAAAACAGACAACAAAAAGGTGAAACTGTATTTGTTTTCTCAAATGAAATGATACTGATGGATGATATTCTACAACCAACCGGACTGAATATCCCCTTGTGAATACTGACGTGGTACAGATGCATATCTCCCCATCTTCCTCGCTAATTGTCAGTATTAAGCACTACTTTACACAAGACTTTTACAACCATATTACTTGCTAATTGTCAGTATTAAGCACTATTTTTTGTAAATTGCATGGAACAATAAAAGAAGTTGTTGTTAACACATTAACACGTAAAAAAGTAACTTTAATGTTTCAGAGCAAAATTGGTTGAGTCTGTAAAATTGTCCGGATTCAATCTGAAATATCTCATGTGAAGATAGTGATTAAATGAACACCTAGATTGCTGTCTTGAAGTACAAACACCATGGCTGCTATTGTAAATTTTACAAAATTGTCGAGATTTATATGCATCTTCACCACTTCTATTTAAGTATGAAAGTAACATTTATATTTTGTTGCACAACACATCCCTGGAACATTTGGGAATAAACTGAACAAAATACAGTTCTTCAGATCCGCATGGTACAATTAACTTTCTTCTAATATACTGTGACTGGTATGTGATATTAATACAGCATACTGATCAAGAAAAGCTGGCCTCATCTGAGAAATAACTAACTGCCCATATCTCATGTGTAATTTTACATATGTTTGATTGATTAACACGTATGTTTGATTGATTAACACGTATTTTAAAAGTTATGGAATATCAATTATTACAGTATTTTCTGTATTTATGATATTCCCAAATACCATCTTTAACCATCTAAACATGATAATGGCCAATGCAAATATGTTTCTAATGCTAAACATTTATCAATATGATTTTTATGAGTTGTAATATGATGTGTCACAAATGTCCGAAACCTGTTACCCCGACCCACCAGGAATACTTCTTATACAAGATCGAGGTATACAAAACATTGTGTTTTAGGATTGGATGTTAACGATTTGTGACGTCATAAGTTTGTGTGCTCCAATATTCTTAATCATGTAAACAAAGCATGTAAACATATTGCAAAGCCTTCCAAAAGCGGTAGGTTTACAGGCAATGTTGAGCCAGGTCACACTTTTAACCGACCAACCATTGATCTTAGGTGATGCATGCATATCCCTCAGATCTTTAGTTGGCACATATACATTTTTTAATTAAAATTGTATCAAATTGGATGGTTATTAGACCAGGAAAAGGGATTATTACAAAGTTACATATTTGTATTCTCGTGTTACTCAAAGATTAATCTTGTGGGGAAAGTCTAATTTTAAAATATGGGTATATCTTATGTGCAATGTGATGTAATATATAATTATGGAAGATACATAAAATATACTATTGAATTATTTACACATAATACATTCGAGAACTGTCGATTTAAAAAGTAAAATGTTAATTTTTTCAAAGACAAATTAAGAACCTATAGATATTCTCAAAATGGACGTAAGTATTCAAATGTGGTAGTCAAAGATGTAAGTGCTGAGAAAATATTCCAGAAGTAACACGTTTTATCTTCCACAACATTGGTCATAAATACATGATTATATCAGATATGACATGTGATAGTCAAAATTCAACATATGTACTATTTTGTATGGGATGCAACAAATATTATGTATGTGAAGCTGCAACAGAACTAGAGTCCATAGACAGGGAGTCCACAACAAAATAAGCTTATTTGTGGATCAACATATTTCAGAATGTGTAATTAGCTAAACACCAATGTTTAAGATTTTATTTAATTACCTCTTTATAAAATGACTCTAAATAGCACAAAAACCGACAGATTAGTTAAAGAAGAACATATCAGACATAAGTTTAAAATCAAACCTGAAGAGATTAAATGGCAATCCATTTGTAATGTGTATCTTTATTTCGTTATTTATCTTATGTGTAGTTAAACTGCAAATATAATTTGTAGTTTGAATCATATCATTAGCACAATATTTGTCTTGACATGTTGTATATTTGCCTCTCCTGTAATAGTACAAACCCTATCAGATTATGATGTTTCAAAATACTTAAATAACATTATATGTAAATTGCAATATTAATCCCAATCAGTTAAATACAAATATTCATAACCATTCTACAAACAGAAGGTCCGCAATATAAAAAAACAAAACTCCAAAATTGAGAGAAAGTGTTTTCGAAGAGTCATATAGTATGAATCACCAAACAATTGTTACATCGAAAACCATTATATGGTGATTTTCATAAAATGACCATGGACATTAATTATCCATTCTACTTTTTTCGGCTGTACTACTTCAAAATATAAGTGTTGCAAAATACATTCCAAAATCGTAATTGTTATGATCTCTCTAAACGTATCGAACAAGTTATCCAAACAGTTCATTAAATATTGTTTGCTGAAAACACCTAAATGCTATACGGTATTCAAGAGAGAAATACAGACGTCCTGTGCGATGTGGTTGACACAAGAAGCATAGGAGTATGGCAGGCTGAGAGGCAAGGTAAGGAGGCGTGATGCGGGGCACTTGGCCTATGACCGCACTACCATGTACAATTTGTGCTTGTCTGGATGGTAGGGTGATAAGGCGAATAATAAGCAATCAGTATACACCTAGTGGGCTCATTACTCCAGCCTGCCAACACCGGTGAGCCGGCTTCCACCATCAGATCTGCTAAATTGGGGGCCACGGGGTCAACTGGCCACTGCCATTGGGTCACTGTACATGTGTAAATGTTACTAAAAGCACCTACTAGCCTTATGTTACTTACACTGCGTCAATCAATCACCTCGGAAACGATGGCTGGGATTCTGGTGGTATTTTCCATCTAAAGGGGGCCTTTTAATCCGTCATTTTGGCCAAAGGACGAGTCTGCCATTTAGCACAGGTCTTGTTGTGATCCCCGGATCAATTTTCACATCAAAACCCCAATCCTCAGCCTGTCGACCCGTTTCCACCCTCGTACCCTCAGGGGTATTGCATTACATCTAATCCTGTTACTAAGTGAAGTCTCAGCCCCTTAAAACAACGACTTGGCGGGCACCTGTACATAAAGCAGTGACAAGACATCAATCGTGGCAGCCTGCTTACCGGAGGACACGGTCTCACCACCGCCTTACACATCCCTCTCCCGCTCTAAACATCCATATAAGCCAGTCTGAACCCGTAATTAATTACCAGGGCAATGCTTGTAATGTCTGCCATGAATGCCTCATATTGACAGGGGGACAAGACATATCAACCTCTCGTGTCTTACTGCCACGCAGTGGAACACGTCATATATCAACATGTCTGGTTCTTCTTCTATATATTTATAGAAGACAAAAAATGTCTGACATTTGTTCATAACAACTGTAGGAAAAAGGACTGATATATATATATATATATATATATATATATATATATATATATATATATATATATATATATATATATATATACATATATACATATATATATGTATATAAATGGCAAACTTATTGAGTCCCAAGAACAAAGCAATCACTTCGTGTTCCTTCTATGAGCTTATATTCTAAAATTTTAAAATGAAATATTTGTCTTTCACTTCCATTGTTAATTTTCTATTTCTTTTTCAACCAAGCTTAAGGGGTATCAAGCTGTCTCACGGTCCGAATTTGAATGAAATCTTAGGATTATATATGTGAATGGTATCGTTTTGACAACAAAACATCATTGAAGGTTTCCATTGAATTTATGGAACATAAAGTGATCATTGTGCTTATAAAAACTGTCTTTTCTTAAACGTTTACAGCTGCATGCACCACAGTGGATAACGCGCTTTAATGAAGGTGTTGTGTTTCTAAATTGGGTTCTGTGCTGAATGTGCAGGTCACTCGGCCCTCCATTTGGTGACTGCGTGTCAATAGAATGCTGCTGCTAATTTATGCAAATGAAGAAAGTCTTCAGAAATTGAAGACGAAAGGACATGTGCAGATGATGGCGAGAAATGCGAATGTGTCTGTATTCTGGTCTTGTCATCCTACAAACACCATGTCAGAGTCCATTCTGCAAGGCGCTGATTGGCTGTAGGTCACGTGACCTGTCATGGCCGACTAGAACAAACATGGCTGCCAGATTATTGAGTTCGCGACCCTTTTGTTGACGACAATATTGCAGTAAGAATGTGCTATGTGTTGGTAACACCTCGCCAAATCACCTGCCTCCACCAGATGTTTGGTCCTGTTTGAAGTAGCACTAAACTAAGATCTTACCGCAGAAAATATGCGTGGAATTCCATCTCCACCCAACATTAAACACAACAAATAAATGATTTCTGATCCTAGATATGTGAATATATAGCTTATATATACTAATCAGATATAGTTTATCGTGACTTATTTGACAAATTGACAAAATTAAATTGGTTAAATATTGCATTTATTATAGGGGTTGTATAAAGCAATTAAAGCGTTGTTTCTCGTTTTTTTCCATTTTAGCATAATTTTGGATATTGGGTCAGATCAAAACCTGTCACTGGGATTAAATTTAAACTCTGTAATAAGATTGATAGGTGTGATTTTTCACTCATTCAAATAAAATCCATTTTTCAGTTAAAACCCTATTCCTACCTGTGACTACCCAGCATAAGAAATTCAACTTACTACTTGTTAATATATGTTAGGCATTTTCAGCTGCCCGCGAACATAATGCAAGATGGAAACAGAAGTTAACTTAGAAACTCACAAGACCCTACGGGGTCAACGAGAATAATGTCCAAGACTATTTATACGGATGAACTGCTTCATACAAGCTGGAGGTATATGTTTAATGTTATTATTATGTTTTTATCTGCCCCGGGAATAGTAACCCATAAATGTACTGTCGCATTCCAAACTCAATATTGGCTTGTGTGGGCCATTATAGCTGGCTGATAATGGACGGAGCAATGCATTAGAATCAGGCAGCATTCATCAGGAATGGTGATGGACCAGATGGAACCGGGATTACCTCAGATGGGACGGGGATTAACATACTGATGTTCCCCCAGCCTCTGACAGATCACTATCTACCGCTTCCAATATAAATACGAGTCCCCTTACATCTATATGACGTTTTTATTCTTACCATATTCATGACATGTGACAGTCCTATGAGATATTGAAGTACATTCTTCTTTCAGCTTCAAATAAATTCGTCTCAATTCTATTGTCGGTTATGACAGAGCTGATGTAATTTCTTTCTTTTCAAAGGATACGTAAAATCACATAAACAGGAAAAGAACCATCTGGTTCGGGTGTTATGGAGTTTTAGCCTGTCTGTCAGTCATTTACGTGAGATAATAAGTAGTAAAGTAGGCACCGTGATCGATTGTTGAACTCCTGTCCTCACAATCGTCGAGCGACTTCTTCCGGCGGGGAGCAGCACTTGAGTGGAAATCGAGTTTCATAAATCTGCCCAGTTGTTCTCTCAGTGATAATTAACGCTCCCTTCAATGTATGTGAAACAATCTCAGTGGCAACGACACACAATTTTTGTTCTCACATTAGAGCAAATCACACACCTCCTTGTCAAAGTCGCCGGAAAAAAGTATTTATTGCAAAAGAAGATTTGAAATTTATGATCTTCATTCTTATAGTTTTTTTCCTTGTCAGAAGTCTCATTAAATGGTGGTTGGGAATCACAAATCGTAACAAATAACACAAAGCACAAATTATGTAGAAATGGATCATTGGGAACGAGATTTGATGTACATGTAATGTACTTTGATGTGGAAATAAAGAGTTGCCCCACGCAAGTGTATCACAACACGAAAATATCTCATCATTTTCCGGCCAGGTACTCACCAATTTCCGAGCTCGGAAGCATCAGGAATCTGCCTTTGTAAATGCCTCTGAATATTCATAACTAAGCATATAATCCTTAACTTCCAAGTAAATTCAGCATCCTCTATGTGTAATCTTGGACGGGCGACTGCTACAAAAATATTCACTGCACTGCAAGAATAGCATTTTTGAAATAGTTTGTAAAGATATACTATGCAAAGATATTATTCTGGACCACTTATTTCTGCTAAATATTGCTTGCCAGAATCCGTTTTGAGTAAATTTGAACTGGTCATCCTGTGTGACAACGCAACAAGCTGTTATGGCGAGAGGGCCTTGAAGGTGCGCCCACCCAGTGCCCCCTGTCGGCAGGACACACCCTCTGACATCTCTCCACTGTGTAATACACCCCAGTCAAACAGCATCAGATTTCCTGCAGATGTCTGTCATCAGGGCATAAAATAGCCATTAATTTGTTTTCTGGTGTCTGTGACCGCTTCCTTGCGTCGTTTGGCTGGTTGGCACTCCGCCAGCTTGCACCCAGCCCCTTTCCCAATGTCGTCCTGTGCCATTATTGTGTCTTTGGACGGCCGCCATCATCTCCCCCTGGCGACAAACCGAAAAACAATCAAGCTCGCTTTAATAAACACGGCTCTCCAAAACAACTTGATTGCACAGGGGGTGGGGTCAGGTGAAAGTTGGCTTTTTATTATTGCAGAGACAGATTTATGTCTATATATTTATGAAGAAAGGTCTGAGTCAGCGATTAGACGTTTTGAGATAGGAGACAAGTGCGTGTGTGCGAGCTGTGGTAGCAACAGGTCCCTTTTGGTTTGATAAATGCAGAACATGGACTACCACCCCAAGGTGGTATATGTTTTTCATTCTGATGTTGAGCATATGTCCACAATATGCAGGCGTTCTGGCCACCTTGGCAGAATGTCGCTGAAGATGGAAGTCAGAGGCCTAGCAACGTGAAGAAACAACAATGCTTTCATTGACGACAGTGTTGAGTTTCAGACGTCTGGCGCCAACTTTGGGTAAAGCTACATGCAAAATATGAGAATATATGGTCTGATGCCATAATTCCCTGATGGTACGGCATACAATAGCAGATAGTAAAGCTGGTAGTCCATACCTGCATACAGATTTGGTCATGTCAACACCGATATGTGTCCATTGAAGCACAAAAGGGAGACAGGAGCGAAATGGCGGCTCAGGACAAGTCCATGTTAAAGATATCATTATGATGGTGTGCGGCAGGGCAAAGGCTTTTGGTTGTGCATCCTTTGTGACATGTCAGAGCATGTATAGAAGCCTTCGGGGAGTAACGTTTGAGGCTTGGTTTTGTTTGTGGACAGGAGATGTTGACCTAGTGACATTTGGTGAAGCTTTGCCGAGCAGGAAGGACACTGACGCCTGTACCGACGTCGCGGCATCTCCTATACCGCTCACAACCGTGTCACCAACTGTAAGTCACAGCGTTATTCCGCGTTTGAATAATTGATGTGTGTGAAGTAAAGACTGACACCAAACCTGCCTTGCTTTCTTTAACTTTTGTCATTTCAGTATTGCAAAGTCAGTATATTACATGTGGGATCTAAATATTCATATGTTGGGGTGTCGTTTTCCTGTTTCTTTTACATCATGTTTTATCATTCATTCATATAATAATTACTTGAGACTGTTTTAAAGAACCACAAATTAAAAAAAGGGAAATTAAACAATTTAAATTGCACCAGCCATCACAGGACATTGCGGCATATTAGGATAATTTACACAGATTGCTACGGAAAAGGCATCATTGGGTGTGAATATTCCAAATGCAGATCCTGATTTTTTACATGAAACTTTGAAAATGCTTTCTCGACGTTCTTTTAAGTAATTATTTCCTTTTTAATTTTTTGTATCATCAAATTGCATAATAATATCAAAACCTAAGAATGTCATAGAAAGGACGGTAATGATCAGATCAGTGATTCTTTTAGATGAATGCGGTTGTTTGCAATAAAGGAAAGATTTGAATCATAGATTGACATAAAAAGGGCCAATAAACATTGTTCCTGATAAAGCTATGTTGCATTAACTATAACCCATCAATCACAATAAACAATCACAAGCCTAAGATTGAAAGATGCTCAAAATATCAGAAACCTCGTGTTTCCCTGACGTTGTGGCATGCATTGCCCAGATTATTTTAGAAAATATTTATGAAAGAAATTGTAGGAGATCTAATTTGAATTCATTACCATCAAACTGAAGATGAGAGCTTGGCAAACTATACTTTAGTGCGTGTCCTTATTACCTTCAAATCTTTGAACTTTGAACTTTGAACTCTTGGCAAAACTTCTAACTTCTAATATGATAACCCTCTTGATAGTCGGATCTTTCGGGGCATGGTGCAATCTTAATGTGCTTGAAAATGCTTGTAATGTTTACCTTTTGTGCAAATCTTGTGGTGGTACCACAGAATGACATGCACACAGAATATGATGACGTATACACATCGTGAATGAACAAGGTTGATGGCTATGATATCCAACATGTCCTCACAGATACTTGCTCAGAATAAATATTCACCACTGCCTTGGGCTTTGATAACAAAAAATGAAGTTTATAGATGATAGCAATCAGTACTAAGCTCTACAGAATGAGGAGATTTCAAAATGATCCAAAGGTTCTATAACATTGATGGAAAGTTTGTAAAAGGAATAAAGTTGAGATAAAGGCTCAGTTCCCATAATCAAAATTATTGAGTGGTCATACATTTATACATATATTCGGTGTAAATATTCAAATTGGTTTGAATTAGAATGAGCGTATATCATAATATGATATATATTATATGTCATATTATGTTTGGCCTAAATCTGCACCTACCGGTATATACGAAGCTAAATTGATACAGATAAGCGTCGTTTCGGAAGATCTGCAAATCGTATTTATTCCTTCCATTGCTTTTGTCCCATACGCAGGAAGACTGATATGCGAGCCAACCTAAACATTAAAATTTATCACTGGTGGTTGCTATTTTGACCCTGTAAAACGCATTTTTCTTCATCATAGCCTGTGCAGAGCAGTTTCAATACAGAAAGTTTTGGGGTTTGCTGTGAAATCTGAGATGAAATATCTATGTTTAACTCTTTGCTTCTCCACATATATATATGCAGTGTTCTTTTTCTTTTTCCCAGTTCATATTAAAAAAGGACTATGTCACTTTTTGTACTTTTTTATATTCACTTTATTTAAATCTCTGTATGTTTAACAGTAGTTCCTATTTTTTGTTCGCTGACAGTCCAAAACGCTGATGAATTTGCCCTTTTATTTGTGTGGCACGGTTTACAATGAAACTCAATTGTCTTCTCATGTTAACTCGAATTACTGGTGGTAATCCTTCTTGGATCCCAAGCAATCATATTATTTAATATATAATTTGACCTGGAACGCAAGTGAAGGGTGTTACACCAAGTACATTTACATTAGCTCAATCAGTTTTGGCTTATCTTGAAAGAACTTTAAGTTGTCTCTGCTATTTAGCCTTTGATATTGTTTTGTACCTCATGAGACAGACTGTCTACATTGGTGCTCACATCTGGCCAGGTGATGGAAGTCTGGCATGAAATAATACTCCTGAATATTGCTCAGCTGTGTTGAGTAGGGACAGTTCCTTGTGAATGCAGCATCTTTGTCACACCTTTTCAAGTAATAATATTTCAATTTCAACATTTGTAATACAGTGCCTTGTGAAAAATATTCTATTAAATCTCAGGTAATACATAAGATACCTGTCATTATCATATCATGTGTATTTTGTCTATTCTATAAGCAGATTGAATAAGACTTTCAATATAATGCACGAAAAAATTGGCTTCCTATCGAAATAAAGATATTACAGAATTACTATTCATTGAGGATCTTTGGTCACATTTTGCTGTAAATTAAAAGAGAATTAAAGTAAAGAATTGTATTCGGCAATAAATGGTTCGACCATAATAATTTATTTTTAACACTGACTTGTATTCACGGCAGTCTTATTGTACTTGGAGGATAAACTGGTTCATCCCTGATGTATGAGGTTATACTAGAAAACCTGATGCAGAGTAAATATACACTAATTCCATAGTAATGGACTCATTTAAAGTCACACAGTAAATCTCTAAATCAAATAATGCCACCTTGTGTCCACCACTAAATTCCACGGATGGCGGCATGAATATTCATTAGAAAAACTACTTTTTGGTGAAAGAAGTGCGTTGTAAATCACCGACTGGTGAAGATGGTTTGCCTTATAATGGAGTTTCTGTGAGAAATATTGTAGTGGAGCGGCTTGAAAATGGCGCCCTCTGTCTGTTGATGGCCTTTGGGGCTGGTAAATCACTACAGCCTCAAGTGATGAGGGCGGTGTTGGTGGGATCTCCCTCCGCAGAGGCCGCACCCAACATAGATGAAGCCGATTCCTCCGCATGATCTGCCAGATCCAGATTTAGACAACATTGCAACTTCAGCTTGTTGCTGCAAAATGGGATCCCTCTGATTCCAAAGTCCGGGGATTATGTTGCTTCGCGCCGCAACAGGGACAAATTCCTCCGCGATATCAAGGGGTTTTGTGCAAATTGTGGTGGTGGACAACACTCAGCCTCTCAATGTAGTGCCACTGTTGCATTGGAAATCCCCACCCTAATCCCTCCCCAGCCTTCTATTTGAAATTATTCCGTTCTATGTTAGGTGGGATGCCATTTTGATTTGGAGCAGACGACATTTGCAATTCAAGCATATGGGTGATGAATGTCACTTGAGTTGAAGGGTTCCCTCATGGCAGCCTTGCGTCAACAAAAACGCACCATTTCTGTCATTTTCCGATAGATTTCCTATTTACGACTCTTCAGATTATAAGACTAAAAGCAATCCCTTTGCGTACTTCCATGACACAAGAGGCAGAGATTAACGTGCCATTAGCCTTGATTATTATTAATTGGCAGAAAATGTTTACTACACACAATGACAAAAAACCTCGGTAAATATTCAAGGCACAAATAATAGCCCAGATTTCTCACTGCCTTACATCTACCTGGAAGTATTCATATCAATCTAGATCAACGCTATTTGAATCATACAACTTTAAATATCTTCTAACGCACACACACACACACACACACACACACACACACACACACATATATATATATATATATATATATATATATATATATATATATATATATATATATATATATATATATATATATATATATATATATATATATATAAATCTATCGTTTATATATCATTTCTTCAATTGTGTTCATGTATAGTTTTTATTATTTCCATTGCTTGGCAGTCCTTATCAAGATATCAAACTCAATCAATGAATTCGTTGTATAACACTGCTAATAATCTCGAATATTATTTGTTGTTTTTCTTGGAAATAATTGACCTTTGTATGGCGATATGAGATAATGCGTGGACATTCTTTACACAGGTCTTGTTTTGTGTCAGGCAATCTCAGTAACCAGACAAGTGGGCAAACATTACCATAGATAACACTATCAATAGTAACACAGCTAAAAATAGTTCTATATATTTTGATAATATTTTGTGCCCTTAACAATTTACAATGTGTTGGCAAATTTACGAATCTATTTCTGAATCTAATTCTTTTAGATTAAATAATGATATTAATTTATTGGCATTTTAATTTTTTTTTGATATATATATCAGCTATTTTTGGTGTCTGTCAAAAAAATGCTGAACAAAATATTTCATTTTGTTAGAAATCTTTCCACTCGAGGTCTAATCTGCAGGATAATTGCATATTTTGCAATCTCAAACATGAACGCATCCTGAATGTCAAAAAAGGAAAAATAATCTAACCTTCTTCAAAACATCCTGAATTTACTGAAACATTGTCTGATGATGTTTGCACCAAACATCAAAATGACTGTGTCCCTTTGTTATTTTCCATCAACTGACAATAGCAGGGAGGATGATCCGGTCTCCATTTTGTATACATACATCCTCCAGATAAAGTGGTTCTAGTTACTGAACTCTCCAATCAAGCTGTGACTCGTGAGTTGTACTGCATTGTGAAGCCATTTGCCATCAGACAGTTTCATTGTTTTGTTGCAGGCGACATGACATCAACTGCTTATTGTTTGTTTGCATGACTTTGTTCCATGGAAGAGATGGAGTGTGACGGAACAACACCACAGGATCAAGGATGCCGCCCCCAATATTGCCTTTTATTTCATTTCAATATTAATGAATGGACCTACTTGCAATTAACGTATATATATATATATATATATATATATATATATATATATATATATATATATATATATATATATATATATATATATATATATATATATATATATATATATATATATATATATATATATATATATATATATATATATATATATATAAAGTTGACAGACAGAGAAGGTTTTATATTGAGAAGTGTGATATGCTTGGTAGACAATAATATTTTTCATTACAAATAACTGTGTTATCAGATATATGCTGTATTTTGGAAATTGCTTTTTCTTTGGGGGTTGGGGGAGGGGGAGGGTTTGAAGAATTGCCTGAAAACGGGAACTAACTGATGCCGTGTAGGAATTTAAAAGCAGTGATTCAACTTGTGCAAAAGAACATAACATTATTGTTGGCATACAAAAGGCAAAATTCATTTTTTTTTCGAAAATGAAACATAACTTAAGTTTTCGATCTTGTGCAGTATACATTTCTAGTGTGAACCAGCCAATCATGGATCTATGTGATAATTAAATAAAATATGTGAATCCATATGTGTAACGTCGATATGATGTGAAAAAGATATTTAACAAAAGTGTACATGATGACTGCTAATATCATTTCAGTTACTGGGTGGAGTTCTTAGCTATTCCTAGTTCTTAGTAGGAAAGATGTATTTTCAGTGGACCAATGATATCAATTGTCTATTAGACTCAGATCTATTTCCCATTTGTTGATTTTTTTCAAAATCTAATAGTTATCACTAAGTTGTGTCACAGAGGTTGTCATTTTACATGTATTAGCCAATGAGAATCGAGATAACCAGTTGGGGTCAAATTTAATATGTTACATACCCTTTGACTGGTCAAAATTATCAAAATTATTAAGTCTGCTCTCGAAAAGGATTTGAATTATCATTTATGTTCACAAACATTACAAAAAAGCAAAGATCAGTACAGCTCTAAGGCCAGTGGCCTATGTTTTTCTTTCTATTGCAGTAATCGAAACTGCATTATGTGTATAGGAGGGCTTTATATGAAGATGATATGACAATAAAACATTCAAGTAAAAAGTCCAACTCATTTGTTTCTTTCTTTCGGCAATTGATTTATAGGTAGCACTCAGTTTTGTTCTGAATTACCCAGATCAAATGAAGTGTTTTCATGAAAGGCCTGTCTCTATTACTAAATCAGGAATAAAGGGGAACCTGATATCAGTCCACCTTGGCGTGAGTGCTGCCCAGGTCCCAAGATGCCAACATAAACATGTTGCATGACAAAACAGGCCACTAAATTTGCTTCATATTGACATTGATTTGGAGAGGAGGGTCTCTTACTTAAGGAATGCCGTAAAGAAGTATTTGGTGACATTTCATCGTCATACCGCAGGAGAGTGCGTTAATCACGCCGCAACGTTGTAAATCACGTGGTTTGATGCGAGACTTGGGCCACCGAAGGATTTTCCATTTAGAGTGCCATTGATGGAGAAGCAAGCTTCATTTATTCTTTTTGCCAAAATTACTATGAATGGGAGTGGTAAGAGAAATATAGGGCGTCCTGTCGGGGGATCATAATAGGACATGGGCAGGTCGGGGGTAGCCAATGTGATATTCATTTCCTCGTAATTGTAAATGTCAAATAAGTCAGCAAGGGTGTGATCCTTGGCCCTAAGCTTCGGCCATTACTACTGCAGGGGGTGCGATAGCTGGTCATCGGGGTCCTTATATTTTCCGACCCAACCTGTCACAGATGCTGTAATAGGATTTGATGGAAAGGACACAGCAAGATCATGACAGGCTTTTTATATCCAGCTTAATTGATATCAGACTAATGACTGAAATATCTGGTGTACTTTGCTACTTGTTTCTGTGATGTACATATTACTTTAAAACAATTGTATTTGAATATATGACCATGCCTTGTCATATGTGAGATGTTTTTCCTTCTGGGTTAGGACTAGTGCCAGACGTTTGGGGACTCCTCTTGTGTACTTTGTAAGAGCGATGGGATCTTTTCATGAATATTAGACACAGAAAGCAGGGCAGCAATTTCTGTGGCAGTTTGCAAGTGGCCATTAGTTGGTGTATTACCAGTGTGTAGAGGTGGTATATCCTCACACTGTATAGGAAATGACCAGTCAACTTGCTTCACCTATTGGGCACTAAAATGGGCTATGTATAGTTGAGGGGTGACAGGGTATTGGCCCTCTACAAGCCTCTGGAATCCCACTAAGTCTTGTGTGTCACTGAGGCAATCTTCACCCACACAAATGACCGTGAAACACGGCCACGATAGGCAGTTAAGGCTATCAAGGAACTGTTGTCGCTATTCCATAGCAATGAATTATTTAGACCGGGGACAGCTTGGAATTGGTCAGGCCTGTTTGGCACTAATGATGGGTTAAAATAAATGCAGTCATAAGTTTAGAAAATGGACATGAATCCGCGGCATTTGCTTTTATTTATGAACTTACAGCGATCATTAAACAATGGTGATCAGTTGGACTGTTGTGTGTGCATTCGTCATGGCATTGAGAGGGGACCTTTTAGGTAATGATGTACGGCAGCCCCACTGTGCAGTGGTCATGTGATCAATGCTTCATCACCCTCAGGGCCTCTCTGCTTCGGCTTGGTCATTGTCACCATGTGTACATTGTCATTTATGATGTGGTATTCACCTTAAACCTCTCATGAATTTCCAATGTAATATGTTAGAATAAATCTAATTATCTTGGTGGTGGGAACAAACCCTAGACAGGTGAAAGAGAAAGATATATTCTTTCTTTTAGCATACTTTATTTGCAATCGTACATCATCTATACAGTCTTTTCAATTAATCTTAGTCCTACATGTATCTGAACCACAGCAAGAAATAGTCTAAAAACACATCCACTTATCTTTGTTTCTCCAGCTCTTTCCGATGGAATATTAAGGTAGGTTCCTATGAATTGACCTATATATATATTGGACCAAATAAGAACAAGTTACCTTAGACAAACATGCCAACGTTTCACATTTCTCCAGGAAAGTAACACAATATTATAAAAGAATTAAAATGTTAGATTCGAGCACAGAAATGAAATAAAATTTTAAAGCACCTTTTCCCTACAGGAGGCCTGTTTTCCCATTAATGGTTGTGGTCACATGAGCACAAACACAGTGCTAGGCACTTTCAGCAAAACACAATAACCATGGCAGGTGTATTTTAGTTGATTCAGGTAAATAGCTTGAATGTATCACAGTGTCATGGTCATGTACCACTTAAACATACCCCAAATATCTGTAAAACTGCCTGTGACTGCCATGCCTTCATGAAAGCTTTAAATATGGCCATCACTGTAAAGATGGCTGTTGTATTCATTAAGTGTCTGAAAATAAATCACTGTTCTGTGCATTGCCCACGCCCATATTGTTACCTCGGACAATATTAAAAACATGACAAGGGACAGGTCAACTGAACCACCTCCATGACAGGTCAACTGAACCACCTCCATGACAGGTCAACTGAACCACCTCCATGATAGGTCAACTGAACCACCTCCATGACAGGTCAACTGAACCACCTCCATGACAGGTCAACTGAACCACCTCCATGACAGGTCAACTGAACCACCTCCATGACAGGTCAACAGAACCACCTCCATAACAGGTTAACTGAACCACCTCCATGACAGGTCAACAGAACCACCTCCATGACAGGTTAACTGAACCACCTCCATGACAGGTTAACCGTCCCTCGCCGTGACAGGTCACCTGAACCATCTCACCTTCATATGTTTATATCATTACCAGAAGCAGGCGTGACAAACTAATGCACAAACTAATGACCTACTTCTCATCAGGTAAGACATCTTTAAGCCAGTGCCAATGCATAATGCGCTGTATGTATCATTCTTTTACAATCACGTATTTCTGAATTGAGAGAAACAATCCATTGGCTCCATTAGTTCCCTGTCAGGAAATAGAAGGAAATGGAAACACTAGAATCACACTAGTCAAAAAAAGAAGAAAGGGAGAAAAGGACAGATGTCTCATTTTTTTAAAAAAAAGTAGTGTCAGAGTTTAGTTTCTGCAGAAATTTTGTGTTTTACCCAAAGCGTCATGTATTTAGAATATACGGGAAGAGGACTTAGTTTTGTGCTACATGGAAAGACTTACATCACAAAGCTTCTCAAGCATTTTCCACAAAACCCAAGGAGGAGGATAATATTGCATTTTGAGAAGTATTTGTCAGGCCTGCTCCTTCTGTGCCTTATTTTTTTCCATTTGTAGTTGTGATATTAAATGTGTGTGTGATTTGTCTGTAAGATGCAATGGCAGCGCAATATGTGCGCGGTGTCTCTGTCAGCCCATGAGTGCCATAAGTACACCTACTTTACCGCCTTGTCCACCTGTCCTTATCTTCCACGTCAAAACACAGCCGCTTAGATCATGGAGAATTTGGCGCCATTTCCCACCCATCGAGGAGCAAGGATAGCCGCTGAGCACATGGAGCATTTGTTTGATCCCATACATCAAAGTCCAACAATTCTCCAACATAACCGCAAGCACCTAAATATTTGAAACTCTCTGAAATAAAGGGAAACATCGCGACAAAATTCGTGCCTTTTATATGATAGTAAGATTTAAACATATTCTAATAATCGCGACATTTTGATGTGTTTGAATATTTTGTGAAAAGGAAACAGAAATCATTGGAAGAAATCAAAACATATTTTCACCAAAATTGCAAACTCTACCACTTCAGATAAGAGATATTTTGCCGAAACAAAATATCTTAGTTTGGCCTCTTTTCTTTGCTGTTTTATTGGTTGATCACCTCATGTTCTGAAGCTGAAATGATGAATCTTATTGATAGACACATAATAACCATCACAATGGAAAGATACATTAAAATTGCGGACCGAATTTAACAAGTAGTGGATAAAGTTTCAAAAGGTTTTATTTTATGATAAATATGAGACATCCCTGACCACACCTTCGTCGCTGATCACCAATATGGACAGCCCATTCTATATTAGAGGGTGCATATTATTATGGTGGCACGGTTTACTCCTAGCAAACTCCAACAGAGCCCCAGCCAAATAGAGACAATATAGTTGTAGATTGGCATATATAGACCCATTTCTTGATTCATAATTTCTTTTATTCATTTTTCTTTAATTTCTGATGAACAAGACATTGATCTACCGTTTATCAAATTGTCTACCTTATAGTGTAATCCAAGGGCAGTATAACGTAGATGTTTTCTGTTGTGATTGACCACCTTCTCAGAAGAAACAAAGAGAACATCTGATGTTTGTGTGTCTGGTCGTAAATGAAATCATGAAAGAGTGTGTAAACTAAAGATGCATTGCACAGAAATGGGTAACGCCCTACATGCCATGTTAAATTGAGAACTGAATAGATAAAGTTATGTTTTAAGGTGATCGTAAAGATGAATACAAAGCAAAATTCGGATTTTGCCACTCTTTCAGGTAAATGTTGTGTCTTTTGTAATTTGTCACCTTGTTAATATGCGACGAATCCAAATGAAAAGTGGAGTGTTTATCACTTATAATTATCTTCCATCTTTTATTTTCGCAACAATTATGTCCAACTCATTAACAATTGTTATGTATATTATCACAAATGATTACACCTTAATTATTAAGATAATTATAATTAATCATTGCGTCAAAATTACTGACAGGAAAATTGGAAAATGTCGTCATATGAAGATAATTTAAATTTATATGTTCAACTTGACAAATATTGTCAAGAATTACCAGTATTCTTGTAAAGAAGGACATTGCAGTCTTGGCTTGGGCATGATTTGATAGGAATGCCATGAATGGGGGTTAAGCGGGTCTGGTGAAAATGGACACCTTGGACAGAGTTAACACAAATCACAGTGGACATAATTGCACCAGGGCTGTTGCTACAGATTGTTCTGATCGAAATTCCAATCACAATCGCATTGAGCAGTTGGCAATTAGAAGGGCTGAATAATAAAGCTGAAAGCTTCTTGGGTGTTGCGTTGGAAGCTGCGGGGCGGAATAGGCAGACCAGTGGTCAGTGATCACCACGTGACAACCACAATTAACCCTCTCATCTCCACGAATAACGCAAAATGATGGGATTCTTCGATCCAATTCAAAACAAATTTCAATTTTATTTCACAACTCTAACTGAATCGACAACAAACTTCATTCAGTGTGTACAAGGCGAATGAATCCGCAACAGTCTCCGCATTCATGGTTCGGAATCTGCTATAGGCTTTATAACATAAAGAGATTTGTAAAAAATATTTCGCAATGGTATCAACATGGATAATTTGCAATGTATAACAAGTGCTAGACAGGACAATATATGCATTCTTCCATGTTGCCTGAGGAATGTTTTAAAAACTTACAATGGAGATAGGTAAAGAAGGTGTAGGCTTCGTGCTGCCAAAAATGACCTGAAAATCTTCAGATTAATGGCAATGCTCTCTGCATCCAGTTAAAGACAATGTTGATAATATATGTATTTTGAAAAGGAAATATATTTATTGATTTATCGAAAGCCTATAGAGCTATATAAATCAAACTGTACAACTTAGATTGCATACAATTTGACAAAGTTTGACATTTATGTATGCATGTGTATAGACACTCGTGGGGCCATAGAATAATAAGAATAGATTACTATGGTGATCGATCTGTGAAAGAAAAGATACATATTTTTTTTTAAATGGGGTTGGTTCAGTTTTGATATATTGAATGCACATCGTGGCTTTCACCTTTTAATGGCACACACCATAATACATAAATAAGGTTCTTCCTAATATCCATGAGTTGTGGCATATCTGTGCTTCTGCCAACACCTATTCCAACCAAGGCACACAATAAGAAGTAAACCAATTATTACCTGGGTTTTCCTCCATATATAGTCTAATATATAGATTTTAATAATTTATTCTGTTATCATTGGCGATTGACCTTTGAAATGTTATTTCGGAATTCCCTTGGGTTATTTTGATTTATCTTTCATTCATGACACATTTGACCTGGGTAAGAGAAGTATTCACATCCTTTTGTTTCTAGAGAAAATAAATATCACCATGTGACATTATCAGATCAGATCCACCCAGGTCCACCATCCTCTTGAGAATCTGGACCAAGCTATGTGCCAGAGTTATTTGGCCTCATATTGTGACCACGCTTGACACTGAGCAATGTGGTACCTTGTGTATAATACATGGAGATGTGACGCCATGATATCAAAGGTGCAAACAGTGTTACCGCGAGCCCATTGTATCTTGTGACATCATATCAACCGAAAACATAGAATACTGAGACGTTTTTCAACTTTGTAATAATTTTGACTCGCCATAGACAGTATGTAGACCTTGATATATCGTGAGTAAAATGTTCTACTTTTCCACTGATTAATTATGGAGATACAAGTGTTGTTTCTTAACTCCAAGTGTGGACGATTCTATAACGTTTTAGAAACAACAATTTCAGTGATATCCCCAGCATGTGCCAAAATAAAAAAGAGCTGAATTCAAATGTATTGATTCCACCTAAAACGTAAGGGGCCATGTGTACTACATGGCCCCATACTCTGACCAGACTTGACATTGAACCATGTATTATCACTACATGGCCCCATACTCTGACCAGACTTGACATTGAACAATGTACTGGTACTACATGGCCCACTACTCTGACCAGACTTGACATTGAGCCATGTATTATCACTACATGGCCCCATACTCTGACCAGACTTGACATTGAACAATGTACTGGCACTACATGGCCCCATACACTTACCAGACTTGACACTGAACAATGTACTGGCACTACATGGCCCCATACACTTACCAGACTTGACATTGAACAATGTACTGGCACTACATGGCCCCATACACTTACCAGACTTGACATTGAGCAATGTACTAGTACTACATGGCCCCATACTCTGACCAGACTTGACATTGAGCAATGTACTGGCACTACATGGCCCCATACACTTACCAGACTTGACATTGAACAATGTACTGGCACTACATGGTCCCATACACTTACCAGACTTGACATTGAGCAATGTACTGGTACTACATGGCCCCATACTCTGACCAGGCTTGATATTGAGCAATGTACTGGCACTACATGGCCCCATACTATGACCAGACTTGATATTGAGCAATGTACTGACACTACATGGCCCCATACTCTGACCATACTTGACATTGAGCAATGTACTAGTACTACATGGCCCCATACACTTACCAGACTTGACATTGAGCAATGTACTGGCACTACATGGCCCCATACACTTACCAGACTTGACATTGAACAATGTACTGGCACTACATGGTCCCATACACTTACCAGACTTGACATTGAGCAATGTACTTGTACTACATGGCCCCATACTCTGACCAGGCTTGACATTGAGCAATGTACTGGCACTACATGGCCCCATACTATGACCAGACTTGATATTGAGCAATGTACTGACACTACATGGCCCCATACTATGAGCAGGCTTGACATTGAGCACTATGTCAGTCATTACCTGGCCTCATTTCTTCTTTTCAAATGTGCCATATATTATGTGGGAATACAGGTATTCAAACAAACCTACCCAATTTTGGCCCTCAATAATTTGTTATCCACACTTTGCCTGATATTATGACCGGATTTGATGGTATGCAATGTGTTAGCACTACCTGGTCTCATACTTTGATGAAAACAGGAAATGAATGGCTTATGACGTTAATCAGGACTAAAATGTCCATCGGTTGATATAATTTCATCAATAGTAATTGAATTCTTTTTCAAATATATCAACATAGTTATTTTCAGATTACAATGCTACGAGCAAGGTTCCTTAAAAATTATTTGTTGAGACTATTATAATAATGACCTCTAATCTTCCCTGGTTCTAAAGGTTATGGCTATATGTCATATTCTTCAGATGTAATAGATCTAGATGTGGAATGTTGAGCCTTTTTCTTTGTTCTTCTACGTTCTGTACAATACAATCAATAAAAGATTATTTGAATTTTATTTAGATAGTTTTGGTACAAATGATTTTGTTTAATGTTATACTTTATTCATTTATATTTGCTCGCTAAATTACATCTGACTCAATCAGAATTGAGCAAACACATCTGTCAGGTTGGAATGATTCTAGTTTTATATCAAATAAAATGGGAAAAGCTCTTATCTTTATGTCAGGGTAGATACAAGAACAAGATATCTGTAATGAAACATGCCCCACACAGGCATCAATGTTTCACACAATAAGATATCAATTACCATTGCCAGGAAAACTTTAATTAGAAAATGTTAGAGGAAATGGCTGTCACAGTAGCTCATAAAACTAGTGTCAAATACATTGCCAATCGTGCAAGCAGAAAAGGTACAAGTGTGATGGGTATTTCTGTGGTCAAGCTTTATAGTTCATTCAGAAACAACCTGTTCAGTGTCAAAAGGTTTTGTTTATAATGTGTGATTGACTCAAATGAATAATTACTGGGAATTCAGTCATGCTGCTATGCAGAGTTTTAATACTAAATGCTTGCAACGTATTGAACGTATAGAAACAGTCCTGGGAGGATGAAAAGTTGAATAGGACATAGCGGCAAAAGCATTCGCACCTATTGTTTTAGCTTCGAAATCATTTGTGTTAGCTGTAGATAAGCCGTGAAAGCTTGGATACAAAGATGGCCAAAATGAGGCTGAATATTGCATCAAAATCCTTAAAGGGTCTAACACGTAATGGCCTTTCTTATTATCTACCACATTTGCAGCAATTAAATGAAACATATTAAATTGCGACGCGAATTATCTGAATGTATTTCTTTTGTCCAACTATACATAGATGTGATACACATTATTAAGATATTTAATTGAGGGTTTAATTAGAGACACAACGGAATTAAGTCTACCTGTCGTGACTTGTGACAAATCTTGATAAAATGTTTACGTTTCATCAACTCCCAGTACACCAAAATCTTATTTTAGTAATATATTATCAACAATCTTGAACGTTGAAATCATATATATTGGTTCCTTTGAGATTACAAATTCATTTTACATATTAATTTAATTGGTGTAAAATTTATATTCATTATAACTTTCTATATTGTACCGTGTGGTGCTGATGTAAATGATCTGCATTGAATATTGACCCATACACGCGTGGGGGCCGTCACGTGGGTAATATGACATGATATTGCAGTGAGATTTGACTCCATCTGTATGGCTTTCTTGACATGTTCTGGTCAGAAGATTAGGAAACCAGAGGCGGACACAATATATGAGGGCACCTTCCGCCCGTCCTTATGACCCACGTGACCCAGCGCGGTGTATGATGGGAAGGGATTTTGAGATTATGGCGTCTGAGGTGGCGATATATGAGAGCGTGACAGGTTACTTGTCACATGACTTTTATAAACTCGCTTATTTGGTCATCTTATATTGCCAGTATTTACATGTTTTTTTCCTTGGAATTTCCTTAATAATTAAGAAAGCACATATTACCAATACTCATCCTGCTAAAAATGGAGAGAGATCACATTTGTTTTATATCACAAAATATTTTGTGTTGCTACACCTCCAATATTTTCGCATACTCATTATCAAACAAAATTTTTGGTTTTCATTTATTCAATATCAGCAAGAATTCTTTTTTTTCCGAGAAGCCAATCTCAATATTCCTCAACAACATTTGCCAACATATTTTTCCTGCAACTTTTAGGACAAGGGCACCTACAGGTTCATTGTTTCTGTTCTTTTGTTTCACAACTCCTCTTTAAAGGGACTTTATTTTAACTTATGCCATGACATTTTTGCAATTACAATGACAAAATAAACCAATGTGACGGAAACTGCCATCCGTTCCTTCCAAATAAATACCTGTCAGCTTTACATCACAAGATACATACTATTGTTGCTGTCCAACTTAAGTGGTGAACATATTTTAGAATAGAATGTTTGACCTTTACCAATAGAATAATTTCAGTAGACATTTAACACTCTTTTTATTACATATAAATATATACAACAAATATGTGAAATGAGTCACAAATATGTGAAATGAGTAACTATATATTGAAGCCATTTTGCTTTAACAGTTTGGCTGATACTATCACAAATGATTTTCACGGTAATACAATAGCTGCCGATGCTTTCGCCATGATGCCCTATTCAACTTTTTAATCGCACAAGACTGTTCCTAATCCTGACTGTTTCACCTCCAAAAGTCAGATATATTTGCTTGTGAAAAAAACAACACGTGCAATGTGTATAAATGAACACACTGCATCATGACATCTGGTTGCTATGGTTACTATTTAAACTTCTACATCTTTTGTAATTATGAAGTACAGGGTTAGGTAATGACACCTATTCACACTTTTACACCTGTGCAATTATAAATGTTATTATTGTTCAGCAATTTTGGTTTCACAAGTCATTATTTCCATCAACGTTATTAGCAGTCCCAGCCACACCCAAATAGCGTGACGAGAATTAAAGCTTTGTTCCACGGAATTGAAATTATTTTAGTGATAAGTGACATAGAAAGTGCAACACATTGGCCTATTAGTGAATACCCCCCGACATTTACTGTGATTCGTAGCATTAATGCTATATGATCAAATCAGATAAATATATCATAACTATAAATCATATAGTTTTTAAACATCATTACACAATAAACTTAAAATATGATAGCGGAACAGATAATCAAGCTTCGCTGACACACTAAGAACTGCTCACAATTCTAAGCTCTCAATTACAATGCAAAGGTTTAAAATAAAAATGTTGATACTCTAAGTTTTTAAGGAGACTCTAAGCCTTAGTTGGATAAAAAAACATAAATAGGATCCTTAATTGGGCAGATGATATATAAAACAAGAAAGTGGTGATCTATGGAAATGAGTCTGGATCCGCCTTGCTGCCCCAGGCAGCTGATATTTTCCCATTTCTTTTTTATTTACTCGGTGCGTGTCATTCAGAGCCTCCTATATGTCTCGTCGAGAGCCTCCTATATGTTTTCATCTTTGTTTTATTTACTAGGCGCATCGCATGTCGTCGAGAGCCTCCTATATATATATATATATATATATATATATATATATATATATATATATATATATATATATATATTAAATCTGTACCTATAGATACATGCTCAGAAGGTCCATTCCCTGTCATTATAAATACCTATCTACATATGTCACCTGTCTTTACATGCATTTATCAAAATATTCATAATGTTTATTTGTATGTATAGTTTGAGGTTTAAACCCTCGGGACTATAGGATATGGTTGGCAATAATTTGACGGTTTCAGTCACAACAGAAATAAATCGGATTTGAGCATGACAGTAAATTTAAGAAGTAAATCAATTTTCTGTTCAACATTTCTTGGTATACCGAAGTTTATTGATGTAAATATCTGATGTTAACTTTATATGTAAACTTTAGACATGTAATTTAGATGCAAACTTTTGATGTAATCTTTAAACTTGGATGCGAGCTTTGGATATAAACTACTGATGTAAACTACTGGTATAAACTAATGATGTAAACAACTGGTGTAAACTACTGGTATAAACTACTGATGAAAACTAATGATGTAAACAACTGGTATAAACTACTGGTATAAGCTACTGATGTAAACAACTGGTGTAAACTATTAATGTAGACTACTGATGTAAACTACAGATGTAAACTACTTTTGTAAAATTTAAAATAGTAAGATATGCCGGGAGCAGTAGATGGTTTGCATGCGTGGACGCTTGTCTTGGTGGGCCATCGTGTCAGTCGGACATGCTGATACCGGTGGCAGATGGATATCGCTATGAGAGGACATTGGCGTCCATCAGCATGGAGCCGCAGCACTACTTCCGCCCTCAATATCCTGTCACCATCTCACTCTCTCTCTCTCGTCGTGTGTTCATGCGCGATTGATCAATGATTATATTAATATTAACAATAACCGATTGACCCTTCCGATGGTGTGGAAATGGCAAACCCAATTGGGCAACAAGGCTATTCCCTCCAATGGCACCAATCGTTTTCTGCAGAGGAAGAGCATTTGCAAAGATGAGCTTGGGAGACAAGTGTGCACTGACATGTTGACGGATTGGCCTCAGCGCCTGCTGGGCTTACCACTAATTCCCATGGACGTCTTGGATGACGCATGTTTCCACTTGGCCCTCGCCCCACCGCCAAAGACGTACTTCTAGAGGAGGCAGGTTCAGCAAGAATCTCATGAGACCAGAAAAAGCCAGCTCTATGCTAGTCGTGAAAGCAAACAGATGGATGGTGTATCTCACGCTGAACAAAGCACACACCCCAGACCTGTTGCTAAGGAACTTGACAGTATCACACTCCAAAGGTTCATCAGCTAATTACACTATTAACTACTTCCTATCCATAAAAGTGTTTTATGAATGTTTCTTGCAAATTGGTGCCCATTTTTGCATTATGAAGATAATAAAGCATGTTTGCAGAGCAGCAATCACGGAAATGCCATCGGGAAATGTTGCGCCGAAGCACAGATAAGACCGCTCATCAATATGGATGAGCCCAACCCTGGTTTCCGATGCCACCAAGCGCCTGGAGCTGTCTAATTGCAAAAGTTTAATAAAAACACAATTTTATGACTTTGACCCCACGAGGCAATAACCCGGCTTTGGTGTTATTGTTTGGACAGCATTATTGCTTATGTCAATCATCTGTAATGATTATCACTTTTATACATCAGCATTAATACTGCAAATAATCAATTATCAAAACAGACATCTCAGTGTTTGATTAATTCCCGCAACTTGTACGTACACATACACGTGTGACTAGTATTGTATATATTGTGTTTGCCGTGGTACCTTGAATAAAAATATCAAATGGTTTTGGCTGCAAAGAGGTTTTGATTGTTTCTACATCACCTTGCTGGGTGTTATCTTTCTGAGAAGGCAAAGCATGCGAAGGTGATTAATCAAGATGATAAGTTCAATTCTAAGTGTGCAATTAATTGGTATTTGTTGTGGGAGTTTGTGAGCTGATCAATCCTCCAGGGTGATGTTGAGCAATCTGAGAGGGTGTCACAGAGAGCCAATATGCAGTTAATATCATCTCCAGCAGTCAAATTTCAAAAGACGATTATGGCAATCGTATTAAGACAGGTTTGCAAGCGGATTTTTCCTGCTGATTTCACCAACAAATCCCAACCAAATATTACTTGATCTGGGCATGTAGAAGTGGCTACAAACCATTGTAGCAAAGTCCATGCTGGAAAATATTGAAGTCTCCCAGCTGTGCTGCAACTTTTGATATTTCTTTGTGCTGGGTAGGCAAGGGAAAAGAATTGAAGAAGACAACAATGCTCACTGGGACTGAGTCAACAGATCGACTGGCTGTGCACACAAAGCCAGGCCCTGATTACGTTTTATGAAAATTACAATATGTTTGGTGTAGAAGCTGTGACGAGGGATCAAAGTGGACATTAACTGTTGGCTGCGACCGAGTATGGTGATCCCGGGAGATGTGAACAGACCTCACAATGGGTTCCGGTCACACCAACACGCCTCACATAGTGATATCACTACCCTTTATTGCCTACTCACACCCATACCAGTTAATTCTAAATCCGCCACGAAAGGCTATCCGGCCTCATCATGGCCAGTATATTGATGTATGGACTTTGCGGTCTCTATATATGGACTCTATATGAGCATGTGGTGGTGCCTGGCAGGAGACATGAAGGTGAGCGGTGTGCTGAGCTCTCCTATATAGCCCACACATTTGTTGTCCTCTCGTGAAGTCCGCGCATGACCTCAACACAACCGTCCCCACATTGCCATCTGAGGCTCCTACACGCTTCTGGGGACCGATCGACTCTCTCTATCTCCCTCTCGCTCTCCCTATTTCTCTCTATCTTTCTATCTGTCTCTCTCTCTATCTCTCTATCTCTCTATCTCTTTCTCTCTATCTATCTCTCCTTCTATCTCTCTCTTCCACTCTCTATCTCTCGCCCTCTTTATCTTTACACCTCTCTATGTGTCCCTCTATCTCTATCTATCTCTCCTTCTATATCTCCCCCCTACTCCATATCTCTCTCCCTCTATATTTACATCTCTCTCTGTGTCCCTCTATCTCTATCTTTCTATCTCTCTCTATTTATCTCCCTCTCTGATTCTTTCCCTTCCAACCTCTCTCTATTTCTTTCTCCACTCTCAAGAGACAAATATACATTTCACGTGAAAAATTAAACTGCGTTTGTGATTTTAGTTTATGTATGGGAATTCACCTACATAGGACCGTCTATAGGGCAAAAAGACCTTAAATTAGCTACGTGAATGTTCTGAAGTGGCTCTCAAATATCAAAGCAGCTCTTATTCACCATGTTAGGTAAAACCCGCTGCCTTTGACATCAGACAAGAACGCAAAGATAGAATTGCATCATAACATAATTATCTTTGAATCAAACAGTATAATCCCGAGGAAATGCTCACGGAGGTCATAGGTCATCGAATATCCTCTGTGTAATAAACAAGCTCGCAACTACAACGCTGTCTCCCTTTCCCTAGTTGATGGAGAAATCTGATAAGTTTGTCCTTCATCTACTACTCTCTCATATCAAATTTCTCTTGTTTGAACAGCTACACAATTGTTGTGAAACACTCAGGCTTTTTTCCTATGTGTGCATGCAGATGGATAATTGATTCACAACTTGTTCCCAATTCACGACTACCCATAGCTGCCCACCAAAAAAAAAAAACAAATGCAAGAACGTATGACATCTACTGAAGTAAACTAGTCTGTTAAGCAAGTTCAAAACGTGGACCTGTCGCTTCCTATTTTCATCACGCCCAATAAAAATTTGAGCAAAAGGACAATTTGCAAGTGTAGCTGTCGTGGCTTGCTTGTTCTGCTGTCTGCTCCAGGCAAACTTCACCGCTAATGAATACAAATAAAGCACTGGATGCCAGAGAGGACCTGTGCCAATCATCGATAAACTTCCCAAAACTAATTTGTATCAGCCATTGCAATGAATTGGTCAACAAGGGGGGAGATGGGAGGGGTAAAATTGTTCTAAGATCGTGTGATCGATGATGGCATCCATCACCATGTATACCTCAGCTTAAGGTTACTTTCCACTGAATGGTAACATATTTACAATACTGCCCATGCAATATTGATATTACCACCCCAATACATACACGCTACATGTTTGTTAATCAATACCATTGTCTCATCACTATTTCTATGTATTTTTTCCACTGTGAATGATATGGGTATCATGTGAATATGTTTTAATCAGAAGTCAAGGAAAACTCTACACGTCATGGTTGTGTTTCTATTTCTTATGGAGAAAGAAGGGGAATAAAAGTCAGAACACAACTGCATTTGTCTGGTGTGTTTGGCATGAATATTTGATTGTGTAAGGATTATATTGTGTGGAGGGAGGTGATCCATGCACCCCCGAGTCACAGTGAGATGCTACCCGCCTGAACCATCACAGATCAGACCTGGGCGATGACCTCCAGAGGTCACTACATGCTCCCACAACACTTTACATAGGCGATAATTAACTTAGATTTGCATATTCACAATCTGTGAGTGCACAGATATGAATTCTGATACTTCTGAGACTAAATAAACACCTGAGGTTTGCCAGAGAGATAGACCAGGAATGAGGTCAAATTTCAGAAACGTGTTACCACATACTTCATGGGATTTTATGTAATATTAAAGTTTTGTAACTGTAGTTTCGCATAATAATCGTATAGCATGGTTCCACCTTTGACAAAACATAATTCTGATTATCGGGACAATTTGATTTTCTGAACTAAAATTCAACTATTCTATCTCCGAAGTATGGTACGAAAAATACTATATTCGTTGTTACCACTTCGTCAGTCTACAAATAAATAACTATAAAATATAGTGTTATACATGTAAAGATGTCATACAAGTTGCAAAGACATTGCCACACGGTATAGAAGGTGTCATACATGTTATATAGATGGTGCTATACATGTTATATAGATGGTGCTATACAGGTTCTATAGAAGGTGTCATACAGGTGGTATAGATGGTGTTATACAGGTAGTATAGATGGAGTCAAACAGGTTGCCCAGACAATGTCTTCCAGGTTGTATTGAGTATATGTTTAATGCCGAGTTATTAGAAAAGTAGAATGTGTTCTTTTCTGAGAAGCCTCCCTGGAAGGGCATTAAAGTTAAAGCAAGAGATAATAAAGCGTGGTGTCTTCTTGTAGCTATAACATTGACATTTTGGACAATACTGTCGAGAACTTACATGTGTTCCATCTATGACAGTGAGAAAACATAAGCCATATTCCACAGATCTTACACATTTGAGTTTAAAGAAAGATATGTTCTTCAAGACAAAGTTTAAAAACATTAGATAAATGTCAACGGTTGGACAAAACAGTTAATGTGAATGTAATATGTCTTTTTAAAGTAAATTACAGGGAACCACCTCAAAGCAAAATTCTGTTATATTAAATCTAAAATTCAGGTAAAATATAAAAGTATTTTGAATGAGCTTCAGCCCCCTTCCTCATGGACTCTCACAACACAAAAGGTTCATAAGGGATGGTAACAGTCAAAAAGGCATTATATGATTCACAAAGTGGTGCTGCAGGATGGATCCCCTTGCCCCCTTTCCTGCCCCACCCCGGTGCCTTGCCTTCCAACTGCTTCCATGGCATGTGTCTTCCATAGGTGACACTCATTTACACCTTATATGATTGATGACTTTTTGCCAAGTAGACTTCTGTAGACAAAGATGTATCTCCTATTCTCCATTGCATTATAAGATTAAGTAGCTTTGATTAGGGTGATGCCTGTTCCCCTTTCTCCCATTAGACCCGGCAAAACATCTCATATATTAGGAATTCTCATTATATAAAAGGCGAGAAGCATCTGTTGTGTAGAATGACAAGGGAACCATTTGACTCGGTGATGTCGACACGCACCACGCGGAGGATGTCCACAGCGGCATGCTGAGATCAATCTGTCTGCACATCTCACTCGCCAACCTCATCCTCTCTCTGCTACGCAGGCAGGCCCTCGCCCACCCTTTAACGCAGGCTGTAAGCCGTAGTACAAAGAGGGCCTTCCTGTACGTGGTCCAGTCACAGACCCGGACCACGGCTGCTTGTTTTAGCCCGATTGTCTTCTCTTTCAGCCTCTGTCCATCAATATTTTATGCTGCCTTCAGTGTTTATATTTCCCGTCTCATATGGTAATGGGTGTGGATCGTGACGAGGCGTGTAGAGGAGATGCCATGTCCCCCAGACCAAATGTCAACCAGTCTGAGTACCATCCGCAAAGCAGATATATGGACCAAGCACCAGATAGCAGGCCGGATAGCAGGCCAGATAGCAGGCCAGATAGCAGGCCAGATAGCACGCCTCGGCTGCCAGACCATCACCGGCAGATGCAGCGCATATATATATATATATATATATATATATATATATATATATATATATATATAAATTTGTATATACTTTTATATGCATATATATATATATATATATATATATATATATATATATATATATATATATATATATATATATATATATATATATATATATAATATTGTCAGTTCTGAATAATTAATCTGCATCACCCTCATTGAAAATATGATATGGCTCTTTATCTATCATGAAAAAAGGAAAATAGAATTAAAATCTTTTAGTCATTTTCTTAGATAGTCCCTTATCTTCAATGTTTTATATTTTTGTGACTGCTTATGCCTTTTGGAAATCGGAACATTTCGTTATAATGATCTTGGATATGAGCTCTATGAAGTGTATGCGATTTATATAAACTTGTCATGATTAAATACTCTGAAAGAGACTTTGTCTCTTTCACTTTTTCTGAGTTATATTGTTCATTTATAATTTTTGTTTCAATTGGGCAGAGGCAGCCGGTTCATGGGTTCGGTTATGTGTTATTTTATTCTCGTGGCCTTTGTCGATGTTGACTTTATTCTGTCCAAAATTTCTGATAACGCTGTATCAACACTGGATTTCACACACATACACAACCCGGATCCAGCAAACACAGTATGCATGGAATACCACACTAACGAAAGTGGCGTATAAACATTCTATAATGAATGAGCTTCCTGCGCCTGTGACCTAGAGACATGAGGCACAGCACAGAATAGACCGCTCCTGTCATTGATACTTTGTACATGTTTATGATTGTACAACATATAGATACAGTCCCTAAATGTTGAATTGTTCCCCAGCGCTTCATCTACTACTTTATCATAACCGTTTTATGTTGCATGTGATAAATCTAGGAAAATATCTCAGTTGATACCATAGTTGTTTTTTTGTATGGCAAATATGTAAGCCTCATTCTATTATTAAGTGATAAAAGTACGGTTGGACCTATCCACTTACATCTGATATTAATACAAATAAGACACTCACTCATAAAACTTTACCACATCCGATTTATTTATTGTTTTGTTAATATAAAAAAATAATTCCCGTTTGCTTATATTGCTTATATTTCATTTCTAAGTCACACCCAAATGTAAAGCAGAATAAAGTTTTGATGCAAAGTACATAAGTCAGACTCAAAGCTTAGTAAAATGGGATTATCACGTCGTCTTTAGCCATATCCCTGCAAAAACGTAACCTCTTGAAAAGCTTTGTTATTGCCTGTTGATATTGTAATTAAAACATAAGGAGAATTTAGTGTAGAATACATGTAAGGCTACACTCACCATCAACATGAATCCAGGCAATCAATAATATGTTCCTGGAAAAGAAAATTATCCAAATATGTGCTCTGGATTCTAAGAGTATTATTTGCAAAACTAATGAGGAAGTTCATTCGCCTTGGTTATTTTAACGAACTTGTTCAATATCACTTAGGTGCCGCTGTGATTCAATGCCCTGTTTGTTTCGTAGATTGACAAATGGTCTGCCTTTTGCATTAGCACAAAGGCATGGTAACACAAGTCATAACCTTTGATTAAGTTTAGACACTCAGTGATGTAAAAAAAGCATAGAGTAGATCATCACATTTCTAAATTGCATAGCTTTTACCAAAGTACGTTCTGCAACTCGTTTGGCACAATGATTATAATTAAACAGCATGACCACAATCTGTGCCCCTAATGAATATAGTATTTAGTCATTTTAACACAATAATTAATACATTGATATATGCTGTATTAAACTGCGTTTTGCGTTCAGAAGTGTTTTACACCACAACCAGTTTGGCGAGAAGATGTGGTCATCATCATAGCCCTATAGTGTGGGAGGCCACTGTCCATTAACCTCCTAATTAACAAGGTAACTCGGCCAGACTACAAATGGCAGGTAGGTGGATGGGAGCAGGTAAGACTGGCTACATCACACAGAGGAGCTATCATTAGCATTCTCTCAGGTTGCTCACTGCACAGTTGAACATGCTCACATTATATGCCACAGACAACAGTCTACTTTTGCAACATTGATTTTTTTAACCCTGGTCTTCTATTCTTTTCTTACGCTTTATTACATAATTGAATAAACGGTTGACTGTCGCTAAAATATTCATTTAAACATATTTGTTAAACAACCGTTTTTTATGTGCTATATGTAATCCTCGATATTTTGAGAATCTATATAATGTTTTATAAATTCGTTAGAATATTATGTGCCTCTGGTCACTTGAATAAAGATGTATTGGATTGATTAATATATATTTATGGGAACCGCTCATGATGAATACATATGGAAACTCACATATGATCAGAAGATCAGAATGTCTGAAGCAGCTCATACAATACAAACACCATTGTCAACATCAACATATATCGTTTAATAACCACTTCCAAAGAGATGAACACAATATCTGGCAGTTAACCGAGACAGACAAAACAGACCTGTACCCTCCTAGTTGAGGGTGTGTTTTCCACTGAGGATCAAAGTATTGTGAAAAGAAGGGGAAAGTGACACCACGCTGACATTTACACATGTGACAGAAATGGTGTGTGGGTTTTGTTGTGGTGAGCATTGTGAGATGAAGTTTACTATTGCCTTCACAAGGTGATAGATGGGCGGATAGTGAAGGCAATGTATATGAACTAAAGCCTTGCTGAAACCCACTTCTGTGCTGTTCATGCCGTGACCATTGTGGCTCCCGGTAATCATCAAGGTTGCCTTCCATTCCAAAGATCGGTATTAAAATAAGATTCCTGATTATTGAGCGATTAATCTCTGAAATAAATAAATTTTAAATGAGAATATTATTTTTCATATGGGCATGGACGGTCATATTTTTCTTCAAGCCTCCTCATTTTCAAGAGTGCAGCTCGTAACCACGTGGCGGATGGGTATAAAAGCCAGAAGGTAACGGTCATAAAGCAAGCCTATTACTCAGACAAGACGAGTTTGGCCGGCATCAGGGGACCCACGCCCATAAGACAATTGAGAAAAGGGGCTGTGTTTTGTTGCCTGAGAGGCTTTTTAATGGTCATGAGTGGTGGGCTTCTGGTGAGCTTTAGAGCTAAGATGAGGTGACCGTGAACAGGAGTGTAGGAAAGGCTAGAGGAACGGGTCCCCTGTGTCATCAGGCAATCTGCCATTCGTTGTCAGACATCAGCGCTCAAACATGTAATATTAAGCTTTATTTTATATTTTATAAGATGGCCGTAAACATGAAGTAAAAAGAATCTCTACAAAGCTTGCTTGTGATATCATAGAATGTAAGAGAATATGTTCTAGCTTGATATGAATAATTGTGTTGCCTTTAATGCAAACAACTAAATAAAGAAGTTATCCAGTTAATTGCATGTTATTCATCACGCTTATAGCAAAATATGTGTTGTCTCACAGGTGTAGCACAAGTCTTGTGATCAGCTCCCTTTTGGGTGAAAATAACAGTAAGTAGCTTAAGGTTTATATTCCTCTTGCTACATAATTCACCATGTATTCCTTCCATATATATGTGAATAGTGGTTATAAAGCTTTAGGACCGGAAAACATCTCACATGTGCTTTAACACTGTAAATAACCATTATTCATTTAGCATATATCTGGTCTGGACACACCAACAGGGTAGTTCTCATGTTATAAAAGGCTTTTTGGTAAGCAGATTCTTGTAATTCAAGATACCAGTTGACTGTTATGCATCAAGAATACACGAGTTCACCTTGTTTAAATTGTGCTTCAGAAAACTGGTCTGGAATAATTTAGTGATATTACTGGAGGTTTTGTCCTGGCACACATTTTGACTGTGATCCCAGTGGGGCTGAGCACAGAGAGGTATCAGCGTGAGGTGACAGACAGAAGCAACATATGGGATATGTTACACAGGAGACATCTACTCGCTGATCCGCCGCAAACATAACATAGGCAAAAAGCAAATGTTGACTCTCGTCTGTCCATTGATGCTATGCTTTTATTGCCCCGGCTTGCGTTACAGAGACAACTTGATCATCATCACAAAATGAACCGGTAACGACAAACCAGCGTATAGTTTTCCATTTTATGAAAGAAAATGAGGTTTTTATTTGCATATTGAAGATGTATTGGGTATGTTTACATGATATGGTTTGTAGCCAATGCCACAATGGCTGTGAATTTAGAAAGCACGTTACAAGTCAGTGTTAGTCGCTGTGTTTTCCCACAACCCAACCGCCAATGTGTGTGCATCTATTAGTGCCATCATTCTGTCAGAGATGAGATATCACATAGAATCACATTGTCTAATTCCTGGGACAAGGCTGAAAGGCCATGATCACATTGGTTATACAAGAAATCAGTGTTTTGGCAAGGTATTCCTAAAGTTTTTGTATACCTTTTGAATAAAAATGTTATAATTATCTTTATCAAATGACATTTACATTTCATGCATGCATATGTACTATTCAGCTATGTAAAAAGGACTTAGCTAAACTGATTAGTAGGTCCTCTTTCATCATTATTATATTTAAATCGGTTTTGTAATTATTTAGTCTCAATGTTAGATAATAACATACTCCTATAGAGTCTGGTGGGAAAATGTGCAGTTACAAACTAATGTGATGAGCAATATGCTAATACAGATCAGTAAATTATTGCAGAATCATATCCTGTGTACAGAATGGCCTTTATGGAATGCAAAACACATTTTGTGAATCATATATTGAATAATTTTGAGATAGCAGTGTGGGGAAAAGTACTTAGTGGATAAGTAATTATGAAGCAACAATAGAGAAATATACGGAAAAAAATATATTGATGACAAATTCTTTTAAATAAGTCTTACTTAAATTGATGATATCATCAAACAAGTAATTTGAGATTGTCAATTTCAGTATCCATTGCATGAAACTGACGTTGGCATAACTCTCTTAACAAAGCATTTCAAATGACTTCTTCAGATTATCATCAACTGATTGTTTATTTCATTATAAAACATTGAATTGGGAAAAGAGACGAGGCGAGGCGGTTTTGTAGAATATCTGTAATACTAAAATCCTTTAAGTAAAGACCTATATATCCTGCATAAAAACCTATATATTCCGTATAAATGCCTATATATTCTGTATAAAGATCTGTATTGATGATTTGGCAAGGTGACCAGAGTTTCAACAGTGATTCTCCATAAGCGTGGCGTAAACTCGATGTTAAAATTCCGTCCAGCTGGTAAGTGCTTGTTAAATTTACATGTTAATTTCTTTTTTTTCCTTTTCTAGAGTATCTTGAAGAAATTGAATGATGATAGTGTGTTTCGACGATGTTTTGTTGAGCACAATATGGCACATAATGAGATTTACCAAGGCGCTAATCCTAATAGATTATTTAATCCATCAAAGCTCATTATCAACAATATATGAATTGGAATGACGTGTTACTATTTTTGACTATTTGTTAGCCGATGCAAAATGAAAAGACCGCATCCTGTTTTTGTTGTTTTTTTCATAAGCAAATACAATGTATACCTGACTCTGGAGATTAAGTGCTAGAAATAGAATATGATATGTTTCAAAACTTTACGAATTTTATTGCAGGTTAATAGTGATAAAGCAATTAACTAGCCATAGAAAACATTAACCATAGAAAACATTGACACTCCTGGAGGCGTGGGAAATGATCAATGTTTGCACGGATAATGTTTCCTCATATGCACATTTTTTTAAACAGATTTTGCAAAGTGAATGTAATTATTATATCTGCGAAAGTATGGCCTTTCTCTGGGATATTTTGTGTATGTATGTATTCATATTCATTAACTAAGTATGACCACTAGGATCATAGTTACACCCATCCCATTGGGCTTGTAATTGAACATTACTTAATCATTGGTAATGAGATCTAATGTAGATAATATGACGTCATAAATCAAAACACTGCCAAATGAATTGAACAGATTTCTTTACTAATGGCTCTGACATAAATGTCATAAGTTTACAATTGTCGGAAAGAACATGCAGCAAATGAAAATGGACATTGGGAGCTGGCCAAAATGGGAAATTAGAGGAGATGACAGTGTATTATCTGTCAGATACTCATAGAACATGCTATTCATATATTATAAGCTGACATCCTTAAAACAAGTTTGTAATTGCTGTCTACAGGGCTGATGTATCCCAGTGTTATTATTCTGATGCTTTTCAGGTTTCGTCTGGTCATTGCACTGGTCCACCTCATTATGCTGAGTATTTGTAGGAGACACATGAATTTAATTTTTGTTATTGCTATGAATGACTATAATGACAAAATAAAAAAGAGATGTAAAAATCATATCATTTTACAATATATTCACATTTTAAATGAAATATGAAAACATAAAAGATTGGTTTTAAAAAAGAGAATATTCCTACAAAAGGCCAAATTTTATATGCACTCATAATTGAAATCAACATAGGTTGCGAAGAACGCGTTATGTAGGCAAAGCACATGGATAGCTCCCAATTGACAAAATTCATTACTATGAAAATTGAAAAATTAACTAGCTAAGTGTTCTGGAATGTTAACTGACAGGCAAAGAAGTATTTGATTGTTTCCTTGTGATGAAATATTTTACTTGGTTCTATTTTCCAGAGGTAAAATATTACCTAAAGAAATCAATTCAGATATGGTTCAGAGAGAGTAGTGTCTATTATATATGTTATACATGTTAATACATGTTATTTTACACATATGTTCACGATTGTAAATAATTACATTCTTTTAAATTTCAAACTAAATTTACAACCAAAAGATATAATAATGGTCTGAAAACTAAGTAGAATGATCACTTTCAATGATAGGTGCATAACACATTCCCATAGAGTATGGCAAATCTACAAGATTATCTTCTTGGGTAGGATGTCCAACAAAACCAAGACATTTAGTTCCTATTCGCGGTTCTATGCCGGTAAAACACATGTGGGCGATTGAACATACTGCATGTAAATTTAACAAATCCAGTATGGAACATTAATGAAGCAAAAGCTTATAGTGACAAGTAAACTTTTAGCACGTGACGCCTTAACACTAGGTTGTATCCAAATTTTTTTCTGTTGAAAATCCGTGTCATTTAATTGTAATTTGTCCACAGCGTGATTGAGGATTACCGTCTTGTTTTGGTTTTTTTTAAATTTCAGAGACTTTTCTGCGCCCTTCCGATTTTTTGTCCACTTCCGGTATGTTTTCAAGGGGCTATGATGACGACTTACCATCGGCCTATGTGCGTTCAGACTATACTGACTATCGCAGGGATTAAAGGGTCGAGGTGTTTTACATTGTGAGAGTGAGGATGCACAACTGTATTGAGGTGAGACATGACCGTCTGTGCACTATAAACTACTACCAATATGTCCTCTGCATCTGCCAGATCATAATAATTAACACTTGTTCATTCAAAGATGACGTGAACTTTTTCATTTTTATTTTTTGTCGTCTTGCAATATGCCCATTTTGCGTAATTATGTTTATCTAATATATTATCAATTTGTTGTTATCACATGTCGAGGTTACTCATATGTTTACTATGGATTTTGATTATTTCTGTCTCTAATACTTTTACGTTTTCTTATCTGAACATTTCCGTTATTTTCACCAATGTTGCTAACACGACACCACACAGAGCGCTCCCTGCAAGAAGTGATACCCTAATTTGCGTCCTTTGTTGCGTGTATGCCTGATAAAGTCTCAATGCTCTTATTTTGTTGCAATCTTAGGAAATTATGAACTTTAAACAATGCTTTTAGTCTAAATATCACAGTTGCACACAGCTTCAAGAATGTCCCTTGTATGAATGTCATATACTGATCACTTATATCCCTTGTGCTACTTTGATTCATACCATGTAACTAGAGGATTGGATATTGAATAATATTTGGGCGTGGTTGAACAAAGCATTTACTATATATAATAGATAATAAGGCGTGGTTATCTATATACTACATCTATTAGATAGAAAGGTGTGGTTCACTCCTATTGATAAAAATATGTGTGGGTCTTTTCTATATTCAATCTAACTTCATTATTTTCTACCAAAGCTCTATCTGTATGTTGTGTGTGACAGGTAAAAGTCAGATGCACAAACGTCAAGGTCAGACTAATAGGTCTCAGGAAGGTTGGTTTGTTTTTAAGAAAAATTTTATGGACATTTATCGCCGTATCACATAAGCCATTTTTATAATGGAATATTATGAAAAATGATAAAATCTAAAGAATTTTTGGCTTGAAATACACCTGGGATGAAAAAGATTATTCTGCCTGGTGGTTACACATACGTACAGTGGTTAATGGTGCGACTGTGTGTAACCATCTTGTATCTTTTAAAGATTGGATGTGAGAAATATTTTGTGCGCTTCCTATTTTCTATATGCACTTCCGGTATGTTGTTTTCAATTGGGAAGATGGTAATCTTCAATCGGCCTATATTGTTAACCTCACGGACTTCCCACAATTTCTACTTTCCCGATCAATACAACACGGACAACCAATTTCTGTTCCATAATCAGGATGGAAATATATTTAATATATTGAAAGCTTGATTTGTTTTAAACTCTGAAAAAGGTGGCGTGGTGATACACCATCACTCTAAGACATGTTTAATCATCTCAAGGAAAATGGTTCTACGGATTTTGATACCATAACAAAGAGGATTTCCAAACAACATTCTAAAAAGTTATCTTAATGATATTTGATGTGATCCAGATTAAACAGATGAAATGACATTTTATTCTCTTAAGAAAAAAAAACACTTTGGTATGAAACCAGAGTGGGATATTAAAAAGTTCAATCAGATCTTCTCGTGGGTACATACGTATTGTGTTAGCAATAACATCATGTTTAATGGTGGCGACCAAGTTTTGAAAGTCCTAAAAATAGGTTATAGTCTATTTTTATGAAAACAATTAAGAGAAATATGGAGGTATCATTTAATCTCTTGAAAAATATGAATTTGTTTACCTCTGTTCAGATATACGATTGTCAAGTACTCCTAATATTTTCAAATTTTACAGAAGTAAACGAGAAAATCTGTCTCATAAAGTAAATCTTTTCCCTAGAAAAATGACTTCAGCATAATAAAAACAAATCATTCCCTGTTGAACAATGTTCAGGAACGATTTGCTTATTTTATTCATCCATTTCTTATTAAACATTTATCAAGAAAGATGGAGACTACTATTTGAAATAGATATGTCATCTTTTAATACAAATGTAATGGTGCTTAAATATTGATTAAATCCAATGATGCTGTGATTTATATCTGGGAACGTATTTTAACACTGTGAATGTACCACTTCTAATTATGTACATATTTTGACAATTTTGTTATTAAAAAGGGCGATAAATGCTCCAAAGGGCCAAACATGTCACACGTTTCTTATATACGATCATTAATTTCATAAGTCATATCATATCATATATAAATAATATCATCCTCCAGTCTAAGTTTCCATTTTTTAAAGAGAAAATAGTCAGTTCACAGCAAATAACTTTTTTGATAAAAAATATTTTCTTTTTCATCTTTTGCAAATCATGGAACATATTCTTCGTGTCAATTTAGGTGCTATTTGATTAAATTTCAGGGGCCTTTACCTTGGAGATGATCTTAATGTTGACACAACTTTGAAGGACATCGAAGGATATAACATTGAAATACATGAAAGGAGGTATACGCCAGATTGATTGCCTAGGGAAAAGTCTAAAAGGATTTTATAACAAAAAAGGTAAGAATGTTTATTAGGTCTATTTACTAAATCCTCAAAAGGCATATTTGAGTCAGTTGTCTATGGCATGTTGTTTGGATATGGAAAATGGTGAATTGTTGTCCATAGAGATCATTTATCAAGAATGGCCCTGCTCTTTAGTTCCGTTTTATAACATAGACCTCTCTGCCACCACAGAAAGCAATAGGGCGAGTCCACCGAGGGCTATGAATGACACATAATAATGTGTATGGAACTGATACCCCTGCCAATGCCACACAGCGCCAAACATTCATTTGTCAGCAATCAGATACAAAGTATAGTCTAGTGAGGTCTTTACAAGTGGACTATAATTATTGGCAGCCATACAATACTATAGCCCCACAAGGGGGGATGTCCTAGGATATAATGTTTGGAACCCAACTTAATTGTCTTGTGCTGTTTTAACAAGTATATGATACCACCTGTTGCGTTATGCTGTTCCTCAATTGATTGATTGCTTGTTTGTATATGTAGATTTAGATCAAAATATTGTTGGGAACTGCCTGTTTTTCCTTAAAGAGCTCATCCCACATATACTCCAATGGCTATTAGATGCAAGATTACGGTTGTGCCGTGGATCTCAGGTTAATGTCGGAGATGACAGGCTGGTGAAGGCGTATCTTGTCATCTGTGAGCGGAGAGGAGTGAGGGCTGTGGGCAAATTGCAGGCGGCTCCTTTTTGCCGATGCCGTACATTTACATCAACCACAGATGAGTCATTTAGATCCTAAACATTCAAACACACGGCGTATGCCTTAGCTCAGACCCCTGCATTAGATAAAATGATGGAGACGTATTAAACACATGAGTCGCAAATAATTGTATGTCACTCTTCTGGGAGCCGGTAGCCCGACCAGGCCAGCGGGGAGACAGGCTTGCCCAATCTTGGGGGAACACCACTGTCATTTGTATTCATAACAGGACGACAATTTTCTTGTCATTAACATGTCGAATCACTACCAACTTGAGTCTCTTGGATTAACCCCCCAAATACATCCATTGCTAGACCATCCATAACTACTTAACTTTTATCTCTCCTTTTTAGTGAGGAAGCTTTTGCCTATTGCATGGGAGTGCGCGTCGCAGGGAAGCATGGTCTCGCCGATATTGAAAGCAGAAAGTGAGACTGGACGTGGCGAAAGTTATATGCTGAGCTGCAGACGAGAAGCAGTTGGATATAGAGTGGAAGCCACGCTCACTCCACGGTCAAGGTCAGCGTGGGGGATGCAGAGTGTCCTTCCTAGTATTGTCGCTCCCCAAGGCTCACCATCACATATGCAATGCCTAACAAGCACTTGAAACTACTTGGTGAGTGGCGGAGCTGGGCAACATGGACGGGCAGATGGATTGGCAAATGACATGTTATTACTACAAGTAGGTCTAAGATGATGAGTATGTCAACGGTATGAGACTGTGTGTCAGGGGCAAGAGTATATCATCATTTGAGAGTGATGCGGGTAGATGACTGCTTTACTTGTGGACTTTGCTACAGGATCACTTTGGTCCTGCAATGTCTGTGTATTTCTCATTGGATCTGTCAAACTGGGCAACCAATCAGAATAAGGCAGGCCACCCTTTATTGCGGAGACATCATTAGTAATTACTGGTTAGTGTGCGACGTGTCTAAAGGGTGTGTAAACCGCCACATGTTCCTGTGTCGCCGCCAACGCCCAGGATAGCCACCCTAAGATTCCCCCCTATGCCTGCGTGCTCCTATGCCACGCTCTCTGTGTGTTCACTGTGCCTGCGTGGCTGTCCACCACACCCCTGCCTGCATGGCTGTGTGTGTAGGTCTACCGCGCCACTCACACCACACCTTACTACCTGACCAAGCCTGCCGTATGTTGTGTCAGACGAGCTGCACGTCTCCGAGAGAGAGGACACACTCTTGTCAGGGCCCTGGGCCCGACCCTCAGACTCGACCGGGGTCAGTGGCAGGCCCCACAAGTAAGTCTGCCTCGTATCACTTATGTGTGTACTTAGAGCTACTGTCATCGTGCCAGATCTCCTAATCAACAGGCGGCACTGCCAGGCTAGATACGCAGGCACCATGCCCTAGCGACCCACTCTTTAAGTGGGATGGGAGGTGTAAGCCGGAGCTCTATTGTGTATTGGTGTAGTGATTGATTGTGGATATGGCCGAGCTGCTCACGTACTCGCTCAGACAATGCTGTTTTATTGCACCCTGACGCTGCTGGATTATAGTATGGGTTAGCCTGCGTGGCTATGTCAGCACGTCAACACCAATCTGTCTCCTCCACCCTGCAACCATCACCACCACCACCACCACAACCTCCAACACCGGGCTGGGAGTATGTACTAACGCACCAACCTGTTGTACCCTGCCTTCATACCAGCCTCTGTACACTGCAACCTGTTGGACCATCGCTGCCTCTGCACCAGTCTCTTTATTACTACCACCAGACTCTACAGACCAATTTTAAAGCACCCAGTCGGGTTTATGGTCTAGTATATCCATTGCCTGCATCTCAACCTATTGGACCATGTGCCTGCGTAGGAGATGGTAATCTACACAGCCAGACAGTCACCATATGGTAGCCTGCGTTGCCCATCTCAGTACCTCTGCTGAATCCCAGCTGCCTACGTGAGATCTACACACTAACTCCACTCAGATAAAGGTAGGTGTAAATACATCTATGTTCCTTTACATTATTGATAGGCCTTCTGCTGAGCGCAAGAGCAAATTGATGTGTAACAAGATTTATGGTAGATCTCGAAAGAGGACCATTGTTGCCGCCCGAGTCCCTTTATGGCCGCTGGTGAATGCTCTCTATCTACCGAGTGCTTTTGCTGCAAAAGCAAACGATATAAGAGGGCACGGCTAACCACGATTCTTCCCTGCGTGTAATGACCTATAAAGAAAAGAGAATGGCACAGAATCAAGCCAAATCTATAGAAAATGCTCTGCCGCCCTGCATTAAATGTTATATATATATGTGAAATGAGCAGATGGTAGCCCAGAGAGGAGGGTCCATTTCCCAGGCTCTTGACGACACACAGTCTGTGATGGAGTAGTGAAGATTGATTGTCTGGGGGGAAGTGGGAGGGGAGGGTGGTATCTGGACGCTCATATCTCGGGAAGTCACACTGCACAGCTACGAGGGCAACCCGATCCGATGACCAACCCGTGAACAACACAGGCAAAACACCTACAAGACCTAAGCTGAGTTGATTACGCGTATTCTTGGGTAAATAATATACCGTTTGGATGTTATTGCTTGAGAATACACGTAGTCAACCTAGTGTAAGCGACGAATAGGAGTGCCTCAAGGCAGCATTCTGGCCACGTTCTGGCCCCCCACGACTCAACTAACCCAAAGAGTTAGCCTTCACTCTGGACTCAACCCACATCACTCAGCTCAATCCTGCTTCATTTACTTTTTCGTCTCCAGTTTATGGTAAAATGTGGTTAGCAGAAGGGCACTCCATGAGGGCGTGACTTCGAAACAGCAGTAGGCTTAAGTGGCATAAGGGCTTGGTGTGCTAAATGGTAGACGCTATTGTAGCTGACTGGGGACTTAGGGACTTGGGTATAAATGGCCTATTGCATTTCAGATATTATCTAGTGGTGTGAAATGGAAACAACCGGTCCATTGGGGTCTACTGTAAAACGTATGCATCCTTGGCTGTGGTTGGGAGTCCAAAGCTAAGGCCTTCTCGCAGCCTTCCCTTGCGTCTAAGCGAAGGAGGCTGTGGGCGGTGGACGTGGCTTTATTGCTCTGGCTCTGAGCAACCAGGTCGTGCAAAGTTCTTCTCTTCATCCAACGCTGGACAACGCCTATATCGAATAATGTAATGCTGAAATAACCACAATATGGCAATTCTATTGATTTGTTCAACTTTTTTTCTTTGCACAATGGATATTTTTTTAACTGCACAATGGACCTGTTGCTCTTCTTGTTACTCATAGTACACAATATTGAGACACTTGCAAAGTATTTTCCACTGTAAAAGTAGCCTTACTGGGATAGTTTCATGCAAGTTTAGGTTTAGCTTATGCATTCTTTGGTTCCAGGAATATATTTTTATGCCACTACAATCTATATAACTGAATATTTAATTATCGTGGGATACACAGATTGTTTGTTTTAAAGGATACAAAGTTCTTTTCTCTTAATCATCTTAGCACAGGAAGTCCAACAGTGAAGTGAATTAAATGTAAAATGAGAGAACACAGCATGAGGATTCTCTGCAGACAGGTACACAACTTAGCCATGATAAGCTTTAACAGATGGGTTGATATAATTAGTCTACTGGGGCTTGGCCATATTTGAGCAATACATCTCTGTTCTGTCGGATTACAAATACTCTATCTTAGTTACCCTGGAGGACAGGTGGTTTTCTTGTATGAGAGATCGGCAGCCATTCATGACACCGTAAGCAATACGTGAGTCATATATGTTAATGTAAAACTTCATCACTTGTTCTCGTGACTTGTTGCTATGCCCATGCTCTTTTATTCCTTACATACATACTTTGCATTGATGGTTATAAAAGGTCTGTGCATTTTTAATGATATCAAACCAATAATCTACATCATGACTCACAAGTCTTTTTAATCTTGTTTTTAATCCCTAACCCCATCATAAGGCATCTCAGTATGGTACAGCTAAGGGACACATACAGGTAGACTGTGTTCGCATTCTTACTGGTTGCTGTAAGTGTGATCAGAAATATTATCCCCGGAGATGTGTTCACAGATGTGAATTTGGTTTGCGTTGATGCATAGCCTAATATCTGAAGCAGGCGTAACAAATGTAGAGGAGTTATGCAGAACATGAACATCGTAAAAAGCGTGCATATTCATTTTAGCAAGAGAGTGTTAAATTTCACAAATTTCTTGATTTTAAAATGTGTTCAAAAACCAACATTAATTTGGTTAATTTTTGAATTTGAAATTCACTCCATGTTATAGTTATGGTACCTTTATATTATTGTGTTTAATCAGAATCAAGATAAATTAACATTATATATATATATATATACTATGATTTTAATATCCTGATCTTTAGCTATAAGGTCAAAGCAAATTGTAGAAATGATATTGATGATGATCAATGTCAATTATAAGATGTATGAGTCATGGGGTTTGTATTCATGACTTATCATTAATATGCCTCTTAATCATATATCATATCTTACAAACTTATGTCTTCTCCACGCCGAAAATATGTATATTTGATCTTCCTTGTTTACCCGATCATCTCTATCTTCACTGCAGAGTGTAATGTAAGAAGGTTTTCAATGATGAGATATCTACTGGTATTAGATTCTCAGGTAACATATAGGCTGTTTCTGTACAACTACAATCCTACCATGTTACGTGAACAAATTAAGAAGGCTTCCACCAGAAAACTGATGACGTGGCTATTTTTCAAAATTTGCTGCTCTTATCACGTGCACAGTTTCTTATATATAACCTATGATTGGCAATAGGTCTCTAAATCTGTATTACTATTGTATCTGCCAAGAGAATATTATGCAAAGAAAATCTGTATTTTGCAGTTTGAATTAATCGTTTACAAGTCAATCTCGCTCATCAACATGGCCTCAGAAGAGTTTTGCGGGGAACTGCAAATTGCATTTTGTGCAAATGTTAAACATTGACATCTTAACTGTTGACTGTGATAACATTATATCACCCAGCTTATTAATGATGCACAGACAAGCAGGCATCTCAGAGGGAAGGTTAGTGGACCTGCAGACGCCACAGGTTGTCACGCAAACACAGCTGCACATTCAGTTACAGCCTACATCCGGTCTCTCTCGCTCCCTATGCCTGCATGTCATGTGGCACTTAATGGGAGAACCAAAGACGGGCTCCAAGAAAGTTAGTCATTATAAGAATACATCTAAACAGTATACAGCTATGATATAACTAGTCTCTAAGTTAATAGAGTCGGTATTGATATATTTGGTGATATTTATATCTATATGGAGAAAATCTCTTGCTTTGTGGTTTAAAGGATACATAGAAAACAATGTTTTAGCATCAGATAGAATATACATTGATTTGATTTTATTTATGAAGAAAGGATCGTTTAGGATTGAAAATTGTGCAGTCAAAATTATACACTTGTTGGTGCAGTTACAAAAACAATGGTTGTGTAGGCTAGAGTATTCTGTGATTAAAAGCATCATCCTGAAATATGAAGGTAAGAATTACATCTTGCCTCTAATAGGCACCCTGGATATAGAGTGAAGAGAGGCTATAGAATTATCAGCCCATTTACACACTGACAAATCCAATAAACCTCAAGCAAGAAAATATTTACTGCTCCCTTGCTGTTTATCAACCACCCCGCCATGCCTGCTGGACCCCTCCCAAGTCTGAGACGTTCCTCAAAACACATTTGTTCATGTCATCAAAAACATTCATCACAAACTGACTCCTTGCACTTCAATGCATTGTGTTCCTGGCAGTCAAGTGATGAGAAAACAAATTCCACTTTGTCATCACATTTGCACACTAATTTGAACAACCCAATTCCTTTCATAAAATTTAATAAAAGTGCATTACAAGCATAATTTGCAACATCTACTAGGTTCAAATGTAATTATTTACACTGTATAGCATGATGGGAGTGTAATTAAATGGGGTCTGGGCTTTTGAGCATGACTAGAATTGTCAACACGTGATTGGCTGCTGTTGTATAGGCTGTTGATCTAGGCTTGGGTGTGTCCCTCTAATGATAAAACAATCCATTTGAATTAAACTCACGTGAAACAGAAGCTATATCAAATTCCTCATATGATTCTACATTCAGATAAATAGTCTCATATGATGCTACATTCAGATAGCTAGCCTCATATGATTCTACATTCAGACAGCTAGCCTCATATGATTCTACATTGATACAGCAAGCCTCATATGATTCTACATCCACGTAGCTAGCCTCATATGACTCTACATTCAGGCAGCTAGCCTCATATGATTCTACAATCAGATAGCTAGCCTCATATGATTCTACATTCAGATAGCTAGCCTCATATGATTCTACATTCAGCTAAATAGCCTCTCATGTAGGCCTTTATCAGACCTCTGAAGACTCAGTTTGTTCAAAATTACAGAACTGGATGAGTGTAATTTTGTTTAGATTATAAATTAGGCGAGACATTTGTTGTACATTATAGATTTAAAAGTAAATGTTATATATGACTCTGCAATCTGGTGTTCATATTGCTCTAAAAATGATAAATATGAAATAGTTATCAAAGGTAGCATGTGTTTATTTGAAATCAATAAAATGTGGAAACAAGTTATACAAGCCTTTAATAACCTTTAGGCCAATGGTTTCATCGAATAACTAAAGTCACTAAAACAAAGACGCATGAATAAAACTTCAGAAAAGCCAGAGGGTAAAGTGAATCCCTTTGTTATCTGGAAACAGGAATCATCGCAAACTACGGATCAAAGGCACCATTATAAAGCATTGAAACGTTGCTGAAAGCATGCAAACAGGAAGTTGGTTGTGAATGTGTACAAATGGAGAAGTAGGTCTACACCATGGTAAACCAGAAGGCCTAGTGTAGAGATCATATCATCAGATTTGAAGAGTTTGGCGAGGATTCATGTGAGAGCTTTACACTTGAGTCAGAATACTTGTACTTGTACTTCTACTTATTTCACATATGAATATAATGTCAAATATGAGTTTAGAGTGCAGAATTATGAAATAAGTCATTAAGATGTATGGTTATATGCTTACACCAACCTACACCCACACACATATACATACGCATATATATATATCTATATATATATATATATATATATATATATATATATATATATATATATATATATATATATATATATATATATATATATATATATATATATATATATATATATATATATATATATATATATATATATATACATATATATATATATACATATATTGCTTAAAGATAGGCAGACAACCACAATTATGGAAAAGATAAAAATGGATGTAGGAGTGTATATGTTAAACGTGAGGGCATTTGTTGCATCCTGTATACTCTTTGTTTATGATGTTCATCACGATGTTTATGTCCAACAACGTTATCAATATGTCTTGTCTTAATTGCATTTCCTTCAATTATATGTGAATACTGTAAATTGTGATAAATGTGCGCATTATCCTGATCATGTCCCAACACCTGCTTTGGCACTCCTATATTGATTAGGGTACATTAAATGTCTGTCAACAGCAAACATATATCCCTACACCCGACAATCTTAATCCAAAATATATAAATTCATTCTTTTGGCATAAAACCATGAGATAGATATCTTACAGACGTTTTGGATTACAAACCATTTTGTTTCCAATGTTTCAGCCAAAGCCGAATGAAGGCTGTTTTGTTGATTGGTTACAGTCAACTTCCTGTTTTACACTCCCTTATGTACACCTCATTGATGCATTTTCAATAGGGGAAACCTTTATATAGTGACTGGTATTCGGTCGAAACAGAATTTAATCATCCAGAACTGAGAGTTCATTAAGACATGGGTTTTAAAATATGATCAAACATCATTTGTTTCCTATTTCTTTAGTTCATTTAAATCTAGGATTTCTTTATAACAGCTTCGTTTATAAAGTGTTTCGGAATGTGTTCACCTGTTTTCGGCAATAAAAAATCTTTCTTCGGAGAGAATCCCTGTTTAATATTCCTTTAGGGAGATCAAGTCCCCAAGGGCAATAACTTTAGACGGAAGAGTGGAAGTTTATAAATATTTCAGTAGCCAATGTTAGTAAATCATTGCCCATTCAGAATTATTAGCGTTATGTAATTCCGTACTGTACAGCAAGAATCTCAGAGTTATAATGAAGGTTCTCAATAATTCACAAGCCACAGGGTGACCTTGCTCCGATGTTCATCGGTCATCCCTCCAGCTACAGTATTTTAGATTGAGATATCTGGTCTTGAAACATGTTTCCTTTGTCGGTGGGATATTATAAACCAATAAACCAATATTAGAAAAACATAATGATGCCGGTGGGATATTATAAATAATTATTAGAAAAATATAATAATGGACATCAACTATGATCTAAACTATATATATATATATATATATATATATATATATATATATATATATATATATATATATATATATATATATATATATATATATATATATATATATATATAATCTATCTAAACATGTGAATAATGCGTGTGTTATATCTTGCCTTATATCCTTATATATATAGATGACTATGTGGTACATTTACGAAGGACATCATCATTGCCTGCTTTTTCTCTCTCTGTTTCAGCCAGTAGATGTATGGATTAGAGAATGGCAGACACCACACTTGCCTTGCGGTACACACCCAGCCAACATGTCTACCACCACATATACCAGTGCCTGCCTACCAACCTTGAGTCTTAGCCACATATAAAGACATTCCACAAGCACGCACATCTGACCTCGTCGAATGACTAGTATTTCCAATGGGACTCTGCAATATTAACTATTTTGTGATAAACATACACAAATCTTATTTCTGCACAGGAATCTATGGAATGTAAAGCACAATTGATAGAATAATGTAAGGCAATTCTTGTCTGCATAATATGTATGCAAAGAACTAGATATATATATATATATATATATATATATATATATATATATATATATATATATATATATATATATATATATATATATATATATATATATATATATATATATATATATATATATATATATATATCCCTACCCACTAAGATAAAAGCCATGGCAGAGACGAGTATCTTATTATTGCTCATCGCCATGCGCCATATAACTCGGACACTTATAACCAATTACTGAGCACTTACTCAGTGTCCTCCACAGCTGATTACCCATGCCTACTCCCTCCTCGTGCCCTCAAGATGATTACTGCTACCCTTAAAATGATTATATTGTTCTAAGATGATTATAATCCTCAATAGTGCCTTACAACAATATCAATATGTCCGCATTATGATACCACCACTCTCGCTAACCCCCTTTTCTTAAGTGAGCTACTTAAGATTGGCTGTTGCTTAGAAATAATCTACTATCACAGAATTTGCCCCAGTCGTTAAAGGAAGCGCACAATTTTGGATCAAATCCATTGTATGATGCGTTGAATTACTCTTAAGTTGAAAACCTTTCACCCAGCGTGTTTTATATTTTTAAATTATATCTTTTTACCGACAAATATACTCTTAGAAAAAGATTATGTTCAAAAATGATGATTTGCAAGAAGTTCCATTCTGTACAGAGAAATGGGCGTGCCGTGCATGGGTTGGTTGCAAGTAGAGCAGACAAAACATGATGAGTGCCGTGCTTATATTTCCCTCCACTATTGAGAATAGTCCATATGTGCGGAATGGATCATGAAGCTAGTCTGGTAGAGTTATGAATTAACGTGGTGAGAAATATGATATTTTACAAACAAAGACCTTTACAAATATATTTTATTGCATATTAAAACAGACTGTTCTCATAGTTTGCTGTTAACATTTACACACACCTGTTGCCTTTGGTTGCTGAAAATGCCGGTTTGTGGTTCAGTCCAGATGTCGGTATATACACACAGCTATGGTTGTATCTCTATCTAATTACATGAAACCGTTGATGACATTGTCCCCGACTTGCTCCTCGCCTGGTAGCTCCATTTCTCCCATTGTGGCCCCCATAGACCATCAACATCAAGCCTCATCCATTAAAGCAACAGGAACAAGCATATCCATATGTGTGTAAAGCTTGTCATACAGTCCATTGTCCCCTCTCTGTCTATCGATATATGTTGCCAATAGTTTGTCATTGTATGCACATGGAGGAGATGATGATGTTTATGTCATCTCGGGCTGATACACACGATATTTGTATATAGTAGATTTTTAGGAAAATTCTCTGCAACACAGAAATTAATCTTTTCAAATGAGTGATCACCATTATACTAAATTTGATTAATATTTAGGTTAGTATGTCTTGTGGGTAATTTATAGTTGAATGACTATTGGTAATAAGGCGTGTAATTAGGATTCAAATCTCAATGATTATCCAGATCTGAATTTGATCACCTTTGAATTAAATTACTATAAACACTAAATGTCAAGTATTTTCTTTTTCTGATGGTTTGGTTGAAAGGTAATTTGTATTTTCTGGTTGCTTTAAAGCTTAACAGTGTCTTTTTTTCTTTTTGTATTATTGAAACAGTATGATCCAGTTAGATATTCAAATAATATCTAGTGACTAATTCATATTCCAGTCATACATATCAGGTTTCTAGGAAATTTAAGTCAATGTGTGTCTTAAATGTTATTTGTTAATTACGTAGACGTATTAGAACGTATTTCTTTTTGTTTTTTGTTTTTTTTTCTTTGGCGAAGCGTGCCATTGAAGCCAGGTTATAAATTGGACAACATCTCAGCATTGTAAAACAGCACAGTAGAAATGATAAGATTTATTTCACATGTATATGTATATATATATATATATATATATATATATATATATATATATATATATATATTTATATTGAAACATTAAATACAATCTTTAACAAAGAATTATGACCGATACTATGCTGAATTAGCCATTGGGATGCTTTAGGATTTAGTCTAGAGATATGGTAGAAAATCCTGTAGAGAAATTAGATTAGATTTAGTTAGTTATTTTTTATCGGGAGCTAGTGTAGACATAGAGAGGTACATAGAGAGTGGCTTAAATATTTGCACACAGATATCATGAGCACAAATAGCTATTATTGGTACACAATCTACAGTGTTGACAAGTTCATTCTAACATTGACAATGTAGGATCTCATGATAGCACTGTTGCTTTAGGTGAACGGCTAAAACACAACATTGCCAATGTAGGTCCACGAGTATAATCTCAACGCATCTAAAGAGTATAGTAAGTAGTACGGTGGGTAGTATAATGATATAGTTGACACTTCATCTAGATAGTATAATAATTGTGAAGATAGTGAAGTACTAGAGTTGACACTGCATTAGAATAGTTTTGTAATAGAGTCGAGACTGCATCTAGATAGTACAGTAATATAGTTGATACTGCACCTAGGTAGTCTAGTAAAAGAATTGATACTGCATCCAGTAGTCTAGTGATAGAATTGACACTGCATCCAAGTAGTCTAGTGATAAAATTGACACTGCATCCAAGTAGTCTAGTGATAGAATTGACACCGCATCCAAGTAGTCTAGTGATAGAATTGACACTGCATCCGAGTAGTCTAGTGATAGAATTGACACTGCATCCAAGTAGTCTAGTGATAGAATTGACACTGCATCCAAGTAGTCTAGTGATAGAATTGACACTGCATCCAGTAATAGATTTACAATGTTACTAGTTAGTCCAATAAAAGAATTTACATTTCCAGTATCAGCACTGGCACTGTATCCAATTAGTCTTGTGACACACCGACGTAGCATCTGGCTTTTAAGCAATAGCATTAATTCATGGTCAAGATCGTCATCAATAGTGCTGGACCGAAGTGAAAAACATTAAGATGGCATAAAAGGTGTTAAGAAGAGACATATGTTGATTATTTAGGTTTGTTAAGGAGATAATTTTGTTTTGGTTTTAAGTGGATGTGTATGTCTGGAATGTGAAACAATATAGATATTATGTTTGGCCTCATATAAATCGAACATTATTTGAATGTGACAGATAGCTCCTCCGATTGCCAAATTTTATACTATTATATTTTGAACTCGAACTGTAAATAAAGGATTTAGCCTATATAGTATTTTATCACAAAGCATGTCGATATCACCTGAAACATTTTGATGTATATATATATGTATAATTTTTAGTGGTAATGATAAATGATTGTTGATATTTATCTTTTTAAGGCTTGGTAGCAACAAGTGGTCAAATGTAGATTGAGATAACAGTATTTTTATATTTATCAAAGCACAGCACTCCATTGCCATTGTTCATTAAAAGAACTAAATAATAAATAAAGACAACATAACCTGCAATAAAACAAAGTGTATGAATTGTTCTGACATGATGAACAACTTAATTGGCAAACAACATTGCAATAATACATGAAAGCCGATATCAATAATTGCTAAAAGAACACAATCTGCACATTATTGATAATTTAGTGATCAGCTAAAAAATAACTTCTTTAATAATACCGTTGCTCACATTTGCATAGATATTGGGACCACCAATATCTGTACAGTTATGATCAATGATGCATAATTACTCTTAAAATCAGTCTTGGGCCCAATATTAACGACAGATCAATGATGTTCATACAGTTCTGAACTGATTTGAAATCATACAAGCAGATTGTGATCAATAATGAAAAACAAATTCAAAGGTACTAATGTCATAAAGGTACTGATGTACATAATGTCATTACAATCTCCAAATGTTATAAATGACACATTGTCACTGATGCAATGGTGCGGTACTAAAATATTGTAGATAATAATAACAATAGCCACCCTTGTATAGATTTACATCTTGAATAAAAATCCAATTTGTTTTTTAGCCAACAGTAGAGTTGTATTTGTTAATGTATTTTAAATGAATGGTTCGGTACACATATTGGTCTTGACATTTTTGTCTATCTATGAAATAGATACTTTTATTATTGTGAACATTTTATTTATTAATGAATTAAAACTGTTTAAATTAAAATAAAGAATTGAAAAATGAAATTGGTATAGATTCTGGGATGGTTGGTCAAATGAATTGAAATTAAAACAATAAACTAGTAGTGCCCACAACATTTTAATTCCCATGGAAAATACATGTGGATAGTTTATTGTAGAGGATAAGGCAAATGTAGAATGAGAGTAATCTGTATGGCTGGTGAAAGCAGTGGGAGTAGGATGTCACAATGGGAAGGTGGCGAATAGGGTCATCAAAACAGAGCAAGTCTACGGGAGTTCAGTAGGCCCTATGGCACGACACAGCATCTCGCCACTTCCGGCCAGAGACACCGGTGATGGCAACTGTCTCCTTTTTTTAACATAGGGCTTCTCGCACACGCTCTTTATGCAGTATTTAAGTAAATGTGAAGGCCACCTAAAGACCTAGTCTGGAGCATGTCTTGATGCGCGTACTGCTGTGAGCTCTGTTGCAGACTTGTGAAAATTAGGTTCTAGATGAAACCACCAGACATTTATGCCTCCCTGACCTCCTTGAGTGCTACAATTTCCAATAACATTTCTTGTTTCTTCCTTGAACTTTTTGACCGTGTCGTTTATTGTGTTATAAGGACATATATACTTTATGGAAGGTTTTCACGTATCTTTGGCATTTGAATGCAGAGCAAACACATATATGTTTATAAAAATAAATCTGCATACCTTATTTCTGCTGAATAGAGTTCCCCTAAATTTCACATTTCATTGCCTTAAAGATAATGTTTTAATATATCTCTCTTGAAGAGCACCCTTCTTCATATGCATTATTTCAACACAAATATAATAATATATATATATATATCTAACATATCACAGGATGTATCATCTTTTGTCAGTACGACGCCATTTTATATCCCAAGATGCTCTTGTGACTGCACTATGACAGCACGTAACTCGGTATTGAGAGTAGCTTTCGGTAATGGCAGGCCCAGGCTAGTGGTCCCTGACCTTTGCTTATGTTGCCATGACATCCTCATGATGCAGTTCAAAACCTTCAGGTCACATCTCGTATAAAGAAGATCGCCAAGAGCGTGATCCCAGAGGTCCAAAAATGACCTCTTCGTCTTCCATTAGGTCTTCCAACGTTTATATTCAGTAGATCTGACTTAAATTAGGCGGGATCTCAAATATAGCAGGAATAATAGGTACCCTAAAGCCTGCCAATGTGCACCATCGATAATTAACCATGGCAAGTCCCAGATTGGTCATATAGTCTTGTTTCCGAAAACACAATAGGAGGCTTATTGTAAGCATTGTGCCTCTTGGTTTTCTGGCTGGAGTATGTTAAGGGAGCGTTCATTAATTGAGACTGACAAGAGGAAATTGCGAATGCGCGGACTGATGAAGCCACTGTTTGGATGTAGATCAGGGGGGTTACTACATCACTGGATATTGCCATAATTCTGCAGGCCAACTAGGCCATATTCAACAGATACTGGTTTATTACAAAAGCCTTTTTCTTCTTGTTACTCATTATGATATAAAAAGAAAACGACGGTTACGGCTCTGTAGAACATCAAGACATCTTGCATGCTTTCAGACAAATCACAAGATGTGGTCTATAAATCATTTTATTTTAAGTATACGTTTTCTTTTTCCTTTGGGTATTGCGATAATTGGTAAGGATTTTGGTTCGTCGAGAGGCCCTCGTCACAAGAGTAGAGAGGAACCCATTTGTCCCAGCTTGGCACAAGTATTTGGCATGCCTCTTGAGAGATATTTGCTCTGCAGCATATGGTATTATGAATCTGTCATCGCTGACCTTAACATTAAATAAGGAACAGTTAGGTCATCAGCAACTCCACACATAACGACCATCAAAACTAGGTCTGGAGGGCCAGAATTTTGATGGAGTAATAACCCAGGCGGTAAGAGCAGCTCACACATTGTGGAAATGCGAGAATTAAACCTGCTCAAACAATCACGCTTGGCACAAATGCCATCTCAACACATCAACAGCTAATACAACTCTTCTGTGCAGAATCCTTTCAAATATTTGAATAGATTGATTTCACTACTGACCCAGCCTCGAAGGCAAATCCTCTCACTCACTCTCTACAGTCTCTCTACACATTTATAAAGTCTCTCTACACCTTTAAAAGGTCTTTCTGCACCTTTAAAAAGTCTCTACACCTTCTTTAAAAAGTCTCTCTACACCTTTATAAAGTCTCTCTACACCTTTAAAAGGTCTCTCTCTACACCTTTAAAATGCCATGGACTGTGGCGCAGTTAGTTAGAGCTTATTGTACCAGATCCTTATCCAAAGGTCGCAGGCTCGATTCGGTGTTGTGTCGGTGTGGAATTTATGATATACTTTCTCAAAGTAAGCTGAGTCCTGTGCCTAAAGGATTAATCATAGGACCTGCGACATGACACTTCAGTATATCTGCTGCAATTAGGTCTCGTCATGAAATAATTGAAATGATATTGAAAATGACAAAATATCCGAAACAAACAATTATACAAATACACCTTTAAAGGTCCTTTTAACCGAAGTAAATATGTTCAGCAAATATAGATCGGAAACTCTTAATCAACATGGTGTCTGCCATGCCGACGAGAAAGGTATGTTTAACCACTTCGCCAATGTCATATATATATGTGAGCATACCCAGTGTTATATATGTCTCCTGCATATAGCAGAACACTGGAGAAGAAATGTTTGATTTAGCGGCTCATTTCCTGAACATTCTAGAGGCAATGTTACTTTGAAGACTTTATCCACTCAACACATTGCAAATGTGTACAAATGCTTTTTAGAAGTAATGTTATCCTTAAAGGATTATCACTTTCCAGTTCGTCATATGTGTTACCAGGTGCTAGAGTAGCAGTGACCAAGATACCTTATATGGGACTTTTCTGATGTTTGTACTGCAAATTTTAGTTCATTGTTACAGATTAAATCATGATTTTATTATAGTGATATAGGTAGAATAAATACCATACAATATGTGGCCGTAGATTGAGCGATAAAGATAATACAAGCCTAGGCTACATAATTCTCTCTATATTGGTGTCCGGTATACAGTGATATATCTATTTTTTGTGTTGACTTTCTCAGTAAAACACGTCTGGTTTACCAGCGGATTATGATTTGTCTCGCCATGGCTGGGGGTGATTCAGGGAAAAGACCCCGGGTCCACACAGTGTGAAATTGAGCAGGGCATTCTGCCCGATGGCAGACTTGTATATGAACTGATGAAATAAACTTCTCTGTTCTGAAAAATATATATAATAGTGGAAAAACGCATTGTAAGTTGTTACAAAGAGAGTTAGAATTTTGACCAGATCAATAAGCAATAGATAACTATGTATTATTTGGCTGCAACATAATAATGATAATTATTTTTATCATTAGTACCAGTGGTATCAACCAGCAGCTTCCGGATGTAAAATCAGCCTGAAATATCAGTTTGTTATTTCCTAGAGAGAAATACGGCTTATTTTCAACCTGCATCTAGCCATGGCCTACATTCATTGAATTAGAATGGAATCATTAAAATACAGGTGACCTGATTAGGTCTCTATATATTGTTTCTCTTTTGTGATAAACGAATCATAAAACCCAGTATGGGCCCCTTGACTAAGACAGTCGATATAAGTAAAGCATTAAATCCACATCAAAAACAAAAAGACTTTACCAGCCACACCTTTTAAAAGTAATTGGTACTTTTATTCATGCTATGCCACACGATCCTAATAAGCATGATCATTTAACCTACACACACACACACACACACACACACACACACACACACACACACATATATATATATATATATATATATATATATATATATATATATATATATATATATATATATATATATATATATATATATATATATATACATATACACATATACATATACATATACATATACATATACATATACATATACATATACATATACATATACATATACATATACATAAACATAAACATATACATATACATATACATATACATATACATATACATATATATGCATCTGCATATACAGGTCACAATTCAGTGAGGCAACACTATATCTGCTACAAGTTGGTCTCATCACAAGACTTACTTGTAGCAGTTTAATATTAATATTGATAATAATATACATATATGTACATTTTAACATGATAGTATACGACTTATTTATTAGCATATATATCATATGATGTTCAGTAAATATCAGTGATACAAAATATTACTGATATCCTAACAGGTGTGGAAAACCTCAGTAATCAGTGAATAATGTGAGAATAAAGATTTATATAATAATAGAAAATTTAAAACTCTGTAATAAATCTATTAAATTGAAATGAAGTGTGTTTGAGACAAATTAATACAATTTTCTAAAATTAAACACCTAATGATTTATGCGCGCAAAAAACCTTTTATATTAATTTGTCGCTATTGTTACAATGTATCGTATGTGTCGTATAAACAAAAATGGCAGTCATATATCTGGTCTGAATTGTCAGTGCAGTCATGGAGCCAGGTTTGGTGTGCCATAAGGGACTCAAATGATTTACAACATAGGGAGAGAGGCTGCATAACAAACAAACGGCCATTGCAAATTCACCCAACGTGTATGGGTATAACTGACACACTTAACGCTGAACCCTATATCAATCTATCAAGCTTGTAAACTGCCAAATTCCAATAACGTTTTATTAAACAACTGATAGTGTGATCAATCAGTGATGACAGATACAGGGGCGGGATATCAGACAGCAGGGAGATTAAGAAATTATATCACAATCAATCAACTTTTAATGAATGCTTTTTCAAAATTTTCAATTAATTTGTGACTTTTTCATGAATGTCAAAAAAGTACTATGTGCGTATAATTTATATCACACGGGGTCGACTAAATGAAATTGTTTGTTGTGATAACAAACCGAGTTTCACAACGGTTTCTTTCTTATTTAACCAAGAGAGTGATTGCTTAACTTCATTCCTTTTTTTGTTCTTTCCTCCAAAGAAGAACATCATTTATTTATGCACCAAATATGCTTGTCATTCCATTTTGTGTTCACTGGCATTATATTACAAATTTAATGTCAATTACTCTTTTTTTAATTGGCTCAGTGTAAATAACCATTGATTTTAAAAGTCGAATGGCACTTTAAATTGGCTGGATTCTTGATATCGATTGCAGGTAATGCATAGAATGTAGCGTGGCGTAAGAAAGAAAAGGTCAATCCAAGGTCAGTACAATTTTCCCTTTCCCAATTTTCCCTTTTTCCATTTCAAACATCTGAGGAAAGTAAAGTACTCCTAACAAACGATTGGTGAAAGGTCATAAGCGGTTGTAATTTAGGAGGCGGGAAGTAGAATGACGTCACGGTTGTGGCGTCGCTCGTCACCAATCATAAGAGATGATTTTGGATAGTCCGAGCGGCTAATTGTGACATCGACCATCATGCAGAGCAGATCATTTCATTTACCAATCAAAATCAAGCATACACGAGATCTATTGCTGCAGCAAGCACGGAATGAATAGATGAGAGATATTTTATTTTTAATATCTTAATTATTTAAAACATAAAGATTATCTAAGAAAACATAAGGTTTGAAGACAGGTTCAGACCTTTAGATATAGTGGCAAGCGACCAAATTGTCGCGACCTCGTGTCGCTTTAACACATTTGTATACTGCACGTTCCTTACAGTGCACGTGTAATTTAGTAAACTGTACATTTAACTTAAATTTGAATTGAATGCCATATCACGTATCGGGAGTGATAAAAACTGTCAATCTTTCTTCTTTCGTTTGTAAAATGAATGTTATAATGTTCCACCATCATCTTATATCAATAACTCCATGAAGGCTCTCCAGATGAATTGCTTCCATTTCATGATAACAGCTTGTATCTTCATATTTCAGCCTAAGGATGACATCTTCTCCCTTGCACCGTATAGACTACATTGTGGCAAATATGGATTATGTCTGTGGTGTGTTTATGGAGAGGAGAGTGTGGCACTTACAGCACAATAATGGTATGGTTGTGGGGGCACTTTCTACCTGATTACCACTATTGTGTTCTGGTCCATGCTACAGTCACAACCCATCGCCTAGTCGCACACCAAGGAAACAGCATGAGTGGTTAGTCGTCTATCCACAAATACCATGTCATTGAACACACAGGCAGCCAATGCACAAAAACGTGTTGCCTATATCTCATGCTGTTTTATCTCGCATAGTGACATCTTAATTTGTCTGCGATGTATCTCAGGGCAGTGAGGAGAGCAATAAGCCCAGAAATAGATAGTTGCCATCCACAAAGGAGAAAAGCTACATTTGTAAGCACGTGGCATCAATCATTGGCTTCCCTGATAAAATGTCATCTTTCTGCCTACAATATTACTGTCACCCATACTTGACATGAGGAGGACCATGATATATTCAGGTGAACTATTCTGGAAAGAGCATTTGTTCTTAATATTTTCAAAATCAGATGGACGTTATCATATTAAGGACTTCATTACATTCCCGCGTTTATAAACTACTCGCAATGAAGGGAATTACACTAAAACTCTTCTTATATTTCCTTTTTTTTCATTTTGAATGTTATAATTAACATGGAGTATCTATGATATTGGCCATTTATATTTTTGACATTATCAATTTCCTTGTCTTATAACTACTGCTGATAAACCAATGATATCTCATGGAATAATGACGATCATACTAAGCCATTGTGAGAGGACACAATAGATTTGCCACTTCCTTCACTTTGATACAGAGATATGAAACTGTTAGGTTTCCTTGGGCCACTAATATCCGGCCACTGAGATATATAGCCAGAACTTGCCAATTACAACACAGATCACCTTTTGCTGCCGTCATATCCGATTTCATATTCCACTCTATCATCGCCCATTTGTCACCAATATGAACGTTAATGGCGACTGTAGCATGGATCAAAACTATTTGGCTATTTTAACATTTGGATACTAACGAGGCCTTATTTGATGGCTTAGCGTGCTGCTCTCAATTCACTTCTACGTTTCTATGGCAATAAATGAGCTTGAGATAGAATAACAATGGCTTCTACGTGAGCAGTTTTATCTTGTTATCTGTCTAGTTCAGGTGTTATACCATGGCTTAATTGTACTTCACAAAGGTGATAACCGGTCCTGCAAGAATAATGCGACATGGTAGGTTTGCTGGGACGATTAGATTGACCAGGCTATATTTGTCAGTAAACACAATCACTACAATGATCAAAGTCCGCTACATCATTTACGTCAAGACAAGTTATGCCAGACAAGTTCACGTGGGCCAGTATCGTGGACTTCTTAACTTGGGGACAGTATAGAGTATTTATGTTGGTACATAAGTTACTCAGTCATTGTTGAGCCACATACATTTAAGGTACAGTTACTGGTATTGGCGTATATACCATGTTATTTAAGTTAGTATCATATGATAGAGTATAGGTATAAGGCAAACACCATAATACAAATATCAATTAATCAGTTACAATTTATTCAAGGACAAACAGTAAGCATGCAATTGGAGATAATAAGAGACTTTGAGAAAAAGGTTTCTGGCGTGGATTCAGCGTGGAAGATTAAAAAGTTGAATAGAAGCGCGAATGCATTCACATATAGATGTAATACTTTAGCGGCAAAATGATTTGTGACAGTGGTAGCCAAACTGTGAAAGCAATAAAACAAGAAAGTTGGCTGAAAAATGCCTCACATTCTCTCCAGGGCCGCACACGAAATGGTACCACGTTACTGGGTATTTGATATTTTAAATGCATCTTTTAAAATTATTTAGTCTCCAATGGCTGGACAGATGTATTTTGGTGGCAACATCATCACGTTTTTAAGAGTATCAAATGATTAGTAGTCCATCTAAATATTCGCAGAATCATTTTGCCAGTTGGCAAGTGATATTATTGATAACTTTAGACAGTTGTATTGAGCAATTATCAGGTTATGTTTCTTACACTTATGAAACTTGTGTTACTGAAGTAGTTGAAGCAACAATAGAAACTGTCAAATACTCGTTTATCGCTGTAAACCTCATGTAGGCATTCCTTCTGACAAAAAGGCTATTTAGTATCGCCCACTTCCTATCCTGTGTTAATTCCATAAGAGATATGGAAAGGGTTGAAGTAATATATGATGACTAGATAACATGTTCATATATACCACACCTGGCATTTCATGAGTGACAAGCAAGCCTCCATACTGCACTGCTATCAATATTGCTTGTATATTGCTTGTTCAAGAACTAAAAGGGACATAATACTTTCACGTATGTTATAATCGTCTTGTATTATGGTTGTTTATTTTTTAATCATCAAAGCTCTGATTGTTAAATATGCATATATAGTCAAATTTTACAACTCAAATATATTCAATATTAAATGGTCCCTATTTCAATGTTTTAGCTATGTGTCGCATAGATAGTCCATCAACTTTGATATTGAAACTACCGGATAGAGATCTCGTCTTTTAGTAGGCAATATGTTGTACTGTCAGGGCACTATTTTCCATTAGCCTTAGAAATGTTTCCATTCTGTATGATTTGTTTTAAAGTAGGCTGCCATTTTGAATAACATGACAAATATCATCCAATTAGAATAAAAAATTCACATGTAACGTACATTTGATTGGCCGAAATTATCATCGGATCAAGTCAAACATTAGAAAAAAACAATGATCAGCAGAGCTCTAAGGCCATTGGCTAATGTTTTACATCTGCCACCAGGGTCTCAACATAAAGACTCATAAATACCCCTTCGGGAATATGTCTTAGCGTGTTGTGGAACAGGTTCTTTCTTTTAGATGTTTGATACGGTTAAAGCTCAACACATCTTATTACTTGGCATTTTATGAAAAAGAAACTGGAACGAACCCCTCAGCGTTTTCCTTCATAGAAAATATTTCGGATATGTAACATTGTAAAATGTCTCCCTAAGCACTTATCCAATTCTATGAATATATTCTTGGAATGTTGAGCCTATTAACAAGTAAGTGTATGAGAATAGCTCTATTCTATAAGGATCTATATTCTATAATGCAAAATAAAGGGGTGCTTTCAAGTGTAGTTTTCACACTTCTCTTAGCAAAATATGTTAAATGTCTATCTCATTCTTTAGCAATATACTTGCATTAATTATGGAACTGTTTATTTCTTAAATCACTTACTGTGATCCTTTTGTGTACTTAATTTGGTCAGCTGTCCTTTGCAAAACTAAATCTTGAGAGTCAATTGAACTTTTCAACATTCTGAATAAACATTTACTCTTCCCATTACATGCTGTCAATCAAAAGTCAGGTATTTTATCAAACTATGTCACCTGCAACCATACAATGTGTCACAATAAAAAGGTCGTATGTGCTAATTATATCTCATGTGTTATATATCCTGTGTATGATTTGATGTCACATTATAGATCATATAACAATACCAGAGCATGTGAAACTTCAACACATCACATGACGTGTTTTTTCATAAGCGAACAAACCTGAAACAATGGAGTTTGAAAAGGTCGTGGGAGATTAAAACGTTGAATAAAGCGCAGTCAGGAATTAGTTCATTTACAGGTATTGTGATAATTGTAGCCAATCCTACCGTGACTCTACATTACATAGATAGTAAATCAATTATTACCTCTGCAGCCATTGCCCTATATTTGATACCATTCGAAATACCCCAAGTTATAAATACTTGCTTTGTTCACCAAAATATCATCAAATCCGAATTGACCAACATCAGAAAAACTGTAATCAGGTGTCTGACTAAGAAACTGACCAATCAATACAACTGCCAGTACAAAACAAATCTGTTTATATTCTTTCCAGACATCCAGATTTTTATGACTATTGATGACTTGCGTTCCTGTGTGTCACTTTACACCTTATGAGAGAGAGGTCCTGTTATGGAGGGTAGCCAAAACATGGTAACTACAAGTTGGTTGAGAAATGCCACAATATCTCTTAAGGGTCTAACACGTAATGGTAGAGCAGTATTAGTATCTGCAAAGTACAAAAATCTCTTATATTATATTTATCTCAGATATTGAACTTTTAAAATTGTCTGCCAACTCGGCAGTCGCATGGCATAAGTTACGTTGTAACGTTAATATTGCAGTGGATTGTGAATATCTGTGTATCGCCGCCAGGTGATATACTTTCCTGAGCAACATCAGCAGAAATATGTGTCCAATTATCTGTGTATCGCCCCCAGGTGATATACTTTCCTGAGCAACATCAGCAGAAATATGTGTCCAATTATCTGTGTATCGCCGCCAGGTGATATACTTTCCTGAGCAACATCAGCAGAAATATGTGTCCAATTATCTGTGTATCGCCCCCAGGTGATATACTTTCCTGAGCAACATCAGCAGAAATATGTGTCCAATTATCTGTGTATCGCCGCCAGGTGATATACTTTCCTGAGCAACATCAGCAGAAATATGTGTCCAATTATCTGTGTATCGCCCCCAGGTGATATACTTTCCTGAGCAACATCAGCAGAAATATGTGTCCAATTATCTGTGTATCGCCCCCAGGTGATATACTTTCCTGAGCAACATCAGCAGAAATATGTGTCCAATTATCTGTGTATCGCCCCCAGGTGATATACTTTCCTCAGCAACATCAGCAGAAATATGGGTCCAATTATCTGTGTATCGCCCCCAGGTGATATACTTTCCTCAGCAACATCAGCAGAAATATGTGTCCAATTATCTGTGTATCGCCCCCAGGTGATATACTTTCCTCAGCAACATCAGCAGAAATATGTGTCCAATTATCTGTGTATCGCCCCCAGGTGATATACTTTCCTCAGCAACATCAGCAGAAATATGGGTCCAATTATCTGTGTATCGCCGCCAGGTGATATACTTTCCTGAGCAACATCAGCAGAAATATGTGTCCAATTATCTGTGTATCGCCCCCAGGTGATATACTTTCCTGAGCAACATCAGCAGAAATATGGGTCCAATTATCTGTGTATCGCCCCCAGGTGATATACTTTCCTGAGCAACATCAGCAGAAATATGTGTCCAATTATCTGTGTATCGCCGCCAGGTGATATACTTTCCTGAGCAACATCAGCAGAAATATGGGTCCAATTATCTGTGTATCGCCCCCAGGTGATATACTTTCCTCAGCAACATCAGCAGAAATATGTCTCCAATTATCTGTGTATCGCCCCCAGGTGATATACTTTCCTGAGCAACATCAGCAGAAATATGGGTCCAATTATCTGTGTATCGCCCCCAGGTGATATACTTTCCTCAGCAACATCAGCAGAAATATGTGTCCAATTATCTGTGTATCGCCCCCAGGTGATATACTTTCCTGAGCAACATCAGCAGAAATATGTGTCCAATTATCTTGTTACTGTTTTTTTTAATAGAAAGGTAGCAGAGTAGTATAATAGTAATAGAGATATTTCATATTTTATGTTACTATAGAGTCTCTTATACTACATCTTATTTCGATACAATATTTTGAATTGAAAATAATGGAATATGTCAATGGGATGCATGAAACAATATAAGCGACATTAACCAATCATATGCAAGCCCAATCAGCAGATAATTTCATTGGTTGCCATGCATCGCTGTTTTTGCTGTTTTGGCCATATCAAATGCGTGTTTGAATGTGTGGGTAATCTTTTAAGCACTACCTCACTAACAAATCTATGTGATGTCGTCCTCATTTTTCATACCTGAAAATCTGCTTAGATGTGTCTGTGTCTGTGAGTGTCTGGCTGTTCGAGAGTACAAATAAGGGCCAGGCCAGGTCAGAACCCATTGAGCTCTGCACTGCGCCCCACACAAGTTCTTGACGGCATCCCTCAATATGGCAAACTGCCCCAGCCAGATCATAATAGATGGGTGCTAATCTCTCCCAGCACATTTATTTTGTCGGCTGGCCGGGGAGGCTTATGAAACGTAAAGCAGGCACGGACGATCAGGCAACATATTACATTACGAATGTGTCAGCAATCGGGCTGGAGGTTGCCAGCACCATGATCGCATTAATGACGCGGGTCACTGCCAAGTGTCGCAACCAATCATCATTTACATTTATATTACCATCCCCCCAGCTTACCACAGGCTTTGTGCACCACCCTACCAACACAGGCAATGCCAAGGAAATTTTGATTTACTGGACAGCAGGAAGCCCTGGCGGCAGTGTGTATTTGGCTTGGTGATGGGGACACAAGAGATGGGACAAGCAAATCATGACAATCACATCAGCACCTTTTTACGCAGTCCCAAGCCACCGTGTGATATTGCCTCCGCCATCCATTGCGTGCGCATTATGCTATTAAATGCAGTTCAATTAGTTTGTCATATCATACTAAATGGAATGCACTATTTTTTATAAATCAAATCAACAAATTTATTTTACAAAAAGTATGTTGTTATATTGTTAAGATGAAATGTGAAGTTTGTTCTTAAACATATCAAAAAATAGAAAATAATGCGAATTTTGGTGAAGTTTTGTTTCATCTGTAATATATATATATATATATATTAAGCGCCATGAGCAGATTACGGTCTGAAATAGCGCTATAGAAATTATTATTATTATTATTATTATTATTATTATTATTATTATTATTATTATTATTATTATTATTATTATTATTATTATTATTATATATATATATATATATATATATATATATATAAATATATATATATATATATATATATATATATATATATATATATATATATATATATATATATATATATATATATATATATAATTATATATATATATATATATTTTTATATATATATATATATATATATATATATATAATAATAATAATAATAATAATAATAATAATAATAATAATAATAATAATTTCTATAGCGCTATTTCAGACCGTATAATTATATATATATATATATATATATATATATATATATATATATATATATATATATATATATATATATATATATATATATACATATATATATATATATATACACATATAAAGAAATACAACAAACATTATGTTTAAGATAATAGAGTTTAACTTTATTATCCAATAAAGTAGAACTGAACAGTATTTAGTTAATACTCAGAAAACAAGTAAATACTACCTTCCATTATAGGTCTTCTCAAATTTGTTTTGTATTTGTAGTTGTACAGTTTTTGGAACAGACTTTAGCCATGAGAAAATTGAATTTGGATATTGTTTTTATTATTAAATTCTTATCTCTTAATTTAAAGGCCTATTTAATTTGTAAACATATAAATTCATGAAATGACATGTATTGGTTTAAACATTCCCATTATCATACCAAATATCCATCTGGTAATTTCAAGTATGTAGTTAATGTTGGAAAGTGCAAATTAATAAGGCACAGCTCACCTGCCATTTGTCCACTGTAATACAACAATGCCATACAAGAACATTGCCCTGATGGACCTCTAATTAAAGTATATCCATAGGCAATATCCTTAGCATGAAAGGACCTTTAGTTCATAAGCTCATTTGCCTCTGCAGGGTTTTGTCAGTGTGAAGTAAGGATTTGTCATGATTCTGAAACAGGTGTATTGCTTCATAATGATCATTATGAATTTTTGAGACCAATGACACCAAATTGATTTTTTTTATTTGATGTTTTACTGGGTATATACATCTGGATATTACATAATTCATATTACCCTTCAATCTAAAACCATAATTCGAGCTCTGTACTTTTATACCAGCGGGGTTACTGGTCATCACAGGGGCCACAGATAGCAGTATGTTCCCGGAAGATACTCACTCCACATCCCTGGCACCAGGGTGAGATACCAGCGGGGTTACTGGTCATCAGGGGCCACAGATAGCAGTATGTTCCCGGAAGATACTCACTCCACATCCCCGGCACCAGGGTGAGATACCAGCAGGGTTACTGGTCATCAGGGGCCACAGATAGCAGTATGTTCCCGGAAGATACTCACTCCACATTCCCGGCACCAGGGTGAGATACCAGCGGGGTTACTGGTCATCACAGGGGCCACAGATAGCAGTATGTCCCCGGAAGATACTCCATTTCCCCGGCACCAGGGTGAGATACCAGCAGGGTTACTGGTCATCACAGTGGCCACAGATAGCAGTATGTCCCCGGAAGATACTCACTCCACTTCCCCGGCACCAGGGTGAGATACCAGCGGGGTTACTGGTCATCAGGGGCCACAGATAGCAGTATGTCCCCGGAAGATACTCACTCCACTTCCCCGGCACCAGGGTGAGATACCAGCGGGGTTACTGGTCATCAGGGGCCACAGATAGCAGTATGTTCCCGGAAGATAGTCACTCCACATCCCCGGCACCAGGGTGAGATACCAGCGGGGTTACTGGTCATCACAGGGGCCACAGATAGCAGTATGTCCCCGGAAGATACTCACTCCACTTCCCCGGCACCAGGGTGAGATACCAGCGGGGTTACTGGTCATCACAGTGGCCACAGATAGCAGTATGTCCCCGGAAGATACTCACTCCACTTCCCCGGCACCAGGGTGAGATACCAGCGGGGTTACTGGTCGTCAGGGGCCACAGATAGCAGTATGTCCCCGGAAGATAGTCACTCCACATCCCCGGCACCAGGGTGAGATACCAGCGGGGTTACTGGTCATCACAGGGGCCATAGATAGCAGTATGTCCCCGGAAGATACTCACTCCACATCCCCGGCACCAGGGTGAGATACCAGCGGGGTTACTGGTCATCAGGTAGCAGTATATTCCCGGAAGATACTCACTCCACATCCCCGGCACCAGGGTGAGATACCAGCGGGGTTACTGGTCATCACAGTGGCCACAGATAGCAGTATGTCCCCGGAAGATACTCACTCCACTTCCCCGGCACCAGGGTGAGATACCAGCGGGGTTACTGGTCATCACAGGGGCCACAGATAGCAGTATATTCCCGGAAGATACTCACTCCACTTCCCCGGCACCAGGGTGAGATACCAGCGGGGTTACTGGTCATCACAGTGGCCACAGATAGCAGTATGTCCCCGGAAGATACTCACTCCACTTCCCCGGCACCAGGGTGAGATACCAGCGGGGTTACTGGTCGTCAGGGGCCACAGATAGCAGTATGTCCCCGGAAGATAGTCACTCCACATCCCCGGCACCAGGGTGAGATACCAGCGGGGTTACTGGTCATCACAGGGGCCATAGATAGCAGTATGTCCCCGGAAGATACTCACTCCACATCCCCGGCACCAGGGTGAGATACCAGCGGGGTTACTGGTCATCAGGGGCCACAGATAGCAGTATATTCCCGGAAGATACTCACTCCACATCCCCGGCACCAGGGTGAGATACCAGCGGGGTTACTGGTCATCACAGTGGCCACAGATAGCAGTATGTCCCCGGAAGATACTCACTCCACTTCCCCGGCACCAGGGTGAGATACCAGCGGGGTTACTGGTCATCACAGGGGCCACAGATAGCAGTATATTCCCGGAAGATACTCACTCCACATCCCCGGCACCAGGGTGAGATACCAGCGGGGTTACTGGTCATCACAGTGGCCACAGATAGCAGTATGTCCCCGGAAGATACTCACTCCACATCCCCGGCACCAGGGTGAGATACCAGCGGGGTTACTGGTCATCACAGTGGCCACAGATAGCAGTATGTCCCCGGAAGATACTCACTCCACATCCCCGGCACCAGGGTGAGATACCAGCGGGGTTACTGGTCATCACAGTGGCCACAGATAGCAGTATGTCCCCGGAAGATACTCACTCCACATCCCCGGCACCAGGGTGAGATACCAGCGGGGTTACTGGTCATCACAGGGGCCATAGATAGCAGTATATTCCCGGAAGATACTCACTCCACATCCCCGGCACCAGGGTGAGATACCAGCGGGGTTACTGGTCATCACAGTGGCCACAGATAGCAGTATGTCCCCGGAAGATACTCACTCCACATACTCGGCACCAGGGTGAGATACCAGTGGGGTTACTGGTCATCACAGGGGCCGCATCACACACATCCGCCCTTGGATCGCTCGGAAGGAAATTAACACAACATCAAAAGCCCCTAGGCGCCTTCCAAACGTGATCAGATCCCAAATAAATGCAGCTGTTTTCTATGGCAAACTCTAGAGTTGATGGGTTCATGCGATTTCATTTGTGACAATCAAACATTTATGACACTACACAATTAAATGGAAACGTATATGTTGATATCAACTAATCTAGATTGGGTTATAACTGGATATATAAAGTTTGCTATGTTTATCTGAGGGAGATTGTCTGCAATGCAATAACGGTACCGAGCAAGGATCAATACATAAGTTTCGTGTTTTTGACATATTTGCATGTTGATAGTGATACTTAAATTAGTGAGAGAACAATCATCTATACTTGTTGCTATAAGGAAATATTTCCTATTATGTTCAGCTATAACCATTCTCTTCTGCAAGGCAAAGTTAATATTGTGTGGCATGTGACCGGTAGTGCACAATGGTTGTCTGACCGATATTGCAGACCGATGATGACATAAGATATTGCCCCATATTTGTTTCCTCTTGTAATGTTATTGTGGTCAGTGGATGTTGTAGCCAACAGCCTGATGCAAATCTCATAAAGAACAATAAAGCAACGCTTGCCCGTATACGGCAGCCCCGACGCTTCCCAGTATGTGCATCATCACCCATCCTCTGCCGCTACACACAAATGACAACAGAGAAGGCAAAGCTGCCAAGCGTATACCTTGATAACACATCTACAGATCATTCACTAGACTATGTCTTTATATAGTAGGTAAACTTTGATAACACATCTGCAGATCATTCACTAGACTATGTCTTTATATAGTAGGTAAACCTTGATAACACATCTACAGATCATTCACTTGACTATGTCTTTATATAGTAGGTAAACTTTGATAACACATCTGCAGATCATTCACTTGACTATGTCTTTATATAGTAGGTAAACTTTGATAATACATCTGCAGATCATTCACTAGACTATGTCTTTATATAGTAGGTAAACCTTGATAACACATCTACAGATCATTCACTAGACTATGTCTTTATATAGTAGGTAAACCTTGATAACACATCTACAGATCAGTCATTTAAATATGTCTATACAGTAGGTAAACCTTGAATACACATCTACTGATCATTCAATAAAATATTTCAATACAGTAGGTAAACCTCAATAACACATCTGCAGATCATTTACTAGACTTTGTCTTTATATAGTAGGTAAACCTTGATAACACATTTACAAATGATTCACGAGACTTTATATAGAGTATTCACGAGTCTTTATATAGAATATTTTCAACAGGTAAACCTTTTTAACACATCTACAATTCACAATTAATTGGTTTGTTACAATTACAAAATCATATCAGGATAAAGCCTTCAGCCACATTCAAGTAATAGTCGCAAAGACACTGTATCCCATTAAATGTTTAATGAGATTCCAATTCCCTCATAACTGATAACAATGATCAGTTTAGATCTCGTTGTTGGATTTTTTCCTTCGTTGATGGGTACAGACAAACCTTTTGATGGAGATATGTCATTTCCATAATTAAGTGACCCATCGTCTTCACAGTTCAATGTGATTGGGCGATGACACCATGTCAAAGACCTGTGACACAACAATGCATAGCAAATGAGGCCTGATGACAAAGATGACATATTTAAAACATATTTTTACATGGATTTGTAAACAGATGCAAAATACTTTTCTGGCATATATTAGTCTAAAATAGATATATTTTATTCATAATTGGTATATAGCTATATGCTATATTAATTCCTTTTGTAAGGTACATTCACAGAATCAGTAAAGTTAATTTAACAATAAACACAAATTTTGTTTTTCTCTTGTTGTTAAATATGTAGTTCATTATTAAAACTGATAACAGAACATATCTTATGCAATTACTGCCTAATACTGCCATATGCCTCATTATGCTCTATTTTTCTTCAATTTACCGAGCTCTGTGTGACTTGACTTTATACTGAGCATTAAGATTTGTCACGCTATAATAATTTTCCAATTGGGATAGCCGAAAATAGTCTTACTATTTGTTTTGGTGAGCATGTCATTCCCTGTGCCCCATTATTGCATTTATCAATGATGTCTGTTGCAGCTGTAAAAAGTGGTGATTTGTCCAGTCTGACGATTTTATAGCAGTAGACATGCATGGAATTTGAATATATCAAGTCATTGTCAAGTCAAGTACATTTAATTAGCTTTGTCCTCTGCTTCAATAACAAGGTCTCCGGTTCTGGAATTAAGAACTACATGTACAGCATTCGTAATATTGCACATTTTAATTAACCGATATTACATTAATATGTTGAAAAGATAAAAGACAACTCAAAACATACATAAAGACAACTACAATATATTGTTGGTCACACTATAAATGTTTTTCCAGAAAAAAATGGAAGTTGGGGATCATGGAAACAGGTAACCATGGCTACAAACAACAAGTCAAACAGTGACAGCCATGAAAGCCACACCCATGCGATGGGAGATGACAAGAACAGTAGATCCGGTCCACTTCTCCTCTCAAACAGGAAGTCTCCTAAATAGCATTTGCGGTGGTACGATAAGCCATTACATTAGCTGCTCTGCCACTAAAAGGATACTCTGAAATTGCTTGGTTCTAATCGAAAAATGTCATCCTTTCTCCAAATATCATTTGATTAAAATTGATCGAGAGTCTGAGCAGTTGTAACTGATATATCAAGTTAAAAAATGTTTTGATTTCCAGTACAAATATTGATTGTTTTTTGTTTGTTTGGGTTTTTTTTCTTTAATTTTATTAACTCAATTGTGAACTGTTGAAAACGTAATCATTTGTCTCCTTTGATGCACTAAAAGATTAATACGGAGATTGCTGTTTGTTTATTTTTAAGATAATAGTGAGGCGTCTCGATCTGTTTCAGTGTTTCAAACATACGTGCTACACTATAAATGATGACAATTAACAGTCTTTAACAGTCTGTCCAGTCTGTCTTCTGATATAAAATGTGAGAGAAGTCGGATATTTGTATAAAATACCACGTGATTTATCACGTGACACTTGATCATTTACCTGTATCATGACAATCTCCTCTAGTTTACTTGGCACGGCCAGCAGCTGTGCCGGTGATATGAGTACTGTTTCATTGCACCATCGTAAAGCGTTGGTAACACTATCACTTCGCAACAGAAAGTGGAAGAAAATCCTTGTCCAACAACCGAAACAATTTATTTGAAAACCCCCATGAAGAAGGAGTAATATGCCTAACCTGTCGGGACGGCATCTCTACACAACAAAATATCATCCTAAAATCTTACATTGTTGTGAATATTTCACTCCCTTTTTATTTTTTATGTCAGATGTATTGCTTAATAATATCTTACAAGGAAAACGTAAACCACCAAGTTTTAAATGGATACATTTTCATGTCAAACAACAATGTACATTACACAATGTTTTCATGTATATATAATCTTTCCATTGTTGGGTCAGGTTATTGTGAAATAAGAATATCTAGCTCAAGAATGTTCTTTACGTTTTTTGTCATAAAGAACCTGTGCCACATATTACCAAATCTGCGATAACTTAAAAAGATTTAAGTCGTGTTGTAGTACTTTCACCATGAAAATTATAGGTGTAATTATAGGTGCCATTAAGCCCAACAGGTATCACGATTATGAAACATATGGAAAGAGAAATACACCCTGGAGTACATTCAGCAAAGATTGGCGTCAAAGATATATACTTGTCATGCGAGTATTGTTTATTTTCTAATCTTGCTCCCCTGTATTGTCGTGCATAGTAACGTGATATTGTGATAACCTCTGGGTGTAGGAAGTGCATGTCAAAGGTTGCGTGTTCCGCCCATGGAGGTCACAACAAACCCTCTTCGCACGTCCATATATTTATCATTAATTAATTACCTTCACTATAGTTTGAAAAAACAATAACCTCAGATTGAAATGTTTATAAATCTGAAAACAGGTTTCTGAAACTCAGAACCAGGTATCCTTTCAGCAATGCTGTGTCATTTAATTTTTCTTCTATTAGCATGATATTTCCAGAAGATGACATCTCGAATTACCAAGTATAAGAGAAAATATGAATTCATTTTGAAGGATAACTTTAAAAGGAAAACGTAGTCCGAAATTTTACATTTGTGAGGAGATATGTACCTTTAAACAACCACAATTAATTGTTGATAATGGGATATTCATGGACAAAATGAATGACCTTTGTCACTAGTTAATTGTGATGCAGGTCATGTGTTAACCAACACCGCCTATTGTTACATTGTGTCATGTGATAACTAGCCGTGTTTATTTGTTTTGTCCACTGTTGAACCTCCCTCATTAGGCAAGCTGTCGGGTGAATAAATATGTGTGAATATAATGATCATTGCCTTTGTCATCTTACTGAGATATTCACATAACACACGACACATTTCATATAATCTGAGAAAGGAGGAGAGAGTTACACAATCAGATGATATGCATATCAATGGCCAAATGTCGTCTGCTCATCATGCCCATGCCCTCTTATGAGACGTAATTAGAATCAGAGCTTAATGAGAGAGAAAGGCCTGTAGGTGTCCATATATCCAAAGAGAAACAGGTGTATCAGGTTGGCTCATTAAGTTGTCTGATTTATTCTGTCTTATCTCGTCTCACCTGTACACTTCTGTATGCGTTGTTATTCTTTGAATTCAAATGATTTATAAACGTTTATTATATCTTGGTTCATGGCGAGAAAAACATTTCAGATCTAAAAATGCTTATGGAAAAACCCAAATAATGATATAAGATTTATAGAAGAATATTTTAAAGTCAATGACAATTTATATAGAGATGTATAGATATTGAAATATTGTTGTTGTAATTTTTTATTATTACTTTGAAAATTTTGTAGCTAGATGATATGTAACAAATTAAATCAAAAACCTCAATTTTTGTTTTGACGCTTAGTCAATAAAAACCAAACCTTGAGGAGAAAAAGGTTTTGAGCAAAAGAAAATATCACCCAATGGATAAACAGGACTGACCAAAAGAATGATATAAAAAGAAATTACATGATGTACAAGGTGTTAGTTATAGAACTCATCACAAGGCCCCGGTTTTATTTCCCACAAGACCAACATATATTAGTGCAACCAGCACTCAAATTGCAGACACAAAGCACCAAGCGCCAGACAGCACCAATGATACCAAATTCACATTGCTTAGAGATGATTCTCGATCAACAGAACAAGTAATGTTAAATTGGTTTAGTTCAAATGTAGTGAAAATCAGATATTTAGAACACACAAGTCTGGTCGGTTAGTATCAGTTGTGCCTGAAAGATAATTACCATATTCAAGACTACGTAGACACAACTTTGCAAATATATGAGCTGGAAATTTCGTTCATACACCAGAATGAATGTTTCTTAAAGTTAAATAAAGGTTATTTCAACTATCTCATCCACATGCAAAGATTGTTGAAGATTTGTTATGTTGTTTTTTTTGTTGTTTTTTTTAAGTTTTGTTTATTTCATTTTTTGTATTGTGTCTTGTTTTCTTAATTTGTTTAAATGTTTGTTGTTTTAATACTATGTTTCTTATTCGTTTTCTTTTACATTTTTTACCATCTGTTTTACGTGTGGGGCACCACTTTTTCTTGTTTGGTCAGAGATCAGTTACTCGTGAGTGTAAAAGTATCTTTTTTCAATATATATATATATATATACATATAAAACATGAAACATATAAGACATTATATTTCTGAAAACTTTAGATCTTTAACTTCCCTTTTAAAACATAAGCTATGATATGCATTACGCAGCGTGAACGGTGTATTTGTGGTAAGGTATTATTGACATTGTTAATCCTTAATTACTGAGTTTATTTTGGTTTCATTCTTCAACACGGTACCGGTATTGCTATTATCACATGCTATCCATTGTACATGTGAAAAGTTAACAAGATGCTAATATATTTGTTGTGGAATATGTTACAGGACACATTTTTTCTCGTTGGTGTTTTTCAGTGTTTCCTCTGCATACCTGAGATGACTACAGGAGCGCTTGGTTAAGTGGGCAGTTCAGAGCACCAGCAAGAGAGCAATACAAGGCGTGTTAATAAGTCATAGGAACTCTCGTCCTAAACTGGAATGTTAGCATTAGCAAACTTCGTGACCATTCAAGGTCCCTGTCATTTATGATTTATCTTTTTTTTCCTTTCGCCACTGTGACGTTTTTGCAATGAGACCATCCCGCGTTGTGATCTGTGTATTTGTAAAACATATGTATTTTCAATGGTTCCCAGGTGCTTATAAGGACGAATGGGAGATTTCTCTTTTGTCAATGCTGCGTTGCTGGAATGACTTCTGCCTGTGAAGAATGCTTCTTGTATGTTGACACGTCATTAGTATGTGAAAGGTGAGGCAAGGTAATTACTGACCAGCAGATAATGAACCTTGTTGTAGGGGGCCACATTCCCTCCCCCCCCCAACTTTCCCCCATACTCCACTGGGACTGGACAACTTAATGTAATCAAAATATGACATGTGAATCAGTGTCAATTTCCATTGACCACATACGCCACGCTGGACAAGATGGACCTCGCTCTGTGAGGAGAATTCTCCAAGGTGTGCCATAATTGAGGTCTGATGTTTTGTTTCATCCTGTCTCCGAGTCTGCACATGTCCCTGGGCGTCTTTTATTCATGAGTCGTCCGAGCCGTTGATGTGCAGTGTCGCCAGGTGGCGCGAGAGAACCAGCCTCTTTCTCATGTCACGATGAAGCAAAACTAACACAATTGCTTCTTTTGTTTCGTTAAGGTACATAAAGGGATGCAAAGCAAATTAAGAAGTTACTTGAAACAACGTTTAGCAATTTTTGCACCGCAGTTGATCCTGATATATATTTCGGAGTAAATATCTGGTCTATATATATATATATATATATATATATATATATATATATATATATATATATATATATATATATATATATATATATACATATATATCAGGATCAACTGCGGTGCAAAAATTGCTAAACGTTGTTTATATATATATATATATATATATATATATATATATATATATATATATATATATATATATATATATATAGACCAGATATTTACTCCGAATGGACTTGAAATCCATTCTTCTCTTGACTGAGCTTCAGCCCCTTGTTTTAACCCTCACAACACAAGAAAGGTTCATAAGGGATGGCGACAGTCAAACTCTTTCCATGAATACTACACATTTCCCATTATCTATAACTTTCGACTCAGATTGAACTCGATTCCTGGCAACACCAAAAAAATCTTTTTTCTTGATCTCAGCATATCTTCGCCAATGTTTACGAGTTGGTGCAATCAGGTGAAAAGTGAGCCAATATACTGCTTGAAGGTCAGTCAACAAGAAGGGCAGAAGAAATCTGAAATTCAAGCTATTCCGGACGCTCACAACAAAGAAGGAGCATAATCATGTCAATATGCACGCAATTTAGTCGGACAATAAAAACCTGGGTGAAATCTGAGACGTACAGTGAACAATGACCATAATTTAATAAGCTTTTATCAGCTATCTGAATTTTACATATATAATCATTTTCATATTTAAGTGTTTGGTGGCCTGGAACTGAATTGTAACGAGATAATTGCCCACTTTTAACATAGGATTGTACCCCAGTTTAAGGAGGAGTAATCCTGACTTGGGGGCACAACAATCGCCAGTAAAATGTTAGAGATTGACTAGAACATTTGCGTATTCATAATCCAGAAATATTATTTACTCAACCGTGACTTAAGAGAAGGTATGCATTAAGTGGACTGACAAATGTTTTGAAATGGGGTGTGTGGTCACTTTCACATGTATTAAACAAGATCATTGACTCGAATTCCACCGCCTTTGAAAGTGGTAGAACACGGTTTTTCGGTAAAACGGCTACTAATGCAACAGAAATCGTCCAATCACAGCCATTATAGAACTCGTCCAAGATATTGATATATCCGATGTGCCTGTGTTATATGAAAACAATCCGAGCAATCCCTAGGAATTGATCGCGCTCACACTATATGCGGACGTACTTACTCAGCATGGCATTTTTTGTGGTAGGAACAGAACAAACCTTTATGGTATAATGGACACTGTTAACAAGGGAGAGTTTACATTCCTGTGAAAACTTTATATTGCTCTCAGTGGTATATGTTTATTAATTTCTTTTGGACATTGCATTGGTCAATCTCAATATTAAGATAGAGGCCACTTATTGTCAGATTTGTTTAACTAATGATTTTGTTTTTCATCATTGCTTTTAAGTTATTAGATAAAAAATTAAAAATATTTTGCAGGTTTATCATTTTAGAATAAGCACAGATTTGCTATGATGTGGTAGACCATGATAATTTGATTTTTTGTAATAATAATAATAATAATAATGATTTATATAGTGCTATATCAGACTAGGTCTGCTCTAAGCGCTTCATTAAGATAGTGCTTTCTAAATAAAAATGTCTTAAGTTTTTTCTTGAAAGTTTCTACAGTTTTACAAATTTTCACTTCCAGGGGCAGGGCATTCCAAATTCTAGGCGCTTATACCATGAAAGCCCTGTCGCCATAGGATTTCATATTAGTCATAGGTACTATGTATTCATTCTTATCATTAGATCGAAGTCCCATACCCAACTGTTTATATTCTAATAAATCTGACAAATATTTTGGGGCAAAGCCATTTTGCACCTTCCATGTTAGTAGAGCTATTTTAAAATCAATTCGAGCCTTAACAGGCAACCAGTGAAGTTCTATAAGTTTTTGCGTGATATGATCTCTCTTTTTGAGTTTCCCAACTACCCTGGCTGCAGCGTTCTGTAATTTTTGTAGTTTAGCTAATTCACATCCAGGTAACCCAGAAAGAAGGGCATTTCCATAGTCAAGGGTAGAGGTGACAAAGGCATGGGCAAGGGTATTGGCAGTTTTTTCATCTAGACAACTTCTTATCCTTGATAAATTTTTTACATGGAAGAAACCATTTTTACACATTTTTTTGATTTGTGATTTCATCGAAAGTTCTTGATCTAGAATGACCCCTAGATCCTTACCAGTATTTGATCTAGGAATTTTAGTTTCCCCTACTAGAATTTCTTCTGGTACATTTTCCTTTCTGAAATCACAGCTTTTACCACATAGAAGCATTTCTGTTTTTCCATCATTTAACTTCATCTTATTCTCTATTAAAAATTTTTTGACCTCTATAATACACCTTTCCATCTCAATGCAGGACCTATTTCTAGTTTCTTCAGATTTAGGATCAATGGTGATGTATAGTTGTGTGTCGTCAGCATAGATATGATGTTTAAGATCATAATTACCAATGATATCTGATAAAGGCTCCATATATGCAGTGAAAAGTAAAGGTCCCAAAACCGAGCCTTGCGGGACGCCATATTTAATATTCATGTTTTCAGATCTTTTACCATCAATTGTGACACATTGTTTTCTATTAGATAGGTATGATCTAAACCATTTAAGAGCAGTTCCAGTTATACCACATCTTTTTTCCAATCTGTTCAATAATATCTCATGATCAATAGTGTCAAAGGCTGCTGATAGATCTAGCAGTACCAGCATTACCGTTTTACCATTATCAATATCCATTAAAATGTCATTCTGAACTTTGAGCAATGCAGTTTCAGTACTATGGAATTCCTTATATGCTGATTGAAATAGCCCTTGAACTTCATTTCTAACCAAATGACCAACAAACTGTGTAGCTACAGCCCTTTCTATTAGTTTTGATAAATATGCCAGGTTAGAGACTGGTCTATAATTTTTCTTTATCAGTTCAAGGCCCAGTTTCTTAATTAAGGGTCTAATAATAGCCATCTTCAGGTCATCTGGTACATTTCCCAGTGATATTGACTTATTTATGATAGCCTTAATTAAAGGCAATAAACTTCCCAAACATTCATTGAGTAGCCATGTTGGAATGGGATCTAATTCACATGACTTCTTTGCGGATTCTTTAATTATTTTCCTGACATCAGAGTCACTTAGCAATGTAAACTTTTCTAACTGTGTATTGAATTTGACTTCTTCAGTATGTTGTTCTATATTTTTATCATTTTTGTCCATAGATTCCCTAAGGTTAGTAATTTTATCAAGGAAGAAATTATTAAATTCAGAGGCTAACTCCTTCTTATCATTATGTCTAGGGAAAGGAGAGTCCTCTTTAGTATGCAATAATTTATTTAATATTCTAAATAATTTTTTTGGATCCGATTTATTTGTATTTATTATTCCCGAATAATAATCGTTTTTTGAGTTCTTAATGATATTATTATATTTGTTTCTCTGTATTTTAAATTGTATTTTGTCTGAGGGGAGGCCAGTTTTGTCATGTTTTCTTTCAAGTCTTCTTTTCTTTCTTTTTTCAATCCTAACATCATCCGATAACCATGGTGCCGGTTTCCTGATATTTATGGTTTTCTCCACATTCGGAGCATGTTTATCAAGTATCATTGTCAATTTGTTATATTTATCAAGTAATATATTTAGATCTGTATCTTGATAAGATTGACTTTCATTGAACATTTCCTCAATGTCTCTTTTAAAATCATTAATATTCATCTTTTTGTAATTTCTATATGATACAGTTTTTTTGTTATTGGCTTTAGTCTGCAGTTGTAAGGTAAGTATTATTATATTGTGATCTGATATTTTTTCATCAACCATAGGTTCCTTAATTATATTACTATGTATGCTTGTTATTAATAAGTCGAGCGTATTTCCCATAATATGCGTTGGTTCTGTCACATGATTATGCAAATTATACAGATCTAGAATTTCATTGAATTTTATTACATTAGGCCTTTCAGGTCTATTCATGTGAAAGTTATAGTCGCCTACTAATATAACTTCATGATTATATGTACTATAATAGGACAGCAGTTCACTGAATTCTTCGAAAAATTCTGTGTAAGTATATTTATTCTTATCAGAAGGCTCAGGTCTGTATATTGTAATAATAGTGCATGTCTTATTTTTAGATTTAATATTTATTTCCATCATTTCCATTGTCAATAATTTATGTGTATGATTAATTTTCTTTATGTCTATTTCAGGTCTGTAGATAATCGCCAGACCCCCGCCAGACCTTAGGGTACGTGGTACATGTTCAATATCATAGTTGTTACTTTTAATTTCGCCTCTAATGATTTGTTCATTCATTTCATTAATCCAAGTTTCAGTTATAAAGAAAAGATCAACATTATTTTCATTTATATACATATTTATCAGTTCCGTCTTGTTTCCAATACTTTGAACATTGGCTGTTGCAATAATTAGATCCTTGTTCATTTTAAAGTGTTTATCGATATGTTTTGAATGTATTTTCTTTTTGTTAGTAATTATATTTCTGTTTGAGTTAATTTTATTTGTGTTCTCTCTAGCATTAAGGCAACCTCTCACCGGGAATCCGGCCATTGACCCACTGACGTCATTTCCCCTTTCACCCCCAGCAGATTGCCCCCCATGACGGCCAATCAGATTAAGGGTGGCCGGAGTTAATGTCGGATCGATTCGAGACTTTGTGTGGCAATTACCACTAAAAGGATCGTGTTCATTTTGACCAAAACTATGTATCACCATTGTGTTAGAGTTATGAAGAGATTCAAATCGATTTGAAAGCGATAGTTCATTTAATGGCGCAGTAAATCCTGTTCTACTCTTACGGACCATCCTGTGGTGGGCATGGCTATTTAGACCACGTGACCAAGATAAGGCATATGATTGGTTAACATGTTTCTTTATGTTTCGTATGTTAGAGCTATTAATAAGATGCTTTTCATTAAGAGTGTCCACTTGGGGAAACCCTTCACCCCTGGCCATGTATTTAATATGATCATTACTTCTAGCTATTTTATTTAGAGATGATGTGCTACAAATATATTCATTACGATTGCATTTTCGGATATTACTGCACAAATTGGTTTCTCTTTGATTATTTGGAATCTTCAATACCTCAGCATATGTATTCTTATTATGAGAATTTTTATTACTAATATGAGGATTATTGAATGTAAAATACCTTTCCTTTTTATTTAAAATGAAGGCTGTGTTTCTATATTGAGAATCAGTTTTAATAATATTATGACCAATATTTTGACTGCGGGGAGATGAAAAATGGAAGTATTTACTTGCAACAACTTCAGACACAGAATTTTTTTCGTATGATAAAAGTTTATTATGATAAAATAGTTTTTGTTCCTGTACATGTATGCTATTGCCGCTGCAGAGATCAGATTTATCACGACATATATCACAACTTCTATCACAACTTCTATATAACGCATATATCACAACTTCTATCACAACTTCTATATAACGCTTGACCTATAAGATAGCTACAATACTTATGTTACAAGCAGTAGCTTTTACATTGGTGAACCAATATATCAATATAGCATGATTGTTTCCTCAATACTAAACATGTACTAACATTTTGTACGATGCCCTTCCGTGGGATTAAAATAGGACTAATATTATCAAAAATAGTCGCTCTCTCCTATGGATGGTCATTTCTATTATCAGTATAGGCCCCCTGCCAATCTCTCCGACCAATGATTAAATGTAGAGGAGTTGTAAAGTTCGGGTTCCGGTAAAGTTGTACAGTTCCGGTGTGTACTTTTCAATGGAAAACTGAAAACAAAACCAAAATAAAGAAAGTCGGTGACTTGAGTGAAATCACTACATTTGTGTATTTTTCTGTAGATTTGTCTGCCATATATAAAGTAGTCCGGTTGGATGTTGGTTTCATAGAGAGCTTGGTAATATGGTGATATACACTCAATGAGTTCCCTCATAATAGAAATCAAGATGGTAGAATAGAGGTTGAAAACGTGCTTGACTTTCTCTTAAAGGAAGTACATGTCATGATATTTTTTATCTCGAAAAACAATGAGCCATGAACATCACAAAGGAAGTTATGGAATATGAACCATTGACACGTGAAGATAGCAGGTACAGAAATACTAAGGTTGCTGTTTTCTGCGAAATTATACTTTATGTTCTTGCATGACATAAAAATAATGGGAAAAAGATAAATACACCAATTTATTTTGTTGAGTAAGTTTAATATTTCTGAAAAGCTATATCATAGGGTATTATCTGCTTAAATTTAGAATATGAAATATTTTTTGAATCGTGCATTTTCAATATATTCTGGGGTTTTTTTGCGATCAAATAGTGTTAATCACGTTATTGCAATTTGCCACTTAAATATCAATTTACTGGTATTAATGGATACTTTTAAACTGTTGGCAATTCAAAAGATTAGTTATAAACTTGAATATTTTTGTTATTCAGGAATATTTCTTTTTTCAGATATCAAGGAACCTTATTACCGCTACTGATGAGCAACAATCTCTTTTAATCAAAAGGAGTTTTTTTTTTCACAAGATGTTCATTATTGTTTTTTAGTATTAGGCATTATCTTCTCATAAAAAATGTCATGCAAACCATCGATTGAGTGTAACCCTCTGGTCATAGGTTAGAGGAAGAGATCGGCGTGCGGCACTCACTTGTACATTGCGCTTTGCATGCAGCAATACTTCTTCAATTCCTCTTGAAGCAGATTCTATAGCTGCATGGCATTGCAACAACAAAACATCACATGATCTTCACATGAGGAATTACGGACCCCAGAGCGTTATATTACATGTATGTGGAAGTTGAAGGAGCAACACAAAGGTGTGTATCTTTACTTGTGTGTTGCGTATTGTTCAGGAGTTTTATCCATCACAATAACACACACACAATGTGTTATATTTAACAAGATAAAATACAACTCTTCAGTCTGCAGTTATTTATGACTACTATAAACCATATGGATCTCAATGGCGTTAAGAATTGTTGCTAAATCTCATTTTCATTATAATTAGGAAAACGTTGTTATCGTTGTTTTATAATACGCATACCTTCAATTTATCTTCCTGAGCTTTGTCATATATTCTTGATATTTATGCCCAAATGCAATCCCACTAGTATAAAAACAAGGTTTGCCACCCTGGTGTATTGTAAGAAACACTATATAATAATGTCACACAAAATGTTCTAGGGCTTTACCTTTTCTAATATTTGTTCCACTACTAAGCCTCGGACTACACTTTTTGTAATTATTTGAAGACAACAATGGGAAGAAAGATTCACGTTGACCAAAACTCTTTTCTTATTCTTATAACACATTTCTATTAATGGATTAATATGAAAATTATTCCATTGACAGAAAAGAGGTATAAGAGATTTCATGCCATTTCACAAACGCAAAATCAACTGGGATGAATATTTTAGAATTAGTTGTGTACTCCACTTTGGGTCTGGATTTGATCATTTTCCTTAATATTTTGTAATAAAGAATGACAAAATATAAGAGAAGGGTCAATATTATGTGTATTTCCTGCAATTGATTTAGAGTTAAAAACATTGTGTATAACAATACTCCAGGGTTAAATTTAAGAAAATAATCCCCATAGCCTCAACATGGCTATGAATGCGTGCCATTATGTCACCCCTTTGATCCTCAATATAATCCCCATAGCCTCAACATGGCTATGAATGCATGCCATTATGTCACCCCTTTGATCCTCAATATAATCCCCATAGCCTCAACATGGCTATGAATGCATGCCATTATGTCACCCCTTTGATCCTCAATATAATCCCCATAGCCTCAACATGGCTATGAATGCATGCCATTATGTCACCCCTTTGATCCTCAACATGGCTATGAATGCATGCCATTATGTCACCCCTTTGATCCTCAATATAATGTCGTTTTCTGGTCACCTATTTAACTTTTTCTTTGTTTACATAATGACGATATGATGGCAGCATGTTTTTTTCGTTTCACACCAGACTTAACCAAACTTTAATTAGTGACAGAATAGGTTTAAAATAGCATTGCTAATTGCTTTAACGATAAATCTAACTGAGTGCACAATATCATTTTTATTGCTTTAATTATAAATTTAACTCAGTGCATTTTGAATACGACAGCAGAAATGTTTCTCAATAAAATACAAATATCTTTCTAAAGCAGTAATCATGTTATATTCTATGTGTTATTATAGCCGTCAGTATGTGATGTTTTTTTCACATACTGAATGTTCTTCTCAAAACTAAACACGCACTAACATTTTGAACGATGTCCTCCCTTGGGACTAAAATAGGACTAACATTATCTAAAATTGTCACTCTCACACTGGTCATTTTTACAATCAGCCAATCTCTCCGATCAATGATGAACCATGAACCAGATCTTGCACAGTTCTGGTTCCAGTAAAGTTGTATAGTTCCGGTGTGTACTTTTCAACGGGAAAAAACAACATGGAGATCGGCAATCGGCCTATGGTGGCCTATGGTTCCATTGAGAGACTGACTTTGGGAGGTCCGACTGAACTGGGAGTGAAATCCAATGTGGGGATTAAAGATTGGAATAGTATTGTGCTGGAGGCACATTCAATGTATTGTTTTTTGTTTTGTTGTGGTTTTGTTTGTCTGTTTTTGTTACTCGATTTATTCGCCAAGTGAAGATCATTTAACTGGTTAAATCAGGCTTTTAAATCGTCATTTAATAACTTATGTATTACTCAGACTGCAATTGTCGCAAGTATCTCTTAAGATTACTTTAAAACCACATCTTGACACATTCGTGTCGAGATCTTACTTTGAGAAATAAATGTTTATCTTTGATATACTATGGCTGGTTTCGATCTCTATCATTCTTTATAGCTTTAAAGGGGAAGGAAACCTTCACAAATTGTGTATTAGTAATTTAAATTTCATAAATATGTACACATGTATATCATGAAAAGAGATTTCATTTAAATACTTTTACTGTAGTCAACTTTTCTAAACTTATGATCATCTTTTGCTAGTGGCAGCCATCCTGTCAAGGATATTATAAAAATGATGACTTTACTCAGAAAACAAAGAATTTTTCATATTGGAGGTTTACTTGAGTGTTATACACGTAAAGAACTATTATTTGCAAAGAGAATATTAAAATAGTGACTTTACACAGAAAACAAAGATGAAATCTTCATAATGGAGGTTCATTTGAGTGTTATAAATGTCAGAACAGAGAATTGAATTGCTTTCCGCAAACATAGAAAATATTTTTAAAATAATAACTTAATGCAGAAAACAAAATTCTTCATTTTTGGAGGTTTATTTGAGCACTAAACACGCAAAAACATATTGAATTGCATTGTTCTTTGCAAACATAGAAAATATTAAAATAATGGCTTTTCACAGAAAACAAAGATGAGGTTTATTTGAGCAGCAATCATATATTGCCTATTAGAAAAATATCTTATATGTGTGAAAATATCCTACTTGATCTTACTTACTGAAAAAGTTTCTTATTCATATGAAAAATATCTAATTTATGTGAAACATATCTTATGCGTGTGAAACATTGCTGTCAAAAAGGGAAGACATGACTCAAAGGCTGCATGGAATCCGCCTTTAAGACCGAGCTGTGGAAAAAATGACATCAGAATATATAGGATTAAATTATTTTTTGCAAATGTAAAAATATATTAAGAATAATACATAATAAGACTTTATACAGAAAAAAGGTGGAAGCTTCATGATGGGAAATTATAAAGAACGATAATGACTTAAAAGATGAACTCTTCAGATTGGGGTTCAATTTGACTGAATTATTTCAATGACAGGAATTGTGGTTGCCAGGGTGTTAATGGCCTTTATGTCTTTCTCAGATTGTGAATGTCGCAAATATTCTTTAAAACACCATTTGTGTCGAGATCTTAATTTAAGAAATAAATGTTTATATTTGATAAACTGTGGCAGGTATGGGTCTCTATCATTCTTGATAGTTCTAAGTGCAAAAATACCATTTATTTTCAAATTATCCCAAAATCAACTTCGAGATAGCCAAACAATTTGAGGCCCAGATAATCTACGATCTACTTTTATGACATATCACGTGGCCACCTAAACCACATATATCTGGATATTACCCTGAACCAATCTTTATCTCAAATGTCCTTTTAATTGATATTTACCCAAACTGTAGAATAATTATTCTGGGTGATCATTGCTTCAACATAGCTTGCGATGATGGACGCCCAAATTGTCAGGTGGTCTGTTGCTGCCTTATTCCCTGTGTATTCAGCTGCTCGTTTCGTGTATAAACAGCTAAAAGGCCAAGCCATGAACGGGTCATACATCTTGCAGACAAAGTGCGATTCACCCAGTCCGACCACACGTATTGGGGCAAATTTGTAATTTGACGGTAATTTATTATGAGAGTTTCGTATATGGAATAGCAATATGGCCGGTGTGTCAATAGTCGTGGTAGGATTGGATTCAGCTCTGGTCAAAGTTTTCATCAAGCTCTAAGATAAATGTCCATGCATTTTAATATTGCATGGAGGAGAAATTAATTTTGTGCAAGTATGCATATCATGAGAGCAGCCCGGCCCCGCCCGGCAGTGATAGATACTGCCTCGTGGTGCCTCTTCAAAGCAGGCTGATCTATCAGAGTGGCTTTGACGGTCTTCTTGCTTGGCTTCAGTGCATGTGACAATACAAATGAGCAGGACACACCCAAGGTTGTACGGTATGTGTGTGTGCGTGTGTGTGTGTGTGTGTGTGTGTGTGTGTGTGTGTGTGTGTGTGTGAGTGTGTGTGTGTGTGCTGTAAGCAGCCACGTGGCATGCCGGTAACAATGCCAATATGCTAAACAAACACATGATCTTCTTCATTCAAGAACACATGAAAAGATCCAAGAAAGTACGCTCGTTGGTTTGCATGACAATGTTAGACCATGCTTAAAAGCATGCGTCCAAAGGAAGCAAGGTATTAAAGCCACATTCTAAGATCAGTTCTTTTATATCAAGACAATGCTTTGTCAAATTATAGAGGTTTTTAGTTTTTTTCCGGTTAACAGCTCCAAGTATACATTTGATAAGTTCACAATGCTATACCCCTTCTCAAACTCAGGTGGTAACAGTGATGAATCAGTTTTGCACCTGATAGTTTGTACAACTACATTGTTTGTGTTCAAAACCATAAAGCAAATTCAAGGATTGAATTATAAATATGATGTTGACAGCAGTACTTTCTCTGCAGATATACATTTCAGTTGTTAGTTTATGATACATGATTAAGGGATCTAGTCAAAGTAGCCAGTTTATATCATCTAATGCAATAAAAACGAGTCACAAAATATACAAATCATTACTGTTTAAAACACAAAGAAGTCATATCCATAAACAAAATACTCCACTAAACATATATTTTCGCTTATCATGCAAATTATCTGTAACTCTAATGCGTTTGATGGGAGAATCAAATTGCATCCGACGCACTTTCACCAATGAGACCATTCTATAGATCATGACATGAACATCCATAAATATTCACTAGGACATTGTTGTCTGGAAGCCTAACATATGTTGTTCATGATGGGTGACGCCATGGCCAGACGAAGTCATTAGCTGCAACCTATATGTATTGTTTTCACCTGTTTGCAGCCTAGTTTGAAGCATATAGCATATCATGTGTAGGCTTTAAGTGTTCCAATGATGTCCAACAATGTATTGTCTTCACATTTTGTGATATGTCACAAATATGATAGCGATATTACCTTCACAGGTTTTGTGCATATTATTTCCTACGTATTACATTACGTTTTTCCCCAAAAGTGAACATGTCTGGATTTAGAGGTGAAACACCATGGTAAGAAACAGTCGTTAGGGATTATAATGATGAATAGGGGAAAAGGGGGAATGCATTCGCACGCACTGTATTGTGTTTATTTGTATCAAAGACAAAAAGATGTTTATAATAATAAAACTGAAAAGGCTCTATTTAAAGAAGCCTGAATTATTTTCATCACTGATGTAGTAGCAACACATATTATCAGTTAGACAGATATAATACATAAATTAGAACGGGAAGGGGAGTGAAGGACAGAGAGTAGGGGAGTGAAGCACAGGAAGTAGGGGAGTGAAGTACAGGAAGTAGGGGACAATCTCCACCAGAGGGCGACATGGTGAACCTATCACCTCTGTACAAGGTGCCTTTTGGTGCTGGCTCACCACATCCACCAATTTTCATGTAACTGTCCGTCTTACTTTTATTTTCTTAAATTGTACTCAGATTGGTACATTGTGATATATTTCACCCTTAATACAAAAATTTGTGCATACAGAAACAACTATTAAGAGAAATAAAACTTGTAACTACTTTCTCAACTGGAGGAGCCATTTAGTGGGGTAGTGATAAGGCAGAACCACAACAAAGATGGCTGCTTTGTTTACAATTTGAGTTCTTTTAATCTGTTATACTTTTGGTTAATATAACCAATAAAAAGTGTTCAAATATTAACAAATGAAATCTAATACATCTCAAGGTCAACTTCATATTTGATATTAAGAGATGTTAACATGTCAATCACATTTACAACACACTGACAGTTCTTGAGCACATGGCCAGTAAAAGTAGGGCCGGATGAATACTAATCTGGGTTGGCCAGAGGTAATAGTTTGCGTGTGCCTCTGGTGGACAGTGTGAGTAGGGGAGTGAAGCACAGGAAGTAGGGGAGTGAAGTACAGGAAGTAGGGGAGTGAAGCACAGGAAGTAGGGAAGTGATGCACAGGAAGTAGGGGAGTGAAGCACAGGAAGTAGGGGAGTGAAGTACAAGAAGTAGAGGAGTGAAGGACAGGAAGTAGGGGAGTGAAGGACAGGAAGTAGGGGAGTGAAGTACAGGAAGTAGGGGAGTGAAGGACAGGAAGTAGGGGAGTGAAGGACAGGAAGTAGGGGAGTGAAGTACAGGAAGTAGGGGAGTGAAGGACAGGAAGTAGGGGAGTGGAGGACAGGAAGTAGGGGAGTGGAGGACAGGAAGTAGGGGAGTGAAGGACAGGAAGTAGGGGAGTGAAGGACAGGAAGTAGGGGAGTGAAGGACAGGAAGTAGGGGAGTGAAGGACAGGAAGTAGGGGAGTGAAGTACAGGAAGTATATACTGTGCTCAATTACTCCCGATCTTTCAGAATAAATAATTTTTCAAAGATCGAGATACAGCGGCAAAGTACAGTAAGTCAATGCTTTTCTTAATCTAGGCATACGTCATCGATATGTGTACACAAAACTAATTCTACAAATGTTAGAATACGATATGAATATGTAAATAACGTCGTGTTCAACAGCCTAGTATTATTTATTTTTCAGATAAATCATTCCCTTCATGTTTTCCATCGAAATATCTAGTTTTAAGATTTAGGTCCATGTAATGTGTGATAAAAAGGATTACAATTAATAATGGCCTTCTCACCAAAATAAATTAATTTAACACCAATGTATATATTCAAATGACTTACAAGACCAAAGAAGTGGGTTTCATTTAAGAATTTCCAAGACAAATATTTTACTATGGAGTGCCCTGCATGCAAATTGGTTTGTGTGCACACAAGAATAGCTTGAGGGTGCATCTGGGTTTGTCAAAAGTCAGAGTTGCTTGCAGGGATGAGCGTCAACGCTTGAGACTAAGGGTCGTCAGCAGACTTATGCTTGGAATAATCTCATTTCGTCACGGAAAGGGGGGAGAGGCATGCATAAATCCAAATCGTAATCATGTTGAAATCCTAATCTGGTTACGGATATAAAGATTACAATTATAGACTCATCGAGAATTTTAATTGGTGCAGATGCAAGTATTTTTGTTTTATGATATCGTTTGAGGGAATTTTCGTGCTCACAGATATTGCAGTATTCTAATAGTATCTAGTTCAATCAGCAGAGTGATTCATGAGATGAGCTGTGTGATTTTCATGGAAATTATTGTAAATGTTTTCATTAATAATATAACAAAAGAAGATATTCCTCTGCTGTTAGACGTGTATTATGTGTGACCAAACCCGTCAATAGCCTATGTCGCAATCCCACACTCAACTTCGCGACTACAATATTGCATGTCTTATTGCCATAAATCGTCACCAACTCTACTACGCCTACTGAGCCAGTCTGAAGACATTCAAGTTTTTGTAACATCCTTGCAAAGCTGCTAATGTCCGTGAGCTGTCTGTTGCTTTGAAGGCCTCGTTGCTACCCAGCCAGATCAAGAGACAGTCTTAGTCTCCAAGACTAATGATCAGACGTACTTTTTTTCAAATCCACCTGTTTTGTACCTAACTTGCATGAAAAAACCGAAGGTAAACAAAACCAGGTGTTCATCTTGCCAAGATTTTCATCACATAGATTTGAGATTCTGCATTGAACAATTTTGTATCTTGCACTCATGTTGACCATCGTTTTTATTTGGAACCCCTGCAATAATGGCATGTGTACATCCAGGTGTTTCTTTACCTTTTCACTTTCAGATTGAACATATTCCACACAATGTCATAGGATTTACCTACTGTCTATAAATGGAACGATTCATCTTTCGTTGGAACATCATGTCACGACAAAATGATGATATTTGCATTGACATCAGTGATATATCATACAATTTCAAATATTATTTCTTTAACCTTGCAATGCATCAGATGACACATCAAGTAATAAATGAGAATCCTGGGACATTGAGGAGGCCAATGCATTATTCTTCCTAGACATTATGATCTGAAATAGATCTCTAATATGTGTAGTAGAATTATATTTGATATATTCCCAGAATACTATTATAGTGTCATGTGTTCAATACATAATGTAATAGTTATAGAGATATATTTTTAATATGATAATGTCAATAGATACATATATATATATATATATATATATATATATATATATCTGTCTCTATGTGTGTGTGTGTGTGTGTGTGTGTGTGTGTTCAATTTACAAAACAAATACAAAACAATATAGAATCAGAAATATTTTATTCCAACGCAAACACCTGGGGAATTTTCCTTTTTGTCACAGCCCTTTTGCAATGACACGTTAAATAGACCAGTGTAAGTTCTAGACGCTCCACCATCCCGCAGGTGATGCATAGTTTGTAAAGAGATGGGCCCCTTATATATATATTATTATCATTATAATTAAAAGTTGCAGGGCCAAAAAAAAACATTGGAAGACGCAAAGTTGTTTTGTGCATTTTCAAATACATTATAAAAACAAAATATTCATGACTTTAATTGATTAAAAACCTACCCACTATTATCTTTAATATACAAAATGTCTTACGCTCTGTCAGATTCATGGAGAAAATGCTTTTTTTTTTAATTCTAGATTAGATAATATGCAGTATATGATAATATATAACCCTTGTGTGAATTCTTCATACTGACAGAAAATAACCCTTGTATGAATTTTACATACCAACAGAAAATATTAATCATTCAATGATTGCTGACTCCCTTCAATTAAATGATTGATATGATTAAACTAATTGATTTTACCTGAATATATTTGGACAATAAGCATATTTTTATGTGACAAATGTGAATTAATCTTTGGTGTAAAAAGGACATTTGAAACCATTCTAAACCGGATGTGTGAGAGTAATCTTCCTTTCCTCACTGCAATGTTATGTTTGGAAGATTTGCATGGCTAATTAATCTGATATGATAATATTATTTCTGTGAATGTCAGCTTAGTTTTCCCCTTGATATAGAGTGGAATAAAACTGACTGTTGAATGCGGAATATCATTAGAGGAGCTGGGCGGTTCTGGAGTGTGTAAGAGGCAATATAGGGTAGTGTGTGGGCAGAAGTCCATTGACACCTCACTGGTCGACAAAGGTCGCCCTAAACTATGTTCCTGACAGCCACTACCGACACGTGTGAAATTGTGGAGTTTACGACCCGCCTCAGGAAATTCAGGGGAAAGGAATCGTCGCTTCCAAACGCCCGTCAAAATATATTAGACGGCAGCCATGATGACACAAAATGGCGGTCCATTCAGAAACTTCCGGTGCGGCAGTGTTGCTCTACTTATGGGATCTTTAGGCAACATGGCCCGGGGCAGGTGATCGGAAGACACTGGCAAACAAAACGTAATTTATCAAGTCGCCTTTAGACGGAAGCCCGTGTGATAAATATCCACATGTAATGAGTGGTCTATAATTGCAAACCCCACTTTGATCAGCACGATTGAGGCGGGGTTGGGAGGGAGTAGGTCTCACCGGAAGGAGGACCTCCGCCCATGCGCGGTAGGTCTATGGTGAGGTGGTGATACATGAGTGGCGTCAGAACACCACAGAGGTTGTGGTAGGGATCAGTGGGCTGGGTATATGCCATCAACCCTACATCCCCTCTGATTGATCACCCTAACCACCCCATCCACCCGTATTGATATTACAGGCTATCGTATTGCCTGCTTCTGGTCCCCAGCCCAACCCTTTAGAGTTGCTACAAACGACCTTGTCAGTGCCATACTGAGGATCGGCACAAAATGACCTTGTAGTTGTGCCATGCAACACTCCCTCTGGGTTTAATTTTCTACAATAGAGTCGCTGACCTATGACATAGTACCAATCTGGAAATTGGACAGGAGCCAGAGAATGCTGTAGCATATGGTCCAGCATGCAGCGCCATGCCTTGGGTGGAAAGGTTAGGAGTCCAATGACACAAACAACAAAGGCCCCTAGCCACTGTCTACAAGCACTCTAATGTCATTTGGGGACATCCAGAGTCCGGCCTGTATCTGGGCAGAGTCAATGCATATAAAAGGCAAGTCTGTCTCCTGAGTCTTAACATACAATCCATCCCAGAAAGCACATCTGAATCTGTTTGTTATTCTTGACTTTTCCAGATAACACATAGAAGAAAACAATTTGAACATCTTGAAATTGTGCCTTATCTGTGCATCTGAATATCAAAGCAATCTTAATCATTCACAACTCCTGCTGCAGCCAGTCTTGGACAGACGGTGCAACAAGTATTTGCCAACTGAAACTCTAGACCAAATATTTCTTTTGATTTTTATTGCCTTGACTGGGGCGTCTTGTGTGAGAACTTATGTTTGTTAATGAAGGGGTCTGTCTGTTCTAGAGTGGCATGAGGTATGAAGTCAGGCGATGTCTTAAGGGCCTATGAAGGCTGGTCATGTGATTGCTCCAGACTTGTGCCGTAATGATGCGCACACACAATGTGATATAGGGTCAGCCAACCAGCTCCCTTCCACATGCAGCATAGAAATGGACTTTGAATAACGACTTGTTGAAAGGAAGCGCAATTTGTTAAGCTATTAGGACGCTGGTCGAGGTTTGGCTATCGGTTTGTTTTCAGAGTTGTCTGTGACTAAGCAATTCTTGAAGGCAGTGAGGCATTGGATGCCGCGGTGTCGTGGTCTCTCTGCCAGTTGTGTGGGACTGTCAGTGCGCGAAATCACATTTGGGCTGAGGTCAAGTTGGCAAAACACTGCCAAGAGCTGGAATGACTAATCAGGGTACTGGAGAAAAGGCTGTTAATTCCAGAGATACTGACCATGTTGACTGGCTGGTTGTGGTATTGATCTGTGACGATAGGGGGAGGGACCGGGGTGGGTGGTAGGTGGGTCGGTTGGGGAGGGCATTGATCACCTCCATCTGAGTCGTCGCCGGTAGTGGTGACGATGCCGGCAAACCTCGGCCCGATATGACCAAAGGCCGTGTGAAGAAAGACACGAGAGTACTGGCGAGAGGTGCGGGATGCAACAGGCTGGGCGAGACTGGCTGCTCTGGTGGCTGGCGGCATCAAAGGCTCAGAAAGGATTAGCCAGACAAGCAAGGGACACGAAGTCTGACAGAGAACCGTCCATGACAACTACAGAGACTTGTACACGAGCCTCAAAATGTGCGGTTCCCACGTGATAGCCATCGGCCAAGCATTCGTCCACACACTCCCAAATCGCTCTTCTGCAAAGTATATGCATGTGACTTTACCCACATCCAACATTTTATGTTTCATCAAATTACCGCATGTCAGTTGTCATTTAAGGTCTGAGCAGGAAATTTACAATACTGCAGAAAATTGATATTGTTCATTTAACCTGTTAAAATATGTAATAGGCATATACTATGAAGAGAAACTATTTATCCATAAGAGCTACTACACTTTTATATTGGTTCGAGCCATTAGTCTCATCAATGCAGGTAAGGGTCGGTGTTGAAATATATGACATCCTTTTCAATAAAGATAAAGATATTATGTTTCAAAATAATATTGTTTAGTCATCCGCTGATCTGCTGCCCAGCCAAAATATGGAATAAACGTAAATGGTATTGACTCGTTGTGATACGCATGTGGCCTCAACCAATTCTTGTGAGCCTTTTATTTGTGAAAGGAGCAGACCTCCACAAGAAAGGTTTTATCATTTTGGAGTTCTTTATGAAAAATAATTGTGGTTTTGACAATGAAATCGTTAACAGCATGCTTGGTAATGAGATGGTTAACAGCATGCTTGGTAATGAGATGGTTAACATCATGCTTGGTAATGAAATCGTTAACAGCATGCTCGGTAATGAGATGTCGTCAGCACGCTCAGTAATGAGATGTCGTCAGCACGCTCGGTAATGAGATCTTGTCAGCATGCTCAGTAATGTGATGTTGTCAGCATGCTCGGTAATGAGATGTTGTCAGCAATCTCGGTAATGAGATGTCATCAGCATGCTCGGTAATGAGATGTCGTCAGCACGGTCGGTAATGAGATGTTGTCAGCATGCTTGGTAATGAGATCTTGTCAGCATGCTCAGTAATGTGATGTTGTCAGCATGCTTGGTAATGAGATGTTGTCAGCACGCTCGGTAATGAGATGTTGTCAGCACGTTCAGTAATGAGATGTCGTCAGCACGCTCGGTAATGAGATGTTGTCAGCACGCTCGGTAATGAGATGGCTAACCCTGTCATAAATGATTTTGACCGTAACACAATAAGTGTAAATACTTTCGCCGATCTACCCGATTCAACCTCTCAATCCACCACGACTGTTCTAAACTCCATTATTTCACCTACAAAGTAGCCAAGTATATCCGCTTATGGAAAACATAGCATGAAGAAATTTTAATTGATAGAGAACACGATGTTCTCAAATAATAAGCTATTATTTTGAGTTGTAAAGGTTTGGTTTTTCATCGAAAATTGTAAAAATGATTATTATGCAGGACCAATTACCGCTGTGGTATTATGTTTTTATAATGCTAAAAAAATACGTCAGATACAACTGAAAGTAGTGTCAACCATTAATTCTACAAATTCAACTTGGAAAGGTGACAGTAAACTCTATTCCATGAAAATTCATGTGGAGTTGTCTAGCAGGAAATTCAATATGGAGAAAATGGGGAAGTAATAATCAGTAAAATATATTAACATCTGCTCCTGGTCATCTTTGCAAGCATTTAGTTAGATATATGTTTCATCTCATATGTTGTTTTTGTCTAAATATTTATTTTTCATCTTTCATTAAAAGTTTGTGCTTCTTGCCTTTTCTATTAACACTTGCATTATTCGGTTATCATTATATAGTTAACGTATCTTATTATTCAAAATATACACTCTCTATTTAAAATCAAAAAATAATGTTTAGAATTCCTCTTTTTTATTTTAATGGTATATAACAAACTGGGTTGGTTTCCGTGACAATTTATTCAACCTTCATTGCTTTGACAAGAACACACCTATGTCTTTCTATTATCAAGCACACAGAGGTCTCACAAGGGTTATGTCCACAATATGAAGTGTCGTGGCTGGACTCTCAAAATTGCTCCTCTGTCATGTAAGATTTGTGGGTTTCGCAACCAAGGGATTTATTGATGCCAAATAACATGTAAGCCTTTAAAGAGTGATATATGATTTATTTGCTCTGGGCCATATGTTGGTGTGTGGCATTAATCAGACTGGTGGACAACCACCATATCCGCCTGCAATGTCCCAAGTCTCTTCGACACCTTGCATTTGCAAAGCAAGCAAATTTATAAGATTTAAAAGCAATGGAGCTTGTGCAAAGTTGGCCATTGAAAGTGAATGCGGTGGCAGACTGGCATTGGTTGGTGATAATTGCCAGTTAATACCACCGATGGCTGCGGTGCAATTGAGAGGCGTATAAGTCAGGCTGAGAAGTATGGCCGGTCAGACGACTCTCATAAATCAGACAATCCCCAGGCCCGGTCCAGCACTTCCATGGCCCAGGCAATTATCCTTGTCGCATCCCTCTTACTTCCCTGGTCATTAGGACCACCCTCATTAAACGCGGCCAATCTCCTATTTATTTTCCACTGATGTCACCGTCTCTGTCTATCAATATGACACAGAGGTTAGGTTTTATATTGCAGACACTAACGAATTGGCCATTTTGATATTTAAGTGTGCATCAGGAGGTATAATCCTGTGGTATATTGGGCTCATTTATGGCCTATTGTTTCCTGTCTACGTTGTGCTCTTTTTTAATGGCATGAGTCACTATACAGTGTAAACAAGTTGGCAATAAGACAGTTTACCTGGTAAATGGTAACAAGGTGGACATTGGGTGGTTTGCTTGGTAAAATGTAAGAAAGGTTTACAAGGTAAAGTGGCAACAAGGTGGGCATTTGGATGTTTGACCTGGTAAAATGTAAGTAAGGTTTACCAGGTAAAATGGTACCAAAGTGGGCATTGAGTGGTTTACCTGGTAAAATGTAAGTATGGTTTACCAGGTAAAATGGTATCAAAGTGGGCATTGAGTGGTTTACCTGGTATAATGTAAGTAAGGTTTACCAGGTAAAATGGTACCAAAGTGGGCATTGGGTTGTTTACCTGGTAAAATATAAATTAGGTTTACTTGGTAAAATGGTAACAAGGTGGGCATTGGGTGGTTTACCTGGTAAAATGTAAGTTTACTAGGTAAAATGGTAGCAAGGTAAAATGGTAACAAGGTGGGCATTGGGTGGTTTACCTTGTAAAATATAAGTTTACCAGGTAAAGTGGTAATAAGGTTGGCGGTTTACAAAAGTGAAATCAAGGTGGACATTACATGATTCAACTTGTAAAATGTGAAAGGGTGGGCATAAGATAATTTCCCTTCTAAGTGTGAACACGAACCAGGAATTATTTACCTGGTAAAATGTGAACAAGGGTGGTATTATATCATTAAATGAGTAATGTGTAATCAAAGTGAGCATTATTAGAGAGTTCAACATTATTATTATATAAGATATGATAAGAGGTAGATCAAATTATCTGATAACTGTATAGAGTATCATTAATAAATTTGCTGACAGCTGTGTAAACATTTCCTGTTCTTTACTGAAATTGTTATGATTATATTGTACTAATGATTTCAGCTATTACATCTATTTGGAGGATGTTGACAGATTGGAACATTTTTACATTATTGTAAAGAAGCTACCACCTGTAGCATTTGGATTTGAATATGAATAATGATAATATGATTTTATATTACCACATGAATCACCATCATTTGTAAAATCAGATTTGAAGATGGTGGTTTGCTGTGCCATTATAATCTTTAGTTACAATTCTTAGTCCTTAGCCCTTAATCAATTTGCAATAGTACAGCAAATATTCATCTCATCGTAATTTGGACTTGCTCATCAGTAGATAAGGTATGCTCATCAATATCAAATTAACCACATAGCCTATTTTGCTTGATACTTTTTAGTTGTGATAATTGTAATACTATCTTGTTTTGTCTGGCAACTACCTCCTTATAACATGTGTGAATATGCAGTGCTTGTATCACTCTCGTTACCTTTTCATTATCACAATCCTTGGAATTATTCTAAACAGAAATCTAATCAAGAATGAATATAACGTGGTTAAATTTATAAAAGCCCTGAACAATATTCAAAGTTAAATTAGTGGTTCTAGGTAATCATCGTAAATACAGGTTTTCTTAGATATCAACAAATGTGAAAGAAAAATGACAGAAACAACATTGTTTACATAACTCTACTCACCTACCTTTTTTCCCACAGACCGAGGGCCATCAGTATATCGATTGATATGATTTGCTTATCAAATGTATTTTTTGCACTTCATTTGCTTGAGCCAGCATAGCGAACTTATTAAATCAACTTAATGACACTTACAAATCTGGACAGAGAAGCAGCAGAGCATATTTGAAAGAAAATAAAACTGATAAAAATATTTTGGCACCGAAGAGCGGTTGTTGTTGTCCTGGTAATGGTTTCAGATGTCGTCTTTCAGGTATCTCGTCCTGACAAGTTGAAAATCCTTTCCCAGAGCAGACACGAGCAGACCATAATTTCAGCCAATCAAAATGCATGTTTATGATGACTTTCGTTGTTATCTTGATTCTCAGTGCTGATGGTATTCGTCATGTTATTCAAAATAGCATCCTCCTTGACAACCCAGTGAAAGCAATTTTTTTTCAAAGATCATAAGGAAATGGAAAAAAACTGAGCTTAATGGAAAACAGATGAAATTGGTCCCTTGAAAATATAATTTTCTACCTATTTCTGACCAGAAGTTTCAGAGAAGATCGAAATTGGCGAGCAGACAGAATGACAGAAAATTTCTCCCCGCACTATAGAAGCTATACTGACATAGTCAGCAAAGTTAAAAACACTTGTATTGAAAATTGGTAGTAATTGAGAACATGTCTGGATCTAAATACTGAGACGCCCATTTTAACCAGTGTGCACAATAAATTCTCCCACCAATAGCTTCTTGGAGTTGTTGCCTATGTACCGATATTTAAAATTGTATGACAGCACTTAATTTTACATACAAAAACCTTTTATGGCACTTTAGATGCAATCGAGAGAGGAAGCGCTTTTCCGTTTTTATGGCCACTTGTTGCAGGGAAAGCTTTGAAAGAGGCATTCTCTTATCCCATACGGATTGCTTATTCAAGCAGGTCAGCCTAGCGTCAATTGCTTACCTACAGCCCAGGCTCTTGTCCCCGAGGGAGATGCCCTCAAAGCAGGGAAGATGTTGCTCGGACAACCTCCAGGCCCCGCCCCTATCTTCTCCACAGCCTGCCACATATATGGAAACCGCAGGAGCCATATCATATCTCATAAGAGTGCTAAATTATGAGGGGATTTGCAGTTAATACTTCCCAGTGCTATTTTCTGTGAAAGATTACAGGGCAGGTATTGGACAGAATATCCACAGTGGGCAAAAATCTATGGATGGCCTGCCACTTTCCAAATAAATCAGAGCGGTCCTCGGGAGTCCTGATGAATGTGTTGGGCCATCATTTAATCATATCATCTCCATTGAACTTGGGGTGAGAGGCAAGCTAGTATGTTTCAATTTCACCTCCAATCAGACAGGGTCTACTTTTAAGTGGGGTTGTTGCGAGGGATGGATCCCTGGTGGCGTGGTTGGGGAGGAGGAGGATCCGTCATCAGGACTATCCCAGCAGGGGGCAGCACGTATTCCAGAGCCTCTCTTACAGCTATATTTATATTTATATTTATATTTATATTTATATTTATATTTATATTTATATTTATATTTATATTAATATTTATATTTATATTTATATTTATATTTATATTTATATTTATATTTATATTTATATTTATATTTTTCAGAGTCAGGTCTAATACAGAGGATATATTACCTCTGTTTTGAAGAGTAAAGATAATATTCAATAAAAAAACTTAATTTATCTCAATTATCAGGCGCCTGCATTTGAAGTCCCGCGGTTTTGAGAGGATCAGAACCCACCCAGACCATGAACAGACGCAGGCTAGGACAGTTATGCCACCAACGGCTAATGTTATCCTGTATATATTTTGTGAAAATAGATAGAAATAATTAAGGAGATGTCCGGGGGATGTTCTGGGCTGTCTGTAATATACAAATAAACATCGAATGCTTCTGATTTAACCTATGGTTCTGTTCAGATATACAAGATACCATTATAATGATGATCTCACTCTTTGCTCTGGGGAGATGACCGCCTGTGCATGTCTAGCAGAGTACTGTTCACCCTCTTTAAATAGGTATTCTCAAAATGTTTCAATTCTTCAAAAGAGCAATTACCTAGATATTTGTTGGAGACGATTTGCAAAGGATTTCGAGTAGTTATTATAAATATATCTTGATTGAGATACTCTGAACAGGTTGCTACTAAAGAGATAGTATTTTTTACAGCTTTCAATTAATCAGAGAGGTCTGTTCAAATGACACGTGGTTATTAATTGAAACTGTGATACAAACAAGTCATCTTCCCGAAATCAACCAAAACGTACCTTATCCAGGATTAGTTTGTCAGGCATTGTGCAATACTATGCCCATTGCTGTTCTCCGTTAGTATTAGACCTGGACCAACACTTCTGCAAGTCGAATCACCCCAGTTTCATCATCTGAAGGTGCCCATTGTAAGCAAATCTTTCCGAAGCAGGTGTCTGCATTGGTCAGCAAAACAAAAAATGGACAAAGTATTTAATTTATATTATGTAATGGAAATGTGCTTGAAAATCTGATATGAAGATATTCTGAAACAGAAATATAACGATATTGCTATGTAAGTCATAAATATGAATATATTCTTGAACAGTTCATGGAAGCTCGGAGTTTCCAGGGAGAAAACATTATTTTATTTCCGTTTTTTGGACATATCAGCCAGCATTGTATATAAATCTTGGATTAAGGCCTTATTATTCCCTAAAAAATAATTTGATGCACTCGACATTTGAGGCTAATGTGACGAGCATGACATACGCTGAAATAGATCAAAATATTTCTTGATTAAGTTGAATTTATTCATTAATACACCTAATATATCCTTAGTTATCACAGTCATTATTTTTTTCTCATAATATTCCCAATATCCTTTCTCAATGCATTTCCCATTTTTGACCATATTTTTACATCTAATTTAAAGGACCTTTTGTGAGTCGTGATGATATGACTGAAGTGATGTTGGAAGTGACGTAAATGTTCATACTAAGACACAAGACCTTTTATGGATGTAGGGAGGATATGAAAATAACATGGTATTTCCATTGACTAATTCACCGTTCTCTCTCAAGGACATAGGTATAAAGGCATGACACAACGTCTATTAAAATATGTAGTCCTAAACGGTCTCCATCGTGTTTTGTAGTTTCTTATATAGTATGCACGCCTACTCCAACCATCTTGTCATCTTGTTCTTATGCCAGAATCCAGATAATCTATCTGACACAGACTCTATTTAACAATAATAATATTAGGAGCTGCTCAGGGTTGGCATCTGTGCGTTCAGCAAGTTTATAATTGTCATTCTCCTGTCTTTTTCCACAACTGATTTTCCATTGTCAATGATATAATTAATTTCCAGTTCCAGTTCGCAAAATATATATTTTGATAAGATAATTTGCTTTAAGATTAGGGTTGCCTATTATTATGTCATTATGATATATTCTCGAGTCGCTGAATGATGTCTGAAATGAAAGCACATGTTTCTAAACCACAAATGAGCTGTTGTATAGTGTATTGCATAGAATAGAGATGTATTGATTATCTTTATGTTGCAGAGGCATATATATGCCCATTAATGTTGCAAGTTACACTAAATTAGGATGTATATGAGATAATACACTGTCCCCTGTATGAATATCGAACTGCGATATCTGGCCTTCATTAAAGGGTGTCAGTGTATTTAATATAATTTATACACACCAAGAACATGCTAATCATATATTAAAACCTGTCACTCTTCAGGTGATATGTGACATTTTTCCAATGCTTCTCAGACATTTGTCCATTTTACCTGGTCATTATACTGTTGAACCTCAATATACTTAGAATGGCAGATATGTAGAAAGCAAATGATTTTGTTATTCATTATAAAGGATTATAATGACATGTCATAAAATTTATCACGAGGCAAACAATTTTTAAGATGTAATATTATTTATGAAACAGTTAACATGATTTTTTTCAAACAAACACCTTTGAATTTGGCCATTCAATCTAAAACTTCACTACTAGTAATCTGAAACACCATTCCCTTCAGGCAGGTATACAAGCATATGACATAGTCATACGGAATCTGAAAAGCTTAGATGGTGCTGACAGTATTTGATTAGTTCAATGTCAATTTTCTCATCCGTCAAAAACAAATAAGAGGATAAAAGCTGAAATCATAACCTTGGATGAGAACCTTTTTAATCCATATTTAAAACTTGTTAATTTTATTTTCCTACCTTTAAGTGATGATATTTCTGCTCTGTACCATAAGATTTGATGGTGAAGTGAATTAACTAATGTCCAGACATAAATTATGTGTATTTAACTTGAACTGGACTTATACTGAAAATAAGAGTCAGAGAAACAAGTGATATCGCAAGTCCGGAGAAGTATATTTCCCCAGTGCTGCATGGTCGAGAAAGCTAAATATTTGCTACTGAGTAGGTGTTTCCTGCAAGTGCTCCATGATTGGTTCTCAAAGAAAAAAGTTTATGTTACCATTTCAATGTGATAATGCAAAGAAAAGATCCCCAGATACTCTTTTAAAAGAGAAGGGCATTGTGTCAGGCAAAAGCTTCTATTTGACTTTACTCAAAGTTTGTCTTGGATATTTTATAAACTGCCTGAGTGAATATTTATATTATCAAGAAAAATGATCATTCATAACATCAGTTGATTATTATATATGTTCTAACAGTGTCCACTAATTGCAGTTGCTTTTTATTCCTTATGCTCGCCTATCATCAGACCAAACGTAAACAATTAGAATAGCAACGATTAATGTTTTTTTCACTAACCTTCCTGGCTTTCTCTGACCCAAACGATGATAAACCATAGATGTATATAATGGTACCTGTTTGCGTGATGATGTGCATCATTGAGGTAGGAGCCTATTTGCATATTCATTAATAACCTGAAGGTTTTCACATATTCCTTGTGAAAACAATTGGATGGCTCAGGAGGCAGAGGGAGGCAGAGAATCGAATACACACGTTGTTCAATTCTGATGTTGGTCAATGATTGGGTGATATTCTGGTGAGCATGACGAGTATTTATGTCTCGGTGAATTCCAAATTTCGAATGATAGAGAAATGCAAGGCAAAGAGCACAGAGGTGGAAAGAAAATTAAACGACTAGCATTGTGACTAATGTAATACAGAGTATATATCTATGTGTTTGTGGTTAAAGTATAATGCATGACATCTTGAAGCGGTCTGTGCAGGTCAGAGTTTTGTACAATACAGATGTTTACCAAGATTGTAGGTTCTCTTCTGTGTTCTCCACATCTGTCAGCTTTCTTCTCTTGTTGTGTATGCATTGAATGGCCTGCAAGTGTACCGTTTTGGCACCTTTAGCGTGCAGGGTCGCGTCCGGCGACTATTAGGCTTTGACCTTCCGGCCATGTCAGGTTCAGGTTGCACCCTGTTGGCCAGACAAAAGCCATGTGGCAGGCGCACGAGGACCCCCTATGTCGTGGACAAATATGTCTCACAAACGAGGTGCACGGTGAGTCAATTATGGCGGGAATATGGTAACATTGATGGGCTGACCAGTCACATGACCCCTGAAGATCACACTACCATAAATCTTGCTCTAGTTTGCCTGCCCACTGCCGTTCGCGCCACCCCAGTCAAAGGCTAATCTCCACCTAACAGATTTCCCTGCCCTTTGGCTTTTCTGTCTCCTTTACAGAAGAGGCGTCGGTATGGAAAATAGCAGTGACCAAACGAGACTTTCAGAAGAAACCACGAGAGGTCAAATAGATCAAGGAAAAATATTTATTGTGTGTACACTCGAGACACTCTTACTTTCAACAGAGACGGATCACCAGCTCGGTTCAATGTAAATGTTTTTCATTGTTGTGAATGTTCAAATTAACAGTTGTCATTTAGATAGGTGGGTTCTATGCAGCTCTCCATCAATGATCTAAATGGTCAGAGTAGATTTTGTGATTTTTTTAAATGACCTCTCTTCTCTTTGTGATGTATGTACTTAATTTAATTTAGCAGTGGATATGTCCTCTTTGCACATACAAGAAAGATATGTCCAAATTCCTTGCATTTTGAAATCTTCAATTCTAAATTCCAAAAACAGTTCTGATATAGTCTCATATCTGTTTTTCTGAAGCTTTGTTCAAATGGTATTTCCAAC